>JARFIW010000945.1:1800000-2260000 GCA_036346225.1 Platerodrilus igneus | reverse complement strand
TCGCCGTATCAAAATAACAGACACCTATTTTTCGTAGGTCTGTGAGTTAATGAACATCTTAGTCACTAATCTCGTCCACCTTTTTCCAATGCATTCCTGTCAGTAGGGTAGCTAAGCCGGTTTGGCAACAGAGATCCACAGCAAGATATGTATACGCCGGTTCGAGAACAATATGAACAGCTAAGCCGCTTTGGGAAACAAAACGTGCAGCAAGATATGTATACGCCGCTTTGAGAACAAAATTGTCTTTGTGTGTAAATTTGTTGCGTTGGGGGGTCGTTAGGTCTTTGGGGTGTGCGTTCGGCGGGGTCGTTAGATTTTTGTCGTGGGGTGGTGCGCGTGCGCTGGGGTGGAGATATTTTCTTAAGAAATTTTTTTAGCAGCGTTCCCGACGTTAAATATTAAATATTAAATTTTAAAAAATGTTGTTTGTGTAGAAAATGGAGTTCACGTGTTGGTTCGTATTTTCTGGGGTAGGTTAAGCTAAAATTAAAACGCCGCGGTGAGGAATTTTTAATATTAGACAAACGCGTGCAAGTGGTAAAGAGTGTTTTAGCTCTCCTCATAAGCTGCGTTTTGTACGAAGTAGAAAATAAAATTGAGAAACTATACGAAATGTTATATGATGGAGGTCAAATTTTAAACGTTTGCAGGTAAAATCTTGTAAAAAGAAGTCGTTCACTTCTCGCAATTTCAATGTCACGATAAAATACTAAGAATTTGCATGCAGTCGAATATAACCTCGTGTTTTTATTTGGTAATATATATGTAAATCACGTCGACATTCGACTTTTAATATAATGTATTTAATTAACATAAGGTGTGTTGCAAAAACATTTCAAGACAGGTATGTCGTATATTACCTTTGGTTACATCATCCCAAAATAATTTATACAAGTACACTGAACTTGCAGTCGGATCTAACATATAATCTTTTAATTATACCCGTATGAATTTAAAATATATGCAAATTATACCACCTTTCATCACGATTTATTTGACTCTCAAATTATTTGATTTGATCTTATATCAAGGCTTATGTATTAACTTTTACAACTCAAGGTGTAGCATCAAGGTTTTACGTCACTCTCAAACTATAGAACTTAATAAAAATAGCTTTCCTTAGCACCAATATCATTTAGAAAATATGTGTTTCATTAACATATACTTATTTGTTAAATATTTCCTACCAAAATTTATTTAAAAATTTAAAAGTTCTTTATTTTCATTTTCATATAGGTAAAATCACCACTTCGCTATGCTCTCGGCTACCTAGTTCCGGCTACTTTTCCAAGGTCGTTGTGACGTCATAGCCTTTTATAAATATAGAGCAATGTTATACTATTCTAAAATTCTAAAAGAGTCTTTCTTACTAACCACAAATACATACAGCTTGTAGAACGCGGATGTATCCAAGTCAGTCCATCGGCACATAAAATAATCTTTTAATCCTCTCCTCTTTCTCTAATAAGATGTTCTTTGTCTAACATATCTTTGTATTGTTCGCGTATTATCGCAGTGTCTTCCAATTAGTCCAACTTTCACCTTTTGCATGCATTTCCTCTAATTCCAGCTGTCTTTTCTTCCACTTACAGCGTATGGCGTGCATAGGGCAATTTCCTGCAGCGTCAACGGAGAGAGTTTACTGCCAATATTTACGCGTTGTCGTACAACCTCTGGGCGAATGTTAGGCGTACTTATCAACCCCGATACCGAAATGATTATTTCTTTTGGAATTGTAGAATATGGTGTTACAGATTGTGTAAAATATGTTACCTGCTTTAATATAGCACTTGTGTAAGATTTTTATTTTATCTTGGCTGTCGTCCTACTCTACTATCTCCAAATAATTTACAGGTAAATAGTTAAAACTAAAAGCTGAAAGCACATACTTTATCAATTTTTACCCTTTCTTTGGTTTTTCTGACAACCTAATTTGCAAGCCCGTCAATTTCTTTGTATTGCCGTTCCCCCAATACATGTACTGTAGCAGGTTATTATACACTAAACAGCAGCTATTTTGAAGCTTGTCTGATAACTTACTCCACATTTTGGCGGTACCGAGTACATTGGCACCTTTAGGAAGTATAACTACTATCTTCCAATAAGGTTAAACAGTCTTTTAAGGGATTATACACCCGTTCCGCACTGACATAGCTTCCAATTGTACAGTTTTATATTGTCGCTTCCAATTGCGTAATACCGTGTTCTTTGGTCAAAGTAGACGCGAATGTTGCTCTTAAACGTGCATCTGGACAACGTAAAAATCTAGTATATAATTTCCAAGTTGTTTATTAACACCAGGATTTGTTATCTGACACACAAATTTTTGTATATCTTAATTCTTACATTGGTTGTTAGCCATGTTAAACAATCGAATTTAAATTAAAATTAAGTTTAAATGGCTCCATGCTTGGCATTAAATATTTTTAAATTTTGTTATGTATAATGCCAGAATAAAAATTTTAGAATAGTATTACATTGTTCTTTATTTATAAAAGGCTATGACGTCACAACGACCTTGGAAAAGTAGCCGAAACTAGGTAGCGAGAGCATAGCGAAGTGGTGATTTTACCTATATGAAGAATTTTGTTATGTTAAGTAAAACGTGCAAGTGGTAAAGAATTTTTAGCTTTCCTCAAAAGCTGTATTTTGTATGAAGTAGCGAATAACATTTAGAAAATATACGAAATGTGATATAATGGATCTAATTATAAAGTCTGCATGTAAAATCTTGTAAAACATGTTGTTCACGATTTTATTACCAAGATAAAATAACAAGAATTCGCAGTCGAATATAACCTCGTGTTTTTATTGAAATTATAGCTCTCTGGTAATATATATGCAAATCATTCAACTTTTAATATAATGGATTTAATTAACATAAGGTGTGTTTGCAAAAACATGTTAGGACTATTTCCTTCTTGGTATGCAAATTATACCACCTTTCATAACGATTTATTTGACTCTCAAATAAAAAATTAATTTGATCTTATATCAAGAGGTGTTCTTGCTTACATTTAGCAATTTCAATATATATTTAATATGTGTGTATATGTAAAAACATGTTAAGACAGGTCACTCGTTATTTTATTCATGATTGATTGCATCACCAAAATAATTTATACAACCACACTAAACTCGTACCCGGATCTATATAACCTTTAAATGTATGCAAATAATGTCGTTATTTAAAACGTGGTGAAGAATTTGGATGGGGATGTACTCATTCTCAAATGCGGAATGGTACTCCATAAGGCGTTCTGAACGGAGGCTTTGCACGCATTAGGTGATTGAATACTTCGGAAATTTTTAGGTTAAGCAAAAACATGCACGTGTTGAAAGAATCTCCGAGAATTTCAAAAATTATTTTTGTATTAAATATATAATATTAAAAGAAACACACAATATTTTAATGTTTTATTTACAAAAACTTACATTCTTTAATTGTCCCTATCTTTTGTAGGTGGCGGTAGCAGATTCTTATTTGAATAAAATATAGATAAGACTTCCACATTAAGAAAAATGTATCTTAGTTAAATGTACGGGATTTTATTAATTATAGTTTAGTAAAGTGCATGGTAGTTAATGACCTCGAGGTTGTGATATTTATAACAACATACCGATATATGTAAATTATATATGGAAACTGCATAACTTCAAATCATTTTAGCATAATTGTAATTACCAAAATTCATAATTTCTACTTCCGTTAAAAACACATTAAGTAAGTAAGTTTATACATACCGATAATACAATGGTAAAATTCTTCTACAACACATTAAACAGCTTATTTATATTTGCTACCTTAAACAACTATGCGGAGTGCATATAAATGTCAGAGGAAGATTTCTTATCGTTCCTTCCAATCTTAAAATTTATATCGTCAATAAAATAATAAACAGATTACTAATAATAGGTCGTCAATGGAACTAAAACGACATATACAAAATGTGTACAAATGAAAAGACCACTTATTAATTAATCATGACTGTAAATTTCTTTAAAGATTTGATATTCATATTTAGTAACAATGTTGGTGCTATATACATAAACGACTTTTTATGAGCATAGTTTAAATTAAAATAACACCGAAATTTATGTAAATTTAATAGTTCTGGTTTATAGTTGGTTGATCTTTGGAGAATAAATTTTATGAAACTTAGGTTTAAGAAATTAATCATTTTGCAGGTGGGATTAAATAAAATGTACTACTTTGATGATAAAAACCTATGCAATGCTTTTATGTTTACACAACTATAACATACTTTAAAATTTAATACCTCGGTAGTAGAATATAATTTTTAATTGTATTATTGTAACATAAAGTTTGCATAAAAATGCAAAATACATATCCGTTAAGAGGAATTTTTCAATATGATACTTACAGATTCGTTAGTAAGTTTTACAATTAAACTTATTTCAAGACATTTTTGAAACACATCTTACTAGTCTCAAGGAATATGTATGTATGTAGGTATAAAATATACAAATAAAACACTACTTAATGTAAACATTATTCTTTATTAAAATGAATAATTGGTTATATGTACAAACCAGTTTTTGAGTACAATTACATCTGTGGTTGCGCAATTGAATGACGAATGTCGTGTGGTATGCTAGAAACACTTGTGTGAATTGGTGTAATACTTTAATTTATGTAGAGGAGTACACCCTAAATCTTCTAGGTTAATAACATTTAGGTGTGGAAATTCATTGTAAATTGCCATCATCTCAAGATATATCGTGAAAGTTTCTGCTTAACCATACCTTTTGGTATTTGAAGCGAGCTGATAGACAGTTCCAAGAATATGATGGTTTCAGCACATATGTTATTGCAACTCCATTCGATAGGGATAGTTGTAAAACAGCCATTTCTTTAAACACAAAGTTATTATGTGCAATTTTAAACCTTTGAACGTCGTCAACTAATGGACTATTAATTTTAGACTTCACTCACAACACTGGTTGCAGGATTGTAGCGGACCAAACGATCGTGTAGAATGAGGCAGTACGCTGTAGTGTGAGCTTTAAGCGCTTCTTTCATTTGAAATTCTAATCGTACGTCAACCGCTCCCACTTTCACTATTTCGTTTTGATGGGAACAATCGATGACTACAAGTGGAGCGTGCGTTTGAAATTCATTGGGTGTTAATATCGGCTCGCTGATACCCCGTAGTACGATTGTTGAAACTGTGCATACATCTCATATAGTATAGAATAGCGATTGGTATCGAAATCAATGTTAAGATTATCGTAAGGATACATAGATGAACCCAGATGTAATTTCATATTGGTCAACTTACAGTGGTCGAACTGACTGCGCCCCTTTTGCGGATGTATCGGTTTGAAAGCAGACAATAACAAAACGTGGTTTCTCCACTTGAGAAGCCGTCTTCACGGCCCAGGTATGCGTGTGTTGTATGTAATTCTGGATATTCGTGTAGTTCCCAACTGCGAAAGCTTATGTCCATAGTGACATTGCGTTGAATATGTTTGAGTAGTTTTAAGTGCTCTGCATCTGCAACGGTTATATGTGGAATCCGCCATGATATATGTGTAATAGTAATTTTGATTGACTCTTTGTTATCAGAATTCGATATCGCTGCATCGTCAGCACTACTTCTAATAAGAATAAGTTCCTGTTTGATATTCAAAAGAATTTTTCGCTAGTCCTCCGCAAATCTTAAAACCATGCGCAAGGGAATGCATACGTTGAAATGACCATTAGCATCAACGAGATCAAGCTTATCGATGGGGGACCAACCGGCGTTTCTAAAGCGACGGATTTCGCTATAATCGTAGGATAGGAAATTTTTAATAGTCGTAGTTATACCTGGATTACGAACGCGGTCAATAACCTTTCCACCAAGTTCATAACGAATTTCATCAAATAAAAATAAAACTCCGTTGTTGACAAAATCGGCTGTAAGCGAAACGCCACCATCTGACTTATTCATTGTACCCTCAATATAAATTACGCTGTCCCATGGTAATGTATAGACATCTTCGTTTTCTATTGGAATCCGTATAACATCGTTCTTCTCATACGTGGTATTGGAGTACGGAGTATGCATATGTTTGTCGGCATTGACGATGGTTGTATCAAATATAGCACGTTGCGTAACATTTAAAATATTACTATCCATTTTAACTATGTAGCACTTTGAGTCCTAATGTTTGCAGAAATTTAACGTTTTCCGGTGTTAATCGGTGCACTGGTGTCTTGTAACTGGTAAAGGTGCTGACAATGCGTCTATTAATAGGTTTTGGTGGTTTATGCTCATAGCGCAAAACCATTGTTTAAAGACGCTTTAGATAAAGTCTAATCGTGATGGTTTCCCGACGAAAAGTGATGAGATTACCGTTTTGATCAACTATTTTAACAATGATGCGATCGATGATTCGTGTATTAAGTGACATATAGGTGACGTTTACGGGGTTTTCAATAATCTTGTACCCTGCAGCAACTGCAGGAAAGAATTGATGCAAAATGTGTACAGGTTTGCTATTCCGATACGATCCGACCACAAGATTACATTCAATACATATTGAATTGATTGGAAAGACTTGTGCCGGATGATCCGAAATAGCAGTAGTGAGAGCTGGTAGTTTACGTTTCTCAAAACCCAGCAACGAAGCAAGTGAATTTGGTTGTGTAAAATCCACTATACCTGATGCTTTGATTTCTGTATGTAAACTGTTATTATTGGCTCGAATATCAATAAGATAACGTTTGGATGAAGTGCGTTCACGGGGATCGTTCAGATTACGTCGTACAAACTTATTAATATCTGCCACTTCATAAGTTCCTTCTGGTAAAGTAAGCACGATGTCATCAATGTAAAATTTATTGTTCGCTTCCGTTACATTGGGAATTGAAAATATGTATCAAAGTTTGTAAGACCAATAACGTATTCATGGTCATCATCGAGAACAATTGGTGGGTTGATGATTGCGGTGAGCGTAGATTCAGTTCCAGTTAAAGTAAATGTGTACATGTTCGGTGGTTGACGATAAACTAACAACTAGTCGTATTCGTAGTTGGGATGGGGTAATAAAAGCAAATTCCTGAAACACTTGCAATATATGGTTTTAATTAAACACTTTTATACAAAACAGTTAAAAATACACTAAAATCAAATAATATATAACGTTGTTAGAAACTTAACGGAGGACTATTTTGCAGTAAAATTTCAATACGAAGTGTCCACAGGTAACAGTGTTAAGCGGTTGAAATTGTTCATAATTATAATAGAGAGTGCATGGTCCTGATGAGGTTAAGTATTTGACAAGTTCCCTCGGAGGTCGTAGATTACCAATGCTATCATAATAGACTGCCCTTGAACCATCTTTTTGTACGCGGTCCAATGAGTTCCCACACCACGTGTAGTATCATGATTAAGAATACCACATTCTCGCCAACGAATTGTGTTTGGAAGTGAATTGCGCATGAATATTCCACGAAAGTGGGATATTGGTAAACGTTTTATGTATTTGTTCAAGTCAACATTGGTCAACGCTCGCATAGGTAGGTTTAACGAATGCGTTGAGTTTTTTTTCGTTGTCTTTGTTTATGCAAACCTTGCCCGTGTGTAAGAAAAGGCTTTAGGTACAGTCCATGTCCACGGCGATAAGGTTTCAAATAGAGACCCTTTCAAGTGTCACTGCCTCTTGTGCCATATTATGTCGTTTCGCTTCATCTAATTGTTGTTGTCCAAGTTTAGCATCGTTGACAGCTTTTGCAATCCCAGCTGCTCCACCCGACAACGCTCCAATTGCGGAAAGGGCTGCAAAATAGGTATCAAAGGTAGGAAACCACCAGTTTTGGGTACAGGGATTACACGTGGGATGCCACGAATTTCATCTGTTATATCTTTAATCGGTGCCACTGCAAGTTTAGCAGTTTTAATAAGGTCAGTCGGACGAACGTTTTAATGCGTTCCCAAATGGTGCGAATTAAACGCTTGAATGGTATACCACTTCCTGTACGTAGACGCTGACCACGTCGTTTTCCTTTACACCTTATCGTTTTCTTGCGACAACCCATACCAAATTTAACTTTGGCATTCATTGCAGAACCAACAGCAAACGCAGCAAGTTTTTCACCTAACGAAGCGTCGGGTGCAGTACGACGTTTTGTGCTGTTTCGGCAAGACGTCGATCAGCTTGGTGTCGGGTTGTTAAGTCTGTAGAAAGATCGTAGGCGATGTCGTGTGTTTGCAGGCTTCGTCTAAGGGATTACGACCTATATCACCACGCTCGAGGCGTTTCTGAAGCTTAGTACCCGGTCCACAGAAGCGATATCCTGGTAAATGTAATTCTACCGGTAAACGATTGATAGCACTATTGAGTAACCCGTAGCCACGATAGGATTTCATTAATCTTGTCAGTCGAAAGGTTTAAAGGAGACTGGTCATGCGTGTAGAATTACTCGCTTAAATGCTTACCATACTGCAATTACGTTTTAGTATATGGATAGAATGCGTCTGGTAAAGCAACAATTGGCGTTGCCAATTACGGACCACAACTGCAGCAACAACACTAACGTGCAAAAGCATGGACTACTATTACCATCAACAATACGGTGTATCATTACAGGTCCATCCAATTGTGGTAAAACTAATGTAGTCATCGGTCTCTTGAAACATCCGAATGGTGTACGCTTTGAAAACGTTTATCTCTACTCAAAATCCTTGTATCAACCAAAGTATCAGTACCTAGAGAGGTTATTACAACCAATAAAAGAAATAGGATATTTTGCGTTTAACAAATGGGATGCAATTGTTACTCCAGCGGATGCAAAACCTAATTCGATATTTATTTTCGATGACGTGTCGTGCGATAAACAAAATGTAATGCGAGAATATTTTTCTTTAGGTCGACATAAGGCCATTGATTGTTTTACCTATGTCAGACCTATTCCAAAATACCTAAACAATTGATTAGAGACAATGCTAATGTCCTAGTGCTATTCAAACAAGACGAACTCAATTTAAAACACGTATACGCTGACCATGTAAACACGGATATGTCGTTTAACCGGTTTAAAGAATTGTGCGGCTTATGCTGGCGAGATCGGTATGGGTTTCTGGTGATCAATAAAGATGGCGATTTGCAGAACGGTCGCTACCGAAAAGGTTTTGACACCTATATATACTTATAAAGCACATAAATAGCATATCACTTCCTACCCGTTTCTAGACGATGGCAGACGACGTGAAAACCAAACGAGAACTCATAAAAGTACGAAAGGCAGTCAAGAGGAAATTACAAGCGCTAAAAGCAGGTGTGGTTGAAAAGGAGCTTGCATTAAGTAAAGTCTATGCACCTATTACAAAACGTTTACAAACACTTCAGACCGGTCTGCTGAAAGATATTAAACAGGAGTCCAAGATCGAAAGCCAGCACTGGTTACCACAACAACATGACGTACAATCTACTCCTAAAAGACGCCCTAAATTTCTCGATCAGGTGCGCAGTTCCACACCAATCGCCGCACCACCAATAGAGGAGGCATGGGAACACAATCCTCATAGCCCAGTCCAGTCTGTGGAGTCCACTTTCGAAGAATCGGAGAGTAGCGGCAACACTCCAGAGACCCATACAGAGTACGAACGGTACCTAAACAGCGAAGAACATCAGACCTACTTACAACGATTCTTACCATCGGTAAGATACTATGTCGATAATCTGTTTTCCAACTTTACTGGTATTTATAACAATGACACGGAGCACTTGCGCAGGGATAAAGTACGTTTTAATCCGGAGACAGGAAAATTAATGATTGGTGATTCGGACATTATCTTCGGGATTGGTGAAAAGGTGTGTGTAGAACGATTTTGCTACAACGGTAGCAAAGGGTTGTACGAGCAACTGTTCCTTCTCAATCCTTTGGGTAAATTCTCACTTAAAGAAATTAACGATTATGCGGACATTAAAAAGAAGTAATGCAATGTATAGCTTACGACAGCAAACTATAAACCCGAGTGGTCGTGGTCTACTCATGGATTATAACGAGAAGCCACTAGAGTATGTATACTTTGATGATCCCAACGAACTGTGCGAACGGCTCAAGCTTCTGGTCGCCTCGCAAGATGCAGGTAACACCGGTCACACAAACGAAATTACATCGATTATGGAAGAATTACGCGAATTGCGTATAATAGCGTAGATTGTGCGACTTGTTATTCATTATCACGATGGTTATCGACAAGTTTGGCATGCGTCTGACTGTGCTTCATATATTTCTTATGATGATTACTACGATTTTGACAACATGAGATTAGCGCGCGTCGCTACACCACAAGAAGATGATGATGCAGTCACGAAAGCGTACTTAGAATCGCGGTTAGCAACGCTACACCAGCAAGAGGGCGAACCAACGCTTGGAAGTGGTTCCACTATTCAGCAGTATACAGACACGCTTGTGAAGGAGACAACAAACAGTATGATAACACAATTCTCGAGCGAGTATGTTACAAGATCAGACTTTAACCATTTTGAAGAGATGATGCGTAACCTTGTTCCAGCCACTGTGAACGCTAATGTTGCACAAATCGTAACCAAACGGATAGATGATTCTATGAATAGCATATATAAGACATTAGACGCTGCTATTCAACAAGTGAAAGCACAATTTAGAATAGACATTGCACGAATTCAAGCAGATATTCAACAGTTGCAAGAGAAACTTAAAACGCACGCATATAGGCGTCAACCATACACACACACACACACATATTAGCAATATGTCTGTAAAGGAGCAAATCGTCCACGAGTTACATAAGCCTGCTCGCATTAACTTTCCTAGAAGACATGTAATCACAAAAGGATTAAACGAGCTGTTTCAAGCCGATTTGGTGGAAATGATCCCATATGCAAAGATGAATAAAGGATTTAGATACATTCTAGTTGTTATCGATGTATTTTCTAAATACTTATGGGCCGTACCGGTTAAGCGCAAGACGGGTAAGGCTGTTTCAAACGCTTTTCAATCAATTTTCAACAAAGACCATCGTATTCCACGGTACATTCAAACGGATTTGGGAAAAGAATTTTATAATTCAACATTTAAGGCTTTAATGGAAAAATATGAGATTACACATTATAGTGTGTACAGCAATAAAAAGCTTGCGTAGTAGAACGCGTTAATCGTACCTTAAAGTCAAAAATGTGGAAACAATTTAGTTTGAATGGTTCGTATCGATGGCTGAATATACTATCCTCACTCGTGACTGCATATAACAACACCAAACATCGAACAATCGGCATGCGACCTGTAGATGTGTCAAAACGCAATGAACGCAAACTTTTCAATACAGTGTACAGTACGATCAAAACAGTTAACTTAAAGAGTAAAAATTTTCTGTTGGGGATCATGTTCGCATTAGTAAACATAGAGGTCAATTTACCAAGGGATACACACCAAATTGGTCTAACGAAATTTTACGGTGTACAAAGTGCATTTGACTAATCCTTTAACGTACCTATTGCGCGATAGTCGAGGACAACCAATATTAGGCGGCTTCTATGCAGAAGAACTTCAACGAACACACTATCCGGATGTATATTTAGTGGAAAAAGTATTGAAGAGAGTTAAAATCAAGTATATGTGAAATGGTTAAATTTAGATTCTAGCCATAATAGTTGGATATCCAAAATCATATTTTGTAGATTTGCTGTTACGTGTTTGTTTACCATCATATGTCATTCATCAATAAAAATTTTTTACTGTTATATGATTTATTATAGCGACACACACACACACACACACACAAATTACATCTATGTACTACTAATTACTACACTAGTTCTACGTCAAGAAAGTTGTTTATAATTCCTCATGCCCGAAGCGCAAAACGTTGATGTAGGTTGATTTTCGCTGTTTTGGTTGAACTTGAGTATTTCGATGTCCGTGAATATGTGTAAATAACAAGCAGGTAAAACACATTACCTTCTCAGCTAACAATTTCTCCCGTACTTGACCAACACTCGAGGTATATATATTTATTGTAAAAGGTATGCGACACGTACAATAGCATCCTCCATTATATCTAATAAGTGCTATCTATAGCGCATCAGGTAGGATTACCAAGATGGCATGATTTACATACAAAAAATAGTATTAAACTAAAACAATAACTTTAATAGCATATACACTTTTTTATAATCATCTATACTATTTGATGGCCATTTTCCCGAATCCGGACCACACGTCCATCCTGGTTGCTGTTTTGAGCCCTCCATTGCCAAATTCTTGAGGAGCCAGTTATATGTTGTTCTATGAGGGCCAACTACATTAGGTTGGTACTTATAATTTACCTTATACTTTAAAATTAACTTCAATACTTTTTTTAATACCATAGGTTGTGCGAAATATACAACATCTACAATCATATCGTCAATCGCTGTGACCAGTGATTTATAGTTGCATTTTATATTTATGATAGGATATGCCTTCGTACTCAATACAGCTCGGTTGGTTAGTAATTCTTCAAGGAAATATACATCGCTCAAACTATAATTACTCTCTATTGCGTCTAGTACACCGCGCACCTGATGACATTTTAACTCTGTTTTGCCGTTGCAAGCATCAATGAAGTTTGATACAAATTGATCGCACCTACTCTGTTGATTAAACAGCATGTCCATTACATCAATGGATGTATCATTGGTCAGCGTTAGCCATTTGAAGGCTTTAAAGGGAACATGAACACCTACTCTGAACAGTATACGTTTGATTTTGTCTACATCATTCAATACTATGGCATGTTTCAGATGTTGGTGTAAAATGCGTTGTTCACTCTCGAACAAATCGTACAGTACATTGTCCATGTTAACTTGAAAACTTCGCACCACTATCGTCACTATCGTTGTTGTTCCACTCACTGCGAGATCTATCCAAGTACCTAGCTTTTATGGCACATTCATCAAAATAGGTAATGCTAAAGTGTTGTGATACTGAGCATCACCTAGTTATTCGTCTGATAAACCCCCACTAGTTTTGTAACAGCATTAACAAATCAACAACCTCGAGATGATCTCTGGCAAGGCGACTCTGTTGAATTTGAGCAATATATTTAAGGAAAATCCAATTAGAGGTGTGTTGGTGGTGATAGATTGTTATTCAAATTATCTATGGAATATCCTTCACTTTTAACGAAGGATTCATGCCCGGTAAATTGCAAATTAATCAAAAGAGCATAACGTTAATCATTACTCTACATACAGCACAAAAAGCTGTCATAGCCATGCGAGAAATATGTTGCCTGATAAATACTCCTGTATGATTGTTGTGGTTTTGACAATTTTACAACGATCCTAGGTCATGGATCGAAACGTAAAGAAAGATGATTTTAAAAACTATGAGTGTTTTAATTCCCAACGAAGATTAAGAAAAAGGTTGCCTGATGTCGCTAAATCTATATATATATATATACCAATGTTTAATACCTTGAAAGTAATAGGGAAAATAAAATTTAAAGTTGTCAACCATGTTCGGGTGGTAATGTTGATTCGGTCATTGATACCTACTGCAAGTTAAAACAAGTCGTATACAATGATAAAAGTTTTTGAAACTAACTAAATGTGATCTTGAATACATGCTTTGTAAAAGCGATATAGTTCAGATTCTGCTACGATTCTTCAACAGACGGCGATAACAATAAAAACTCTGTTTAAATTAATTTTTAATAACGACTTAACATTGCGTAATTCTATTAAAATGATTTGAAATATAACGAGAATAACTTATTGAATTAAAGTAGGTTATTTATAAGCACTAAATTCTACAATAATTAAAACGAGTTTGAAAATAAAAATGTATTGACAATGTAGCTATACTTGTAATTTATTCTGCCAGGATCATCAAAATATAATGCAAAATAGTTGTTTTAGTTATAAACCAGAACCATATAATTTACATATGGGGATATGTTGTCATAATTATACTATAAATAGCACAATCGCCGAGGTCATTAACTACCATGCACTTTACTGAACGCGGTTGTTAAAGGGCGTTATATGAACGTTTTTGCAAAGAAATAAGTAATATTTATCTCAGTTTGCGAGATGTTGAAATGTTTAGATCCGTAAGTTATGCATATCTTTTAGAAAACATATTTGCTTTTATGAACAAATTTTTGCTTTACATTCCTTAACTTTAATAATTTCACTAATCATGTTTACAGAGTCTTTTAAATAATAATATCCTTTGAACATACTATCATCTGGAATACAAATTTTGTTATACCTATATCTAGTACTAATAATAATTAGTGTCTCTAGCACTGTAAAATTTAACTAGAATAATTAATTCACAATCTTTTATAGTGTTTAATTAAATCGGTCTTTTAACAACAAAAGAGGTATTTTGCACATTGCAAATTATTATTACTATGCTTGTAGCAATAAATATTACATATAAATTGCTGGTTATTCACCTAACAATAAAATTTTACACTAAGAAGATATAATTGGTGTATGCTGGGTTGCCTGCCATAGATATGCATATATTTTTTAGAATTCAATTAAATTTAAGTACACGTAGGTAAATGTGTGAAAGTTACTTTACATTTCAGTATTCAGCTGTATTGTAAATAGTTACTAATATTGTATTGAAAAACGACACCCAGTATTGTCAGCTGTGTAAAAATGTTTTGTTTCGGCAGTGAATCAATCAAACTGTATGAAAATATATGAACTCATTAGCATGTAATTAAAATAAGCTGGTAAGTGAAACTAATATAAATAAAACATTCAAATTTTGTGTGTTTCTTTTTAAAATTATATATTTAATACAAAAATATTTTTTTAAAAATCTCGGGGGATTCTTCAGCACGTGCACGTTTTTGCTTAACCTAAAAATCTCCGAAGTATTCAATCACCTAATGCGTGCAAAACCTCCGTTCAGAACGCCTTATGGAGTACCATTCCGCATTTGAGAATGAGTACATCTCCATCCAAATTCTTCACCACGTTTTAAATAACGACATTATTTGCATACATTTAAAGGTTAAATTTTAGATCCGGGTACGAGTTCAGTGTGGTTATATAAATTATTTTGGTGGTGCAATCATGAATAAAATAACGAGTGACCTGTCTTAACATGTTTTTTTGCACACACACCAATATTTTAAATTAAAACCATTATAAAATACGAGTCGAATAATTTCTCCTATTCTTTTTGATATTTAATACAAAAATAATGGGGCAGAGCCCCGTTTAGGGCACGTTTAGAAGCTCCCTTCCCCCACCATTCATCATTTTGAAAGTGATTATGTCATCCACCACATTTCCTATTTTTGCTTAACCTAAAATCTCTCTTTAATTAACTAAAGCAACGAGAATAAAAACAATGACGAAGCTCTAAAGATCACCGCTAAATTCTTCACTACATGCACGTTTTGCATAACCTATAAATTTTTATCACGTTTGTGCAATTAAACGAGTTATATATATACAATGTCTAATACGTCATCTACATACAATCACCAAACCGCTAAAAGTAAAAGAATTTTTATTACCACATAAATTAAATGTATAATTACATTTAAATATTTAAATATATTCAAATTGCTAAAATGTAAGCAAGAACACCTCTTGATATAAGATCAAATTAATTTTTTATTTGAGAGTCAAATAAATCGTTATGAAAGGTGGTATAATTTGCTTACCAAGAAGGAAATAGTCTTAACATGTTTTTGCAAACACACCTTATGTTAATTAAATCCATTATATTAAAAGTTGAATGATTTGCATATATATTACCAGAGAGCTATAATTTCAATAAAAAAACACGAGGTTATATTCGACTGCGAATTCTTGTTATTTTATCGTGACATTGAAATTGCGAGAAGTGAACGACTTCTTTTACAAGATTTTACCTGCAAACGTTTAAAATTTGACCTCCATCATATAACATTTCGTATATTTTTTAATTTTATTTGCTACTTCCAGAAGAAGAAAATGAAGATTTACTTAGTTTACTAAACGAATTTTTGGAGCAAAATATTTAATGAATAAATAAATATTAAAGAAACACATATTTTCTAAATGATATTGGTGCTAAGGAAAGCTATTATTATTACGTTCTATAGTTTGAGAGTGACGTTAAAACCTTGATGCTACACCTTGAGTTGTAAAAGTTAATCCATAAGCAAGAAATCCTTGATAAAAGCAAGTTCAGTGTACTTGTATAAATTATTTGGGATGATGTAACCAAAGGTAATATACGACATACCTGTCTTGAAATGTTTTTGCAACACACCTTATGTTAATTAAATACATTATATTAAAAGTCGAATGTCGACGTGATTTACATATATATTACCAAATAAAAAACACGAGGTTATATTCGACTGCATGCAAATTCTTAGTATTTTATCGTGACATTGAAATTGCGAGAAGTGAACGACTTCTTTTTACAAGATTTTACCTGCAAACGTTTAAAATTTGACCTCCATCATATAACATTTTGTATATTTTCTCAATTTTATTTTCTACTTCGTACAAAACGCAGCTTATGAGGAGAGCTAAAACACTCTTTACCACATGCACGCGTTTGCCTCATATTAAAAAATTCTTCACCGCGGCGTTTTAATTTTTAGCTTAACCTACCCCAGAAAAATACGAACCAACACGTGAACTCCATTTTCTACACAAACAACATTTTTTTAAAATTTAATATTTAATATTTAACGTCGGGAACGCTGCTAAAAAATTTCTTAAGAAAATATCTCCACCCCAGCGCACGCGCACCACCCCACGACAAAAATCTAACGACCCCGCCGAACGCACACCCCAAAGACCTAACGACCCCCCGACGCAACAAATTTACACACAAAGACAATTTTGTTCTCAAAGCGGCGTATACATATCTTGCTGCACGTTTTGTTTCCCAAAGCGGCTTAGCTGTTCATATTGTTCTCGAACCGGCGTATACATATCTTGCTGTGGATCTCTGTTGCCAAACCGGCTTAGCTACCCTACTCCTGTCATACAATTTTTATTAGGTCACGTCCTTCCACAAACCTTTTATATCTCATTCTTTTGCACTGTTTAATGTTATTGTGCGTCTATATGTTTTTGCACTACTCAAATATGTTCCATTTTACAAAATTATTTCTAGAAATATTTATAAACTAACTCCGTTCAAAACTAATAAATAATCTTACTAGGAAAGCGTTCAATTGTTAGACTTTCGGAACATCGTATGGCTTAGGGTCGCGATGGTTTACTATTTAAGCAAATATTTATTAAATTAGACCTTACACAAGAAGTTAGTTATGGAAGATGTGTAAATTACAAATACCATGATATTTATTAAACGTCATTAAACAAAAATAGTGTCGATATGTCGTTGCTATAATTACTGCATTCATAAATAATGTAAATGTATTTCTAAAATGTGAAATACAGATAAAAATGTCACAACTAGAATGCTTGTAAAAGTAAATGGTTTATTATACTCTTTAAATGTTTTTTTTTAATAAATTTGTTAAAAAATTTACAAACACAAATACATTTACTACAGTACATAGATTACAAAATACAGCTGATATTACATTTTCTTAAAGAAAATGGTATTTGTTAAAACACTAGCGATCATTGCAGAAGAATAATCCAAATAAACAGAGAATTGAACTCGGTATCTGTCCAAAGTTATTCAGATTTGTATCTAAGAGTGCCTCAACGCGTCATAAGTCGAATATATCATTCCGTAGAACTTAGTTGTAGCTCGTAAACGGAAACCTTTGTTTTATAGTCGAAGGTAAATGTGTTTCCAATATCTTATAAAATGCCGCGTAGGTCGTAATTCAACTATTTAGAGCACGTTTTCTACTACTCACAGAGCTGGTAACAGATGGTTTCTAGTAATCTTGATCCTTTGCTTTCAAAGTTACGCGAACTTTTTATACGGCGGCGGCGTTCATACTGAAAACGATGTACGGGGTTTGTAAAATGCTGTTATTGGAATTTGAATTTCTATTGCTTTCTAGAATGTATACTTTTTGATTAACGTTAAGTCTTCCACATCTTGTACTAATACTGACACAAAGTGTTTGAGCCTATCATAGGGGTTAAAATAATGTAAATTTTTAAACATATTTCAAGAGCACAATTATTCGATTCACTTCACGATTTATGTAACACCGATTTATTTCTGTAAGTTGCAGTAAAATATTCATCTTTTTAATTGGAAAGCTTTATTATGTGCAGACTAATTTCCACATTCCGATTACATACACTAAAGATATTTAACAATATCGTGAGTAGTAGTATTCAAGTTTTTTTAAATGGTAATGTAGCTGGTTACATTTTATAGAAATGGCAGTCTCTTGTATGCAATTCAACTCATTCTTAAAAGCATGAGAAAATAAACGGTTAACTATAAGATAAAGAAACTTTACTTTGAGTTAAGTACCAGGTTGTGTGAAAAACAATCTGTAGTAAGCACCACCTTACTTTGATTTTAGCTCCGCGAGTTAAGGTTCGGGCCTTGGGAGCTGCCTTTTTAAAAAACCAGTTCTAAAACTTCTTAACAAATTTTATTTATACAGAAATTAATTGTGGAATTTTGACAAGTTAATTAATATTATTCTAAATTCAAAATTAATCAATAAATGTACTATTTTGAGTAGTCTAGCAAACTGCAATGCTAAAGCGGAATAATTGACTGACTCACTTGAGGAGCTTGAACAACAAAGCATGGTGTTCGAAAACTGATGACTGCCGGGTCCTTGAGCTCCCGGGTTTTATATAATGTTCCTACCCCCTCACATGGCTGTGGAAACTTGCAGATCTCATGTCTGCTTATGCTTAATACTATTCATAATTACAATGTTGTAATCTTAATTTCTAAGTAATTACGGTACCTGGCCGTCTGTGACCTGACATCTGCAGTGTCACTATCGTCTGCGATACAAAGTAGCGTATCCGTTCACATGAACGTTAATAACCTTTACAAATTGTCCTTGTATTTACTTTGTTGCACTTTACTTAACATTTTCTTACACTTTCTAATAATTTCCTAATTATTCTATTTCTTTATATATATATATATATATACATATATATATATATATATATATATATATATATAAATATATATATATATATTACTGTGAAACCTACAAAATCCGTGAACTATGCTTTTCGAATCGAGCCTCACGAATGGGGCGTCAAGAATGCTGTGATACCACCAAAATCCGGGTACTCCGGTTTTCGAATCGAGCTCCACAGATTGTGCGTCAAAGAATGCTGTGAAACCTACAAAAAGCTATTAACTTAACTGGTCCGTTGACTTTCTTCTGTTCATCGCCTCGGCTGCTCCCCTAGATAAACCTTCATCCTCATTCATAAAAAAACAAACACATTCCTACCACAAACATCAACGTCAACTCTATTTACATCAATATTCACAATACATTAAAATTTCAAAATTAATATTCAGCATAAATTTTAATATCGGAAAATTTCAAAATTAAATTTATTATCATTTTAATGTGCATCCAGAATTAAAGTCCTTGTAGGATGCCTACTAATTACTATAACAATATATGCAGAGTACAAAGGAGCATCTACCACCCTTTACGTTAATTAACCAGGTTCGTCTAATTGAGCTCAAAGACATACCCAAATTTTCATCATAATCCAGAACATCAATACTAAATACCCTTTCTACTTAAACAAGCAAATTTCACCTTAAAATTAAAATTTTATTGCTAGTACAATTTCACTACTGTCCATTTTGAGTAAATCAATTATAAAGTTATTCAACACACACAAAAATATCAAAGTTCAAACAAAATAGTATAATTTACCTGAAGGTAACTTGCACTCGTAGCTTCAATGTACATCGTCCTTTTGTTAATCACACCATTCCAACTGGGTTATATTTACGGCTTCTGATTCTCAACGCTTTTAAAATCTTCTCCATCACCATTCATCTAAAGTTGTTTCAGGGCTTTTCCGGAACTCCTCTGTATATATCTGACCCTTGTTTCGTGGATCCAGACACGTTTATGCACCATTTAAGTATTAATACTCCCGAAAATAACAAAGAACTTCATACTTCTTTCACCAATATACGCCAAAACTGCCTACTTTTGTGTATATATTTGTCGTTGTAAATTTTACCAATTGGTACAGTGATACTAAACTTTATTACCTTGTATCTTCTTTTCTAAGTGCACTAACGTACATTCATTGTAGCGCGTAAAGAACAAGCTGTTTTAAATCACATAATATTCGAGCAAACTGTTTAAATTATTTAATATTAAAACCGGAAAACTAAAAGCACTGTTTAACGCGTTCAATCAAGTCGAAGATCTAAGAGAGCTTCCTCATATTCACCTCCGTATATATAGCGGTTAGCCTGTCTGTCGGTCTGTTCCCCAAAACGGCCAGTTTCTAGAATTTCGTCATTCTATGTTCCCATTCCGTAGCCTGGCATGCGAATTTTACGAATTTTGCACTCGCCCCAGCTAAATCTCAGAAATTCTCACACGGCACGCAAACATGTCCGAGAATAACTAATTAAATTTTATACAGAAATGTTATTTTACCTCTCAAATTTTGCCTTTACTTTCAACCAATCGCAACCCCATGACGTTGCTCTACTCACGCCTTTTACTATATGTGTCTCGGTCTTGCGCCTATTATCTGTCTCTATCTACCCTGTTCTTATTAGTGCAAATTGATATTCCTTATTATCGATTATTTCAGTCCATGTGGACTATCTGGGTTAAATAACCCCGTATCGCACCTTCTCGTGAATATTAAGCCACGGTTTCTCCAAGATTCTTTGTAACCATTAATTATCTGCAACATTTTTGCCGTACGTGACTTTTAAACTACGCAGGTGTTCAAACATAATATTAATTCTCAGAGCTTTATTTTATTGGGTTTCTACAAGTTTTTATAGATATTATATGTTACTAACGGTTCAATTAACTTCAATTAAAATTAATACCCTTTAAATTTTAGTGAATCCTAACTAAATATTAATTATTATCTGTACGTTTTAATACCGGTTACTTAAAATAGAGTTAATTATTATAAATTTTGCACGTAATTTTATTTGTTTCTTTACTAGGGATAATTAAACTACCCGTAAAGTTTTCTAATACTGCTTCCTTTTATATAAAGCGTTTTATAAATAATTTAAATTTCTTAATTTTAATAAAACGAATGAATTTTTATGCTTCACGCTGTTATTTAATAACGCGTACCTTTTCCAAAAGCTTCTACACAGTGATTAAAATTATTTGATGTGATTATTTAATTTTCTACCCTGGTCTAAATATGAGTAATATATATATATATATATATATATATATATATATATATATATATATATATACTATAATGCTTAGTGACCTTGCAGGAATAACACTTCACTTTTTCTTTGTAGAAAGTTTTTAAATTTTATTTAGATCCAGCAGACCAAAAAAACCTACAAAGAAAAGTGTTATATATATATATATATATATATATATATATATATATATATATATATCAATCGGTGGATACACAACTCGCGTCAATTCTAAATCATGCTACCGTTATACCTAAACAATTTTTAAGCTAGGTTTACCCTTGGTCAGGATATTGTGTTAAACAGTGTTGTTGTAGTAAGACTAAAAGTTGAATTATCAGTGTACTGTGATTGATAATAGTCATTTATCTGACAATCAACATTTTAAGGAAAGGTAGGGTATTGTAGTCCATAGGTTAGAATCAAAATCGTAATCAATGTGCAGTTACGCACGCTGAAAATTTAATAAAGCTCACCTAAATAAGGTAGCGGCCATACCCGGAGTTGTTCATCACTGGCCAGTGATCATGTGCATCGGAAAACGTCGGTACGTTTTAAGGAAATACGTATCCGAAAGGTAGAAGTTATTAATGTCGCACTTGTAGCATTGCACAACTTTGCACCACGAAGTGTAATTGACAAGTCTCTATTTATCGTTTATTAAAAATACACGCATTTTGGGTTTATAAATTAAATGAAATTAACTATTATAGAGAATAGATAGAGGCAACTATCTTGCATTGATATAAGTCGCCCACCAAAACACTGTGTTATAAGTAAGGGATAGAGCAACTAAAAAGGAATAAAATCTTAAACTAAATGTAACTTCGACAAAAGGAAGTAAGAAATAAGAAGTATAAGTAAGAAAAATAAGAAAAACAAAAGGCTTCCTCCTATACCATAGAATAGGAAGCAGTAAGTATTTGGAAATGGAAACAGTTTCAAAACTGATTGCCGAAAGCGTACATTTGCTGTCTGCACTGTTATTACTCGAGTATATTCTTCATTGTCGGTATGGAGATGAACAATTCGGCCTAGTTAAAAAAAACTTTTGTATTGGTTTTAATAGGAACTAGGTCGGTGAATTTCACTACATTCTCAGAATGAGATCGGTTAGAACGTTGTTTCAGTGTTTGCCATTATTCTCTAGAATATCGTTTCCAGAAATCGACATGAGGCACCTGTATAAGCTAATTGCCAGCGCTAAAGGAGATTTATGTTTAGACTCAATAATTAATTTCCTAGGATTATGGAATTTGATGTTGCTAAAGTTAAGTATTGTCTTTGGGTTAGCGACCTAAGGTCATGAGAATTTGCACTTTGAGCACACAAAGGAAGGGAATTGGTATCATATTTCATCTGAAACAGCAAAGTTACCTACTCGAGGAAGCAGATGCAAATTTATTATTTTGACGACCGTTTCTGTTAACCATTTGAAATGAAAACCAGAGCTGATTCTAAAACATCATTTCCGTAGCTTGTTTAGCAAATGTAAGAAACATTATTTGCTCGTACCAAATTTGTAGCGTTATCACTATGGTGTGCAGTTATAGTTCCCCTTCTATCTATAAATTAACGGAAGTCAGAAATAAAACTGTCCGCTGAAAGTTTTTGCATACGTTTTAAATAAATTACCTTTGGGACCATACGCAAAAAATAGCACATAAGATTTAAAAACATTTGGGCCTTGAGATCTGTATATTGTAACAAAAATAGACAAGAAACATCGATGGTAAGGTGAAAAAAAAAGTTTTCTTGAAAAATTTTAAACTTGGGCAGATATCCCATAGTGATATAGTATTTTAGTCGAATATTGAAACAACGCACATAGCTAGAAAGCGCCTTAATAATCAAGTTTTGCCGGAAAACGTAAATAATTTTGCTACTCAAAGTAGAGTAAACGGCTGACTTTTAACATTACTTCATAGCTCAGAAATGAAACAAGATTGTGGGCCGATCTAGTGTCATAACTCAGATCACTATAATGAAGGACGCCCCGCATTTACGTTAGTACGACACGGAAGCAAGTATCCCGGGAAAAACGCGGAAACCTCTTTGACTCTTAAATAAATCTCAACACTAAAAGGGATTGTTCTACCAAGCCTTTATACTCTATGCTTAAAAGAAAATAAACAATTATCTAAATCAATACCTGGACACAAATAAACACAAAAGAACACTCCACGAGTGTAAATAGTTCACCAATACTATAATTTTGAGTTATTAATTTTAGGGTGAAAAACCACACTTAACTAAGCAACTTCTTTTTATATCCATGTCTAAATCTATTGGTAAATTTCAATAATTATCGTATTTACATAAAAGTGACAACCGTGTAATAAATGCATCATAATTAACTTCACAATACAGAGCAAGTGCGGGGAAACATCCGCTAAGGAAATGTTTGAGAATTAACAATAATCAAGTATAAAGTTCTAGTTTGTTCTAAATTTGTTGTTTACAGATAATCAAATTCAGACAAGATTAAAAAAAAATGGAATTACAAGTTGTTTTATTTCATTCATATCTGATTGGCTTCACATTTAATATATCTTCAAGTAAAGAAACGTATTAGAATATTAGTCAAGGGATCTAACTACTAATAGTTAGTGTTTTGTTAAGCAAAATTAATAAATCGATGTTCATAGTACTCAAGAAATTTTATACGCTCAGTTCAAAACAAAAATAAAAAGTAGCGGTTCTTTTACTCTATAAAACTTAAACGCATTCCGTTAGGGAAGAAGTAATTCTTTACTAGAATGTTTAGTTTCCCAAAACCAATAGTATTTCCCTGACTTTCGATAACATAGGAAAAAAGTAACTTACCCTTTTCAATACGTTCGAAATAGAACGGAACCGGACCACTCAAAGGGAGACGGCCGTCAACACCTGTTGCTGTTTATGGAAGGTCGACTTATAAGCAATGCCAAAAAAAAACCTGCAAAATCCCTGGAATAATCGATTATCTTTTGCATTAGTATGCGACGCCGCAATAATAGTATATGAGAAACAAGGACAAAGAATGTGTCACGGATACCTAAAACAGATAAGAAGGTAATAAAATGTCGAAATTTTATACGCTAATTGGGTAATCTGGGAACCCTCACATCATAATGCTCGAAATTGTACGGGTAAAATTCTAGAAAAAACAGTTTGTATATAAAGAAGCGCTTATCGTTTCAATTCATTCATTAAATTTGATCCGATGCAGTCGATGCTTAAAGTAGATCAAGAAATGTTATTGTATAACTCTAACCGTTGCGTTATAGAAATATGTGGTAAAACATAGTTGCAAGGTTGTAATGAATATCGAAGTGATGTTTTTAAACCCAAATTACATACAAAAACGGAAATATTAATTAAGAAGGAAAGAAAAATTCTTCAATATAAAGTATTTTAAAAATGTATTAAATATTTGAAAAGAAGGTTTAACCCAAAAAATACTTTGATAATTGCTGTCGAAAATCGGGAATTTTAATTTGGAAGCACTTGTAAGCCGATTTGGAGATCAATTTAAAATAAGAAGATTTTTAATTACGATAAGCGTTTTGTGGATTCTGCAAGTATCACTGCTAGATTTATTTTTAACTGGTATTAGAGTATTTGGATCTAGTTTAAGATAATCCTACTAATTTTTTACCAGGATTTTTTGTTCAGAGTTCGATATACTCCGATATACGTCAAAGGATTTTTTTCTGGCCAAAACAAATCTTACCAGCGTGGAAATAATTTACAGCCAGATGAAAAATCCTCAAAACAATAAGCTTTATTCTGTCAGTGTAAAATAAGGTAAGCAGCAATAACATTGTTTGTAACAAAGACCTCTTAAAAATTATTTTATATTTGAAAGAAACGATGTTGTAAATGCTTTTGTATGAAAGAAGATATTTCATATTGTATAAATGCTTTGTGATATTGCTGCGTTTTTTTCATTTTAAAAACTCCGCAAATTCCGTTGAGCTAGCCAAGCAAAATTAGAACGAAGGTAAGTGAACAATTTCAAGTGGCTCCCAACACGCGTCGTTGTCACAGCAATATATATATATATATATATATATATATATATATATTGATATAATATTTAAATTAAATATTTAAATTTTAATCATTTTGGACTATATACCCAAGAAAATTAAACAACCTTTTACGAATACCACCTACGAGTCCATTAATTCTTTAACAATATATATATATATATATATATATATGTTAAAGATATATATATATATATATATATATATATATATTGTTAAAGAATTAATGGACTCGTAGGTGGTATCTTCGTAAAAGGTTGTTTAATTTTCTTGTATATAGTCCAAAATGATTAAAATTTAAATATTTAATTTAAATATTATATCAATACATGGAAATCGATTACATAATTAATAAGGGCTTTTTATACTTTAAAATTGCAAAAATATTTGCATTGATTTGTACTTTAACAGAGTACGGGTGCATATTTAAAAGATATCTTCTTAAATCTAAGTTGTTTCTAGTACTTTTAATACGGGCGTTTATAAATGCAACAAGATTTGTCTCCACGGTATATAAAACCTGTTTTAGCGAATATTTTACATACAGAAAAAATGTTTTGTTTTTCTATGTGCAATAAATTGGTATTGTTTTTACGCGAATGTATTAATTTGATATTATCTTATGTAATAAAAATAACGGACTTGTGTATTTACTGGAATAAATTAACTTAAAAATAGCACTTTTAAGTTTGTATCCGATTTACGATCCTTACAATGACTGCAGACACGGGATTTAATAATTAATAAATCTTCTAAGTTTAGAAATACACTTATCTATATAGGGTAGAATAATTAAATATTGGGAAATTATTAATTTTTCCAATTTTTCTGTAGACATGAGGTGCTTCAACTCAGTTGGTTTACAAACGCGGAGACTTTAAATTAGTTAAGTTTCAATGCTACTCACCAAATTTCAATTAAACTACGTAAGCTTGAAGGTTTTATAGGAATAAGCATAAGTGATGTATGTAACAACAAATTAATTTATTATAGGTTATAAAATAAAGCATTTTATTTTTAAAATACACAATTCTTATGCCACGAAATAAAAATCTCAGGTTGCTCTACACGCTGAAAAAAGTGTAAAACTTATTTCTTGAACATAAGGCTTGTGACATTTTTAAAAAACAACAAGAATTGAAAGCTAACCCCTTATTTTTACAAAATGACGATTTGTGTATGGTGGATACGTTTGGGGTCGGCTTTACAATGTATTGGTATTGTTATTAAGAAACTTAGTTCTGATTTAAAATTTCTACTAGAGCTAAAATTCCCAAGTAGAATCGTTAATAAGTTTCCAATATGATTAGGTGACTCTTGAAAATTCTGGTATAAAACGCCTAATAAGACAAGAACAGAAAACAGCCAATACTAGAATATTTTGAGCTTAGACTACGCCTTTTCGATGTTTCAAAATTTATGTATAGTTTTTTGTTATGTACTAAATATTAAATTCGAAAACAGTGGTTTAAATCAAATACAGCGATTATACATTGATGATATATTTTTAAGATCGAATCGGCGATCCCAAAGCCTAGATATTATGCAGATATACTAATGTGTATCATCCACTTTTTTATATTTTTTTCGGCCAAGATTGGCGTTTGAATTTAATAGAAAGTTCCATTAAGACTGATTTATCGCTCTAACGCAATTTTAGCCAGGATTTCAGTCGCAATCGCAACAAACTTGAAGGTTTTGATATTTACTATTTCGTTTATAGCTCGACTTTAATCTTAAGCGAAGTTATATCATAAAAGATAGCAAACATCTATCACTTACGTTATGATCCCTACGTCCGACGAATGAAAATACATACTTTAGGAAAGCGAGCAAAGTAGAATTTCACTAGTAAAAATTTTTTATTAGTTCAGTTTTTATACGACACAATCGAACTGCAAAACCATCAGTCGTCCAGCTTGCGAATAAAATTACTATTAAAATTGTAACTAAAATTATGTTACAGCATGGTTCTAAAGGTACAAACAACAACTTTATGAAGTAACTGCTTTGTTCATTTGTAATTAACAAAAGCTTAAATAACAATAACATATTTGACTATATTGGAGAATATATTGTGTGGCACACAACAATACTAAATAATCGTTACCTGTTGGATCCGACCCACGAGAAGACATCTTACTGTTGCAGAGTGTATTCATGAAATTCTTACGTCGTTGTCGAAATCGTTTCTATTGTATGCTTTTTGCCTTTAGGAGGGGTAAGTGCTCGTGGTCCAGGTAGTTCTTGGCTCTTTTCACATTCCTCACTGTGAAAATGACATGAGCATTGAGCCCCAGGTCGGGTTAGATTTTGTCTCTTAAGTAGTAGATGTCGCTTATAAAGGTGATAAGTCGATGAAGTAATGTGGGTGCTAGTTATAGATGCTCCTTGTGATCAGAAAATTGGATGCATCGTGTCTTCTTTGGGTTAACGTGCATTTTCTAGGTGTAGAATTCCAGTAGGGTGTTTAGTTGACACGGTACAATGGTTTGTTACGGTATTCCGTGCGGTCAAGGAAGACAAGTAAAGTAAGCAAAGAGAATAGCCCTTACCGAATGCCGCATCAAAAAAAGGAGGAATCCAAAGAATGCCGCGCTAGTTAAAAAGTCGCAGAGTGGAGTGGGTCAAAAATGAAAAAGAAAACCCTCAAATTAGGAATTTTATTTACAAACCTTTTAGGAAAAAACAACATGTTATAAAAGGAAAACCAACTCGCATAAAAATTATCCATAACGTCCCCGAGAACTTATACAGTACAACAATCGACGCAAAAATAATTTATACCCTTTTAATTACCTACAACTTTTTTAACTTCAATTCTTGTTAAGATTTTCCTTAATTCTGTAAATCTTGTTCAACTGTAAGTATTATTAGATACTAGTGTTTGTGTTCCTGCCCCTCTTATACTTGGGTTCTTGGAGCGACTTGCTGCAAGAGTAGTACGCATCGAAAGCTTAAGAGGGTAGCTTCACAATTGGTTAAGGGGGGATTGCGTCTTGGCTTACTCCGCGCGCGGAAATGCTGAGATGTTCACCTTTTTATTATATCTTGCTAATTATGTAATTACTTGGGAGTAAAACAACATCAGATCTTGACTTAAACTCACATCCTTTACTACATACCACCTCGAGCCAAATAAGCGTCGTACTAACACCCTCTGCCCACCCACCAACGACCGAAGTACCACGAAACAAAAGATTGATAGGAAACCCCAACCACAACAACCCGGAAGATATAAAACAGTCTATCTTAGAGCACCTAGAGAATCTAGGGACAGACCTTCTTAACTTTATTGACCATGAACTAGACCCGAGTAATCGCCTAAGGGTAGGGGTTCATAAAACGCTGAGATAAAATAATAAAATTAATATATCTACAAGCCGAATTAACTGGCGAACATAAATTCATAAAACAACAAAACAACACACTACAAGACAAGATCATCGAAACTAAAGTAGAAAACAGCCATCTGAAACAACAATCAATGCTTAATCCAACCATGTCTTCAAACACGTGCGCAAACGTGACGGCAATACCAACACAGACATACGCCAGTGCTGTAGCACAGAAACCGAAAGCTCCAAAACAAGACGCAATTTCAAAAGCGATCTCAAACCAAAATACAACGGTGTTCATAACGTCAAAACGTGGTGAAACACCTAGACAAATTCAAGAAATTTTTTCAAAAACATTAAATCCACTGAAAGATAAAATTAAAATTAAAAATATCCGAACAACCAACAAAGCAGTAATTATAGATACTGATAACGAAACCGAGGCAAACAAAATTTTAAACCATGCAACCCTAAAACAAACTCTAAATTGCAAAAAACCACGCAAGAAAAACCCTTAGTTATTATATACGACATACCAACGTACCTGAAAGATCAAGACGTGACAGATTTAATTTATACTCAAAACCTTGAACACCTAATTAACAGAGAGGATTTTAATAGAGACTTTCAACTTAGTTTCAAAACAGGACCGAAAAACAAACCGACTCAACATCATGTAGCGACGGTAAGTGGCAAAGTGAGGAATATATTAATAAATCTAGGAAACTCTATATCGAATATCGCTGTGTTACAGTGAAAGACTTTTTAGTAGTACCCAAATGCCTACGATGTCTCGATCTAGGACACGTCACGAAACATTGCACACGCACCACCGATACATGTGGACACTGTGGGGAAGAAGACTCCAAGCACAAAAGGGCAGACTGCCCCAAGCACGGACAACACTCAGTTTGCATACCATGCTTAAAACGTAACAAAAAGTGCGCTTCTAACCCTAAAGATTGCCCAACCCACAAAATGTTAATGGACAGACTCATACAAAAACCGACTATGGACAGTAAACCTAACCAAACTAAACACAAACAACCCTCACAAATTCAAAGGAACAAAACAAGGGAATCACGTATCGACAACATATTCAACAAACAACACAAGAGAACATGCACACAGACAAAATAGTAACCCACCCACAAACGGAATACGAACCTGCATTCACACACAACATTTTCACACAAACACAAGCAACAACCAGAATGCAGCATAAACACCTATTACCCCTAATGGACGACGGAAAGATCAGAATTGGTCAAATAAATGCCATGCACTGTGCAACTGTAATGAAAGAGCTTAGACAACTAGCTGAAACCTTACGATTACATGCACTTTTATACAGGAACCTTATCTGGTGCATGGAAGATTCCAAGCATGCCAGTCAGGGCAAGACAAATACATACAGGTAGAAACCCACAAACGGCAGTGGTCATTTTGATCCCACATTGACAATCACGACAATCCAACGATACAGCGGAGAACACTGCACATGTCTGGAGGTCTCAAACGGTCGGATTGGAAAGTGGATCTTGGTAACAAGCTACTTCCAGTACAGACTTGATCCCCAGCCGTACATAAACAACATACGCAACATATTGCACACTTACAACAACAAACCAATAGTTATTATGGCAGACGTAAATGGAAAATCCCCAATGTGGCACAGTTCCTCACAGACGAACGCGGAGAACAAGTCGAAAACTTGATTAACGAACTACAACTCGAAGTAATCAACCTTCCTAATAACCCATCCACATACAACACCCATGCAGGAACAGGAACAAACATAGACGTTACACTGACAAATGGGCTGGCGTACAACTACATACAAGACTGGCAGGTATTAGAACACCAAACCGTTAGTGACCACAACCTAATCACGTTCAACATTGACATGACAACCAGGCCATTTGACACACCACAAAACTTCACCAATGTACAACGATACAAAATACGAAATGCAAATTGGAACAAACTGAGGGACACATTTGTACCCCACAAGATATAACATCAGATGAAAACGTTCACGAGTATACAAAACTACTCACCAACACAATTAGACGCACAATGGAGCAAGTGCTCCCAAAACAACGGAACACACGACACACAAAGACAAGTCAATGGACAAACGCTTACAAAACCTAAAAAGGAAACACAGCGAGCGAGAAAAAGCTACCAAAACTCCCCTGCCGAGAAAGCATACCACCTAACAAATTATCGACAATTAAAAGACATATACCAAAAAGAACTGACTGACATGAAAAGAAATCATGGGAATTATTCGTGGAAAGACACTTACAAACTGACGCCTGGGGAATACCCTATAAAATCACTCAGGGTAAAATCAAACCACCGATGACTTATTCAACTTTAATAAAACAAGACGGTACATACACAAAAGACTGGGGTGAAACTGCGACACTGCTATTACAAACACTTTTGCCCGATGACAACGTTCAAGACGACACTAACGAACAACGACTCAGACGACAAGGAGTAATCGACAAAACCACTAGGTAACCGACCATGGAACAGACAAGACGACAACTTAGATCCTTTCACAGAAGACGAAGTGAGATACGTACTATGCCAATCGAAGAGCAGGAAAGCACCCGGACCGGACGGAATTTTTGCGGAGATTGGCATAGCGCTACAAGATAAGTTAACACCGACGCTAACAGCACTGTACAATGAATGCATACGACAAGCTGTTTTTCCTAACATCTGGAAACAGGCGAATGTCGTGATTATCCCTAAAGGGAAAGGTAAAGACCCCAAACAACCGGGCTCTTACCGACCTATATGCCTTTTGAACACGCTAGGAAAAACGTATGAAAAACTATTATGTAAACGAATGCAGGACCACAGACAAATCATGGGAGTACATCCAAGACAATACGGTTTTACAGAAAACAAATCAACCGAGGACGCCATAAACCAAGCAATACAAACCATCAAGCAATCACACAAAAAATACGTCCTATTAATATTAGTGGACATAGAAGGCGCATTTAATAACCTTTGGTGGCCTTCACTCTTTACAAGACTTACGACCATAAACTGTCCATCACAACTATACCACTCTTTCAGGAGCTACTGCAGGGACAGGTATGTAACCCTACAAGGCACGGAGAGCATTACCAAACATATAAACAAAGGTTGCCCGCAAGGGTCCATATGCGGGCCCCTATTTTGGAATATTGTAATGGATGAACTCCTGGAAAAGCTGGACACCGTTGACGAAGTATTGTCGACGATTGCATACGCCGACGACATCTTGTTAGTGGTTGAAGGCAATTCCAGAAGAGAAATCGAACGTAAAGCTAACATCGCCCTTACCCATACACAAAGTTGGTGCAAAACCAACAAAATGACCATAACACCACAAAAAAACTACATACCTTGTGATGAAGGGAACCCTGGCAAGGGACCCCACCATCAAACTAGATGGTGTAAATATAAGTAGAACACAAAACACAAAATATCTGGGCTTAACATTAGACGAAAAACAGAATTACTCTGCACATATAAACACCGTCTGTGCAAGTGCAACTTCTGCAATGCAGAACATTGCAACGCTAGCCCAAAGGACTTATAAGATACCACTTAATTGCGTAAGGCTATATCTCAACAGTGTGCTAGGTGCTATGGTATCATACGCCGCTAGCACGTGGGGACATCGCCTTAACACAATCAAACCTAAACAAAAAATTAACAGTACACAACGAAGTGTTTTACTGCGACTGACGGGGGCTTATGGGACTACCGCACATGATGCACTTCATGTACTAGTGAGAACTATGCCCTTGGACCTAGTAGTAAAACAGCGAGCTGCAATATACAATCTTACACACAATGACAACCAACAACTACAACGCATCTTAAACACAAATCAACTACTCACGACAAAGACGGAAATAAAGAACTACATACTCGCAGAATGGCAGACAAGATGGGATCAAAGCACAACCGGTAGAAGGGTATACGCAATGATCCCAAATATTAAAGACCGCCTAAAAGCCAAATACCTGGTGCCCAGTCGGGGATTTATTCATTACCTAACTGGCCACGGACCCTACCCAACATACAGAGAACGCATGAACTTAGTTGACAACAACATATGCACGTGCGGAGAAATAGGAACACCGGAACACATAGTATTCGAGTGTAATGACTTACAACCGTACCTCTACGCACATAGACAAACATTATTAAACAAGACCCTACACCAGATAATTTGGAATGAAAACCTCTTTCCACACTTAAATGCACTCACACAAAAAACCACGGCACTCATCTACCAACGTTATCTTGACGGATAAAAGACACAAACAAAACCACCCTGACAGAGACATAAAAGTACCACCTCTCCTTGGACCGAGGCTCTGCCCCGGAGACCGGAGACCGATCTCCTGGAATTTCAAGAGCTCTGCTCTTGACGACCAGAAGCAACAAGATCAAACCATTAACCCGACTTTGAAACGATCCAACCCCCTAATATGTAGAATTTGCATGCTTCTACATATTAGCAACCCTGTCTCTCACAAATAATAACCAACAGTAGTAGTATAAGTTAATTTTAAGTGATAGTATAAGTTAATTTTAAGTAGTAGAATAGGGAATTTCTTTTCTTTTTAACAAACGCTAAATTTTAAGAACTTTCACATACTCGAGGCAAACAATACTGCAAACAAATCCTTTCCTGTGAAAGAACCTGATTTTTTATTTATGTAATAGTATAAGTTCAAACATGTACAAAATTATACTAGTTCAATCCAACCTTTTAGTAACCTGGGCAAACATAAACACAAATTAACATTTCAAACACACTTCACACACACACACACACACACACACACAAACAAACACACAAAACACCTCTTATGTACTGTTCAAACATAAAACACTTTTCACACACTTACATTGCCTTTTCAACATCTGGATTTCCGGCTGCCGGTGGTCCAGACTGATAAGGCAACATCCGTCGAGCGTTCCTCTTTGAAGATTGGGATATCCGGCTTCCGATGGCCCTGGTCCTAAAGGGGGAACGTAACACGGATACCAACATTACATACAACACACATACACACAACTCTTTCTCTCACACACACACGCGCGCACACACACACACAACACACACACACACACCTAAACACACACTTCCATTGCCTTTCAACATCTGGATTTCCGGCTGCCGATGGTCCGGACTGACAAGGCAACGTCCGTCGTGCGTTCTTTCTTGACGACTGGGATATCCGGCTGCCGATGGTCCTGGTCCTAGAGGGAGAACGTAACACGGACCAACATCACACACAACCATCCCTCACACATACACACATAACACATGATGGTTACTTTCTGTGGGAAAGCCAGGTCTGCTTAAATTTCAGGTAGCAGACTACTGAAACGTTGGAACAAATAAATAAATAAATAATTATGTAATTAAATGTTCTATTCTAATTTCACTGTTGTAGTTATTTCTATATTCATTGCAAAATGATCAACTTATCCTGAAATCGTGCATGCAGGTGCCCTGAAAGGTAGTGCTAGTTCTGTCTTCAAGACAGAAACAGTGTTGCATTTTATATCAAATCAATCACGATAAAAACAATTCTCATATTTACATAAAACAAACATTGAAAAGAAATATGTGGTGGATTGTTTTCAATCCAATTATTAAAATCCTTTATATATAAAATATTCATTCAGAAAAATCAATTTGTATAATAATATACTTTCTTAAGGCTATTTACTGCGAGTAACCTGCTTATTGATAGTAAGCCAATACTAAAATACTACCATTTCCGCGACGAATAGTAAGTGTAGTAATTTGAGGGAAGAGTAGTGACGTTAGTCACTATGTCACTCAATATTAAGCTTTTAACATACTCAAACATGCTGAACTCACCAACGTCAGTTTCTCTTGTGTTAGTAAATGATTTGTGACATTCCATTTAAGGTGTGAAGTTTGTTTACACAGATAACCTACCTCTTGTCTGTGTTTGTTTAACAGCCAAACATTCAATTTTTCGCAAGTTACCAATGGTTAGACATTAAATCGAACAGCTGTTCGAGTGGGGGTCGAAAAGGAATAAATTCTATTTACTATTATTCCCCACTCCAGGACTAACCCAACTTACAATTAGTAACTTGAAGAAAATAATCTTTAGTGTACACAACTTCTTAAAAATAACTGAAAAATTAATGTAGTAGTGGACCGTAGCAATTAAGAAAATTCTCTACCGTCTGATTTCATTTCAACCGTAGTGGTAGAAAATTGTATCATAGCGTCGCCTAAACAATAAGGTAACTATATAGTCAAAATTTGTGTTATGTAGTTAATACTCATCCAATAACAGCTGTCGCCGAAATCATATTCCGGCGATCTGAGCAAAGTAGGAGCGATTACGACAGGAATATCGGCAGTTACACGCTGAGTAAGCTGGAAAGCTTAGCAAAGAAAATATAGGCCCAATTTTCCATGAGGGAAGTCAACAATGCGATGCAGAGAAGAAACAGCAAGTCTTACAGCTTAGCATGGCGTTACAGTTTTAACTTCAAACGGCATAATCTTGTAAGTTATGCTAGTTCATTGTTGGTGCACAACAACGACATCTATGCAACACATTTTACATTAATAGCAACTGAATTTATTTATTTCTAACCAAAGTATGTTAAATCCAACCTCTAGGTATTAGAGGTGGCCTCCTAATAACGAAGATTGCATATTTCTAATTTTACACAAACGAAATTAAAACTGTTTCTTAAAACGAAATTAATGAGATATATCTATCGTACACTCAGCTTAAGTAAGAAAGATAACCCGAATCACCAACATTAGGAAAATTCGCAAATGACCGTTAACACATGAAGAAATATGAAATTTAATTAAGTGCGAGCAAAAATATTTCCATGCAGGAACGACAAGTAACAAATCCCCTGTCAAAATTAAAAGGTCGTGTAGGGAAGCAGAAGCAATGAACCAAGCAATACACTAACGGAAGAAACCAATAGAAAAATTTTACAAAAACCAAAACAACAGAAAATTAAAAAATTCATCCAGCTTGAAGGCCCAATGTGCCGGACCAAGCAATACATTAACAAGACCAACCAAAAGAAAATTGGTTTCAGAAAACCCAAAGAAAACCAAAAGCAACGAGAAAAATTTTCATCCGGCTAAAACAACCAATATACCGAACCAAGTTAAGAAATGTCAAGGATATAGGAAAAGAAAGGTATAGGTTAGCAAGCACCAGGACGAAGTTGAAATGGCGTGCAAACATTGTCGGAGAACGGATATCTCTAGTAAAGAAAATGTAAAAATTTTCAACCTCAAGAGAAGGATTGGTTTCTCGTGAAACCCCATAAAAGTAAGAAAAGGAACGAGAAGAAATTTAACAATAAAAGCCAAAACGAGGCAATAAGTGCCAAGCCTCGAAGTATATATAAGAGCGGCAAGAATGCTAGATAGAAAAATTGAGGTATTTTAAACTGTGGTATTAAAGAACCGTATCACACAAACAACCGAAACAAAGAACAGCTAATTGGGTCTATAAGTTTTGGTTTTCGAAGTAAAGAAGGAAGGTCTAGACAGCGCATACAATAGGAAGTGTATCAAAAGTTAAACAAAGTTCGTGTGAGGACTGACAGTAAGAAAAACCAGGCGAAGAAAAGGGGAAGGAATGTGGAACAAAAAGGACGAAGAAGCAAAACTGAAACTAAAAAGACCACTAAGGAACAGCACAATACCCGAAAGAAGACAAAAGGAAAGTAACAAAAAACAACAAGAAATATGTGTGCATATGCGTATGGACTGTGTGTATACGTACTCGCGCGCGTGTGTATGTGTGTGTATGTTTTGGATCGCTTTAGCCAACTCCTTCGACAGACAGGCTGTACCGTAGTGCTATTCTAATTTGGACCCACACGGGAAGACTGCGAGGAGAGAAGCAAAGGGGAAGAGAAAACAAACAAAAAAGGCAACAGAAACGTCCAATAGTGACCACCAAATACGGGAATCAAATAGCAAAGGCGGCCGAGTCAGCATAAAAATCTGGGGACGCAGAGGATTAGGGATATACATGTTATTTACTTCAGATAGTTGTCTGAAATAATCGCCGGAAAGGATGTGTACACTACCAAACTGGGATAAGAAGAGAGTTTAGCTAAGGATCTCATGCTTAGCCGTAAGAATGCGGTGCAAACTTTCGGAAGAGTGACATCCCAGTGACACTGTTTGCCACGGATATATGAAAGAAACATGGTTTTGAGGAAGCGCTTAACACGTTCGGCAGGATTGACTTGGGGATGGCCACGAACGGTGAAAAGGAGTTTAGCCTGATAACGGGCACACAAAAACGTGAACTGACTGCTGCGGAATTGTACACCGTTGTCTGTGATAATATATTGGTGAACACCGAAGAGTAGAAAGACTTGATCTTCAAGAATTTTGGACATAGACACTGCATTGGCGCTACGGGTAAGAAAGAAGGGAGATGACTTAATAAAGTAATCGGCCACTACAAGAATAAAGAAATGAGCACGGGTAGAACGAGCAAGAGCACCTACGATGTCATAAAAGTGACTTGCCAGGTATAGAATGGTTTGGTCCTAGGAGCGAAGGAACCAGGATGAATTAACTGTTCAACTTTGTGAGCAGCATAAATCGTACAACGTCGGATGTATCGAGCGACGTCAGCTGTGATATACGGCCAGGGATATATTTGGAGGGACGGACAGAAGTTTTGGTCACACCACAATAACTGGATGTAGGAGGATGGTGGTGGAGGGATAGCGGATGCTTGCGTAGCTTGGCAGGTCGACGATTTTTCGATTATCCGGAGAATCGACAGCGATAGAAGTTTTGCGACGACAGAAAAGGATATTGTAAACTACGGACCAGGAGGGATAACATCTAGGGTGTAGGGATCATAGTAACATATCAAGGATCAAGAGAGTGACTTGAGGGAGGTAATGGTAGAAACAGTAATGCGTTCAATAACAGGAACAGGACGAGAACAGATACCAGGAACGACATGATCTTTGCCTTTACGGTCGATAATGGAAAAACCATATTACTGGTGGCGGAGACACCTGCGGGTTAGGCCTTTGGACGGACTTTTGAGTTTGTTGAGCCAAAAAAGGGAATGGTGATCGGAAATGACGGAAAAGTAGGTACCTTCGACGTATGTTCTGAACTTCTCAATCGCCCACAGAACTGCCGGGCACTCCTTTTTAGTAACTGAATAAGTGCGCAAGGTTTGAATAGTGAAAGGCAACATAAAGTAAGGGGGCGAAAGAACAAAGAACGCAGACTTATAATAGGGACATTTTTCCGAGTAAGGATAGAGAGTGGGCACGTAAGAGTAGCAAAATTCGCTATGAAGCGCCGGTGCTAGCTGGGCGTTCCAATCGGTCTACAAACTTCTTGGACAAAGGTAGGAGGGATATTGAGAATAGCGGGAACCAAATCAGGATCGACCAGTAAACCATTTCGATTAACAACATAACCGAGGTAACGGTGTTCAGGAAGACAGAAATGGCATTTATCTTGAGGAAGGGAAAAACGGCTGGAAAAGAGACGCGTAAAAATTAGGTTGAGGATTAGGAGGTGTTTATCGAAGGTTGGGGAAGCTATGATAATATCGTCAAGATAAGCGAAGCAGAAAGGTTCATGATCAGGACCTCTGGTATGGTCGACCAGGTGTTGGAATGTGGCGGGAGAATTGTGGAGTCCGAAGGGGAAGCAGCAAAATTTGAATAAACCACGATGAGGGACGGTGAAGGAAGTGATGGGTTTGGATTTAGGGGCGAGTGGGATTTGCCAGTAAGCTGAGCGAATATCGAGTGAGGAGAGGAAACGAGCATCACGAAGACGGTCTAGGATCCTGGAGAAGTAGGGAAGAGGATAGGTGTCTTTTTGTGTGACGTGTTTAACTTTGCGGAAGTCAATGCAGAACCTATAATAGTCGCCTTTTTTCCTAGGGCAATTGAACTGGACCAAGGACTAGTGGAAGGTTTGACAACTCCGAGACGAAACATCTCGTCGAGTTCAGGTTGGGCTATTTTAAGAAGAGAAGATGAAAGAGAATAATATCGTTGTTTGGTAGGTTCTGCAGATGTACGGATACAGTGCTGTAGTAAGAGGGTGCAACCAAGACCCTGAGGTTGCTTGGAGAAAACGGCGAAAATGAAGGTGTTAAATTGATGACGTTGGGTGGTAGTAAGGTCTGTCACAATGTGCGCAGGATCGAAAGTAATTATGGCCAATGAGGAAGGAGAAGCTAAGGCCCATTGGTGGTCACGAAAATTTGGAACACTTTGTATCAACTTCCAAAATTGGACACCCAGAATCAGTTGAAGAGAAACATCCGGAAGGACAAGGAAGATCTAAAGTAATGGCGGAATCTGGAAGAGTAATAGGAAGAGAAACGGAACCTAGGATGGGACATTTGGAGTTGTCAGCTAGGCTACAAAAAGATGAAGAAAGGGTATGCAGTGGGAGGGGTAGAGAACGTATGCGATTCCAACCGGGACCACCAAGAATGGTAGACGTGGCTCCGAAGTCTAGAAGAATATTAAAAGAAAGTTCAAAAATCTGAACGCACAGATATGGGCGTTCGTCGTCACGAACATTGGCACACGAAATCTAGGACGGAACGGGACTGAACGTTTAGACCTTGGAAGGAAGAATCCGAGACTAAGGATAATGTAGGGGTTTTGTCACGGTTCCAAAACCCTACCAACGGTTTGATGGAATCCCTCAGTGCTATGGGCAGTCGCGTTGGGTTACTCCCTTGCGGTCCCACCCGTAGCAGTGTAAAACTTGGCGCCGAAAACAATTAGGAGAAGCCAAAAAATTTTAGGTTTCATCGAGAGATTAAATTGAAAGGTTTTTGTTAGAAGCGTATGACAACCAGTATTTAATGATTAAGGTATGTAATTATAAAAATACTATAATAATTGTAAATCTTTATTTATTGTAGATATCCTTAATTATTGGAATTGCGGGTGCCTGCCGTTCAGAGAAATTATCAGATATTACAATCGATCACATTGAAACAAGAAGTTCTTTTTAATCATTACTGTACTAAACACCAAAACCAAAAAGTAAGATAATTTGTGGTTACCAATCTAACATAAATTGTAGGTTTTATGGGTTTATATAGCAAATATGCTGGATTTCGCCCTTCTGATGTTAACCACCGTGACTTTTTCTTATTTTGCAAAGGAAGAAGATGTACATGCCAACCAGTGGGGAAGAATACATTTGGTAAAATACCAAGCAATATTGCGACGTATTTAAATTTACCGAACCCGTCAACATACACTGCTACATTACTTGCGGACTCTAGGGCTAATATTACGGCTACAACGAGGCATGGAGGATGGAAGTCTACGGCTATGGCCGAGGTCTATATTCAGGGTTCTGTTGAAAATAGAGCAAACATTGCAAATAAAGTGCTAAACGATATCTCAAATATGTATAATTTAAGTCACAAAAGTGTTAATTTTTATTTATTATTAACTACAACGTTATAAAAAGCCATATTCCTTCAAATATTACACATTCTTTCAATAATTGTTGATCAGTTTCGTTAGTTGTAAATATGAATAAAGAATAAGTTTGTGTTTGTAACTTTCTATTAAAATGTCAAAATAATGAAAACTCACTAGGGAGTTTTTCCTTATTATTTCCCTATGGAGAAAATAGTGTACCTCTGCTATGCTTTTGACATCAGAGAAGTTGATTAGTCCCAGTTGTGAAAAAATATTGTTAACTGCAGCTGTTTTAATTTGGAACATTTCATGCAAACATTTTAGTGACGCAATGTAACTTTTGCCTACCCAAATATCTTCTATTGCAGAAAGCATTTTATTGATAATATTGTCCTGTTTTTCTAAGTTCAGACCGTTGCACTAAACCAAGACTTTTGTAGTCATTTAGGAAACGCTAGATGAATACATAAAAATATTATCTAGTGAATAAAAAAATTTATTTCGAGTTCAATCGTACAGACATGAAAGAACAATCAATAATATTTTTCCACAATGGGTTTATACTTCATAGGAACTTCACGCCGTGTGTACTGTAGTGAAACCAACAACGCTGATATGAATAAATAACCAATGTTAATAAAAAGTTGAAAATAAATAACACGCTACAGAGTTTTAGAAGAACTATCATAAGCTCAGATTTATTCTCTATGACGAAAGACAGAAAATACTGACCCAGCGTGTGAGCCATTTTAACATTAAAAACTTTTAATTATATGGTGTCAGGCCTAAAACTTGACTCACGTGCGTCGTTAGCAAATAATAAATAAATTGCACAGATGCATAAACTTGAACAGAAACATATCGATGTTGAAGTCACAATCACTGGTTTACTATCACACTGGCTAAAAACGGAAGATAAAGGCATGGGTAAAGTAATGTGGGCAGAATAATAAGGTAAATTTAGGTTTTGTTAACGGGTGCGGAGACTACGATTAGATAGGTATTTAATATTACAGACAACGAACCCCTTCAATAATCAATTAATGTATTCAAAATTATATACGCAGAGGTTGGAAGGGTACATGCTGCAATTCAAAAGCATAAAACTACTTAATAGCTAATAGATTACACAGAGACGTGTACAATAGGTTATATTCCCCTCTAGAAGCGGTTCATGATAAATGTATAGATTCTAAAAATTTGTGAAGTAAAGACAAAATGAACTGCTTTATTTTCATATTCCTCTGACTCCCAGTTTGAAATTTAGGATAAGAAATGACAAAATGCCATTACATTATTAACGTATTCAGTATGTTTATTTTGAAAAGGTATCGAAATATTTAATAACTAAATTAGAATGGTTTAATAAGTTGGTAGCTGTATATCAACTAGACCCTTGAAAAGAGTTTACTAAAGTGATAGCTTTCCAAAATGTAGATCCCTTTCTATGGAACGTCAAATTTTATGTTGACGCTCCGAGCAAAGGTTTGAATTGCGTCAATAGAGTAATAAGGTTGCTTTGAAGTAAAAGTGGAACTGAGCTCACATACTTCTAGGCACAAAAGCAGCTTTTGTACGTGGCAGTGTTGTACGTTGTTATTAAGTTTGAGAGTACTACACAGAATCGTATAATATACTGGTTTCTGTAGATTCCCTGTCATGTCGCTCTGAGTGACACGTATATGAAAACTGAAATTTGTTATTCCAATACTTGTTATTAGAAGCATACCAAACAACCAATTGCCGAAATAGAGTGGAGCTTATGGGGACTTACTCACTATAGAATTACTCCTAAATGAGGAGCATTCGTGCAGAACTAATTAAAACCATTGTATGGCACTTTTAGAAATTAGATTTCTGAAACTAAACATTCAAAGTATAATAAATGAGAATAGAAAAAGGTTTTATTTGGAGGTGGTGAAATATAATTACAAAAGTTTGTCATTTTACTACATAAAGTGTTTTAGAATTTGTAGTTTCCCTAGAAGTTATTAGGTTTAGCTAAAATGGACGATTACTAAAATGTAGGTGTATTATAACATTTCACATCTGCATGTAGGTTATCGCTTATGCTGGCAAAAGCAAACAGCATACAGCACACCCGGTATATGGCACCAGAATACGCCACTGCTTCTCGGCCAACAATAGGATTTCCTTTCTTTTTGTAGATCCTTGTTATGGAGACATACTTATCCGGCACATAAATTTACCCTGATCTTTCTGTCTTCCTCAATGCCTTTTCTATTGTACTATGAATCGCATCTCTTTAATTCTGCGAGTGTCCTCTTATGAGAAACTTGTGTGTGATGGTATTAATTAGAAACTTTTCCACAACATACAAATACATTGCCAATATAAATCTGAAATTAAATTTTTATCAACCAGTATTGTTTTTTTTTCTAATCGGACATGCAAATTTAGTCTCTTACCTATCATTTGTTGACCACTACAACTGTCAGTATAAAAAACAACGTCGAAATCAGAACAAGTCTTCGCCAGATCTTTAAGAAACAGTAAGATGCATGATCCTATTTCCACAGCTCCTCTGTATATCAACCTTTCAGGTCAGAAATAACAAGTGGTTTGGTCGTTCTATATTTCAGAAACCATAAAAGATTAATTTTGTAGTTGAATTTAATTAGCTTTAGTTGATTGTTTTTAAGACGTACCAATTTATAAAAAAAATTTGAGCTTTGTCCCATTGGTACCGGAAGTGCTAAAGCTAATTTTGGTCCTGCTCTTTCTACCTCTTCTTTTAAGTGTGATTGATAAACATTATCCAGCTGATCTTTCCTCGGTGCAAAAAATCCTATGTTGATTCCAAAGTTGAATATGTATGCATATGTATCATAATTTGCCACAGCTTTGTTAGCAAATTTTTCCTTGCACATAATTTCTATGCATTTCGGCAATTAATAGCCCACCATCAATAAATTTTCGATAAGTGTTTGCTCTGACATAATGACTATGTACTCTGGGTATAGAGTTTATGTGAGCTCTTATTGAATTCAATATTTAATTATCAACCCTTTTGTGGTTGTCTTGTTTACCGCGATGGCCGCTAACAGCGATCCCTGTGGCAGTAACTTTTGACTGAATGACTGTCCTAAGTGTTCTTGCGGAAATATTTAAAGTATTGGTCTTGAACCTTTTGCAGACTTTCATTCAATTTCCATTATTCCACAAGAAGAACACGCAATTATTAGTGGAAGATAATACAATGCGACGATATTTTTATTGTAACGTTCGATGCATGAACCCAAGAAATTGTGCAGGTGTTCTAATAATCTTCGAATAATTCACTTCTCGCTTTTCATCAATTTTTATCGCACGTGAAAGTTGCATCGAGCAGAACAGGAAAGTTTATCATCCTTTCTTTAACAATTTTACTTGTCCTAGAAACGAAACCTTTTCCAGAATTTTTCCAAAATTTTGCTTTACTTTTTTCAAGTTATGTGGATTCTGTGGTCCTTTTTCCCCTTTTGGAAAGTGTAATATCTAATAATGATAGGTGCTTAGTGTTTTCAATATCAGATTTCACCAGACTCGTTTTCTGAAGAACTTTCTGATGTTTTGCTTTCTGATAGTGAATACACACTGCCCTCTTCCTCAAAAACGACTTCATACTGCGATTCTATTACTTCACTGTATTTCACATTTAAAATTCGCAGGAAATTTAGTTTCGTTTCACCTGTTCTTGTAGCAGTATTGCGAATTATCCTTATAAACGGACATCATCTCTATACTAATAATAAACTCGGCTGCAGTACAGAATCACTCAAACCTCTTAAAACATCTAAAAGATTTATATATGGTTAGTTAAACTACGTAAAATACTTTCATGGGTATTATTGATTTAGCTATCAAATGTAATCTACCGCATTGCTCTATCGACTGAACTAATGATGCATTCAAAGATAACTGTCAAGAATTAAATACTGCTTCGGGTCTCGCTACAATATTACTAGCATTGTCTGCAGGTTTGATTGTAATGTTGGAATGATCCGTCTACTAATTTTAGCGTAATACCATGGTGTGTAGAAATGTGTAATACATCAATCTTCATCATCATAATATTATCATTATTAGCGCTGTCTGTTGGCATTGCATCAAAGTGTTTTACTACTCCACCACAACATTAACGTTTGCGTTTTTGTACCATGCTACTTTTCAGAGATCAATTTTACAAGCATTTTACCTCGGGTAGGCATTATTGTAGATATTTGTTGAGGAGATTACAATAAAAAGAAAATATTTTATTGCACATAGTCAAAAACATAAATTTATAAATTCAAAAATATAGACAATGTAAAGACAATCAAGAGAACGGCGACAGAATGAACATTCATGTCACTCTAAGAAATAGAATTTATCGGCCAATGTTGACATAATCAACACTATCGTTGTTGTTTCGCTGATAGTCAAACAAAAATCCTTCAAATTACACACCAACTATGACACTAGTTACATTTGCATCGTTGTTCCGCTAGAAGTATCACAAAAATTCTATAAAGTGGCAAGGAATACTTACGTCGTTCTAGAGCTTACAAACGTGGTTTAGAATCGGAATTCAAAACACAACTGACAGATACATCGTGGTTTATTTGAACTCAGGCGGAAAAAGTGGCAACTACAACAATGACGCAACTTTCATCTGGCGAAATCTGAAGGTCGTATATTTACGTCATTGTTCCACTGAAAATAAGGATAATTTCTTAGATTTTTGAAGGATTCAACTAAAAATTTTTTAAATTTGCATTTGCGTTATTATTCTTCCAGGGGTGCGATATGACCTACTTTACCGGTTTTTGTCTTGGCTAACTTTTCATTACAAGCACATGCTATAATGTTTCATAAAATAAAATATATTAGGTTGTAATTTTTTCAGAGTATGTAAGCGAAATTGTCTATTACCTGATTTATACAGTAAAAACCAGCATTTAGTGTAGGTACATACTAGTGATCTTTCTTTGTGTATAAAATTATCTTAAAGATTTTTTTTGTGTTAAAGAGAGGTTTATTGAATTATATAGGATTATCCTAATTATTGTGCTCGATTTTAATTGAACATAATTTTAGTTTTATTTATCATACAAATAATAACAGAGTTTACAATGAAGGAAAAACTCAAAAAGTTTCATGCCAGATACTGAGTATTATAAAGGTTTAATATGTGATCCTCTTGTGATATCACAAACATGAAGCTTGTAATCATGCACTTGTCATAATTTTACAAAACCAGCACCACCGATCCATCTGTCTGGCAGAACATCTCCTGGTTCAGTTCTAACATTCAGGTGGTAATATAGTGGTGCGCCGTCCAATTACAGTATGAAATTCGGGGAATCTTGTTCTAAGAAGGCACTCCGTTAAGATATTCAGGAAAATTAATCCGGTTATTATTTTTTCAGTAAAGGAAAAATGGTTGAACACTTTCTTGTGAATGATGGCACGAAACACATTAACTTTTGGACGTGCTCGATGTAGGCGTGTAGGTTCTACAAGCCTTTGACGTTACGTATGTTCACTTTGCCACACAAGTGGAGGATGGCTTTACCGTAAAACACTAAATAAATTAAAAAAACTGTCATTTTCTATGAAGGCCAGCATACTCTCACAAAAAGAAAGCCTTTGCACTTTGTCGTATAATTTTAATGCTTGAAAAATCTGTTTTTAAGGCTTAAATTTTATACTATTACGTAAGATATTTCAAACTGTTTTCTGTGGAATACGTGTAAGACTTTCCCTTGCATCTACAACAATTTCATCGCTTACTGACGGTCTACCGGTCGATTTCCTTTTACAAATATATTAATTTCCCTTGAAATTTAGGTACTACTTACCAATTCAGTGATAACTGGGAGGATTTTGATTAATATTTGTTCAAAAATGACGTTGCATACTTATAACTATTATTTGGTGTGAAAATCTAACACACGATTCCTTGTCTTCTAGGTGGCCGTGATGCAAAATACATTGTTGACTTTACCCAAACAAATGGCAAGTATCTAAACCAATACAAACAAAACTTTTTAGTTTTTCTTTCAAGTGGTGCCAACTTATATAGTGTTAAGGATTAGTGAACCAGTCATTTACATATCTAGAATCATGAACATCATTTAGGCCAACCCTGTATATATAAATTAACCAATATGTAGTTTTCTATCACTTTAAGGTTAATTTTCTTTATATATGTACAAGTAAAAAAAAAGTCGCAATTTTTAAAAATTAGAATCTAAATTATGGATTGCAATATTATAACCTAACATTTCCCTAAACTATTTTGATGTTTATTAATATATTTTAACTTGAAATTGATTTAAATTAACTTACAGTAAATTAATTGTCTTCTCTATATATTTTCAAAGATACCTTCGCGTTTGTTGCTTTCCTCATGTAACTAATTACCTGTATTACTGCAGGTAGTTTTCTGTATTACCATATTTTGTATTTTATTTTAATTATCAATAATTACATACATTTAAAGACAATCGAAACGACTTTCAAATTCTTAATTCCGAAATTTACGCCTATGGGTAAACAGAAATAGACGTTTACAATTGACAGTTATTTTTTGTAAATGACAAGCAGAGCGTGTAATTCCTCGCTTACTACCCTTTGTTCTAACACAAAATATCGAACAAATCACTGATTGCTTAAATGTCTTAATAAGTATAATTCACAATATAGATCCTCCACCTACTATAATAGACTTTAAATATTTTCTATCCTGCTTGTTGTACTTGGTAGAAGGTCTTGATTTTTTCGATTTAATAAGAGATGAAGGTGATGAACAAACGAAGTCAGACTTTCTTTCTGACATTTTACTGTTGTAAAATACTGTCTGTGAAAAACTACTTTTCGCCACCAATGTAACTACGTTTGCCTCTAATGTAACTAGCATGAATATTTCACAACCTGTCATGTTTACATAAGAAAACCAATTCTCATATATAAATGGAATTTACTTTCCTCGGGTTATGACTCAGATCTTAGTTTGATGTCGTTTCTTGAACGTATTGAAGAACTTAAAAATGCTAACAGTTTCACCGATGAACAATTATTTTTTGCCGCTCCAAACCTTCTAAGTCACACTATGTACTTTAAATTTCTAGCCAAATAAACGAAATGATATCCATACGTGGAAAGAACTAACTAAAAGAAACTTTTGTTCGCGATTATATTTCTGATATATTGAATGAAATTCGTAACCGAACACACGAGAACGCAGTCGCTTAAATTATCTTTGTCAAAGCTATATATAACCGTTTAGATATAAAACCAAATGAAAAATAAATTATTGAACAAATTATGCGAATTTTGCATCCATATTTTGCTGAACACCCAACGTTGCAAACTATTTCTATCTTATCACAACTAAAGGATTTATGTCGCTCGCTTCAAAACGTTAAATTGCGTTCTGAGAAATATCGCCCATCACCTCATAAAAAGTTTCCATTGTATACTCAAATTAATCTTATCGTCCCGAACTTTTCGTATTAGCTTTGAAGTTTTTCCTATTAATCATAGTTCAAAATAATACTGATGCCGTTTCTTGTTGGAATTGCCAAAAAGTTGATTATGCCTATAATATCTGTACAAAACCTAAAAGTATATGTTGATATGGATGTTGTATGAAAGTGTCTATAAATCGAAGCGTTTTCGTTGCAACGCTATCAATTCCGAAAACTTCCGCAGAAGAGTTCCCAAGGATGTACATATTTTTAAAAATAAACTCCTCCAACACTAAATCGATTCGATATCTCCAGATACAATCAAACTAAAGCGTTAATCTTATTCATATTAATACTGCCTTACCTATAATTAAAAATAAATCTATTAAATCAGCTTACATTCAATCTTCAATTAGTTTAGCTTCGTATAAGATAAGTAATCGTAGTATCAACGGATCGACTTGTATAGGATAAGAATATAGACAAGCGAACTCGCGGATCTAATGAAGGACGCGTATATCTGGTTGCCTATTTACGCGGTTTGAAATTATAGCAAACATAAATTTAATAATTGGAACTGAATAGTTTTTAAATTAAAGGCAGGAAAAATTTTTAATATGGAACATAAAGTAATAAAATGTTTTGACATTATACTGACAAACAAAATATTTATAATTTAGTAAACTTTTTCTTGGTACTGTAGCTATATATATATATATATATATATATATATATATATATATGAAGTACTGTAAATTTTAAAAACCTAATTTTCAGTACTTCATGAATTATTTGAGGTATGGTTTTAAATAAGTACCAAGTATGAGTAGTTTATAAACTTTAACAGATATGTAAATACGTTCCGTATGCAATAAACACAGCGTAATGATTTAGAACTGATGTCTTGGATACAACCTTCAAATTTGTAATAAAGTTTTGGACGACGTTATTAAAATAGTCAATACATTTCAACATGTCTTTAGAAAAGTTATTCATGCTTCACGTAACGCAGCTGAACCTAAATTAAGTAATATTTAAAAATGTATTTAATTCATTAACATACTAATCTAACAGATATATTTATTTATATTGTACTAAAGCAGTAGAGTAATTGTAGCTTATGCTTTATCATTTCACAGATAGTGGTCGTCCTCTTTATTATCTAACATTGATAATCAACGGTAAACTATCTTCATAGCAATTCCAGTTCCCCTATCGTACCAGCTTTGTATTTTTTTCTTGTACGGCGGATTGTGTTTGCTCAATAATAAGTTGTTATAGTCACAAGAGCTTTCCTCCATTTAGCTAGCGACGTCTCGACTCAAGTACCATTGAATCCAAGGTGATTCCTATAGTAACTTTCCTACACCCTAAATATGTACTATAGGATTAAAAATACGGAGGTGTAGTAACAGCCTCAAGCCGTATGACCGTAATGTTCAGCCATTTGACCAGCTGCATACGTAACTTTAGGCTTATTACTAGAGTACAAACAATATGATAAAAGCTACGTAAAAGAATACAACTTGCTGTTGCACTATTGTTATTAAATTACATTTTAGCATTGTACTGTCGCAATAAATCTTATTTTCTGGCAGGCGTCCTCAATATAGACTTTTTCTAAGAATCCATTGGTGTTTTTTTGATTTGTAGCTAGCATTGTCCATGACGATATCTGATGGATTGCATAAATTAACTAAAAGCTGGTAGTCAAGCTAATGTATAAAGTTGTTGTAATTCGTTTTGCTATGGTAATCACCATCTGTGGTTTTTGAAACAAAAACAAGTTCAACATTAGCATCAGCCTGAATCCCTCGTCACACACAACGTGAAGAACTATACATTTAGTAAAGAACGTGCTTAACAAAATCTTATATTTCTATAATTATTGGTATTACCGTGCACTAGCAACAGTGAGCTCTTTAACCCTTCTAGTTTCGGAATCCTGCCACGATTTTCCAATAGCGCGGTTTTTAAAAATCCAGCTTTCATTAAGAAATATAAACTGCCATGAAACTTCTGGTTTAGTTTGAACATATCGTCTTATAGATGATAATCTAGGCACTTTCAACAACCACGACGAGGATAATCTTTTTTATATTGAATTCTCATAGTCTTTAAGGCTGGCCACAGAGCAGTGCTACTTCTTTTAAGACCGTCTCGTTGACAAAGGTTTTGTTGTAAATTTGTTACAGTAATGTGTTCCTCTCAAATACAAAAAAATATTCGTCTTATAGCGTTGTTCGAAAGTTCTGTTTTTATACAGTACATTTGATTTTCCAATGCACCACTCAATAATGCAACATTGACCTGGAAAATTTTGAATTTTGCCGAACCCTTGCTGTTCCAAACAAGATAGTAACCTTTAACTTCCGTGACAACACATACACGAGACATCCAATTTACCTATCATCAAAGCGAAGACTTAGTTTTTATGAAAAATGCCTGCCTAACATTTTTCAAGCGGACCATTTCGGGATTCGAACCCTGGACCTTGGGCATAGTAGTCACACGCATACCAACTACGCCACAAAGTCGCCACTGTTTCAATACTTTATATATGATTCTCCAATGCTCCGCCCGAAGGTACTACATTGGCCAGGTAGTGAGTTACTATTTACCTATTAACTTTGAATTCTTGCCGATCGCTTGCTGTTCAAAGCAAGGTAGGAATCTTTAACGTGCCTGACAACAGTCACACACGGAATCACCATTTTAGCTCTCATCCGAACAAGGGCGTATTTTTGTGAAAAATGCTCGCCTAATATATTTCAAATGGACCGTGGCAGGATCACTGTTATTATACATTATAATGCGAATAAAGGCCGCTATATTTGCGGCTATTCCCCAATGCTTCACTTAAAGGTACTACATTGGGTTTAAACGCGAAATTATAAACGTGCTTAAAATTAAGTCTAACTTCAAAATTAATCCATCCTAAATGAAAATCTAACAAACTGAGACAAAAACTAAAAATTAACAAATTCATCCTCCCTGGTCTAAGTATTTATTCTAATTTCAGCCTAAATTTTTCCCTAGCATTCTCTATCATTCCCTAACTGACACATTATAAGTACAGTCGTCTTTCCTATATATACTGCGACCAAAAATTGGCGGCAAATCGTCAATCAAATAAAATCAAGCCACAGAACAATAAATACAGGCAAAAATGTAAATATACATATAAAATAAGTATAAATATAATGTAAATATATAAATAAATATCAAATAAATATATAAATAAACATCTAAATAAGCAATAGCATGTAACAGTGCATAAATTAGCAAAAGCATCACCTAAGTTATTAGTTGCACTCAGCACTCGCATAGGCATTACAATGGCAAGCGCCATTACGCACAAAAACGTGCTCGTTAAATTATTTCAAAATCTTCTTATTAATACAAGTCAATGTTTATGCGAGTACATCCTCCACAATCCTACCTCGTATATAAGTTTCTCCAGCATCCGAAGATCTGGTCGTCTTCTTACGTCTGTTGATATCTTACAGCTAAGGGGAGATGGATATGCACTGTTAAAGTCTTGGTGGGATGCACTAAACGTTCGGGGGGGGTCACAATCATTATCACGCGCGGTTTCACTCTATTTAATTTTTTAATATATTGTAACATATCAATTCGCCATTCCCTTGCCATGTATCACTCAGCTCCCACTTCCTCAGTCATACAAGTACTTCTTCATCTTAATTTTATATTAATACCGTTTACAATCGCTAGTTAGTTTTGATTTGTGTAACATTTCCCTTTAGTATTATAAAATAATATACTATATACGTAGATCCTTAGTCTTAATTTAATATTCTTTCTTTTGTATAAATTATATAAATAATTATGTTCAGATCTAATTTTCTAAATTATAAATCTCTGAATAATGTCCATTAATACACAACTGGTGTATACATGAATCTGTCATTTAGGATGGTTTTCTTGTTTGTCCCTCTCTCAAAATATGTGGTTATCTTTAAATCAGAATAAATTTTCGTGCTTTTGATATCTGACCGCCTTCTACTGCACGTGCCGTTTCTCAATAAAGAGGTTCTTTCAAAGGCCAATATGTCGTACCTGATATGTATAAGGTGTCCTTTTCTTTTGTTCTAGTTAAAACACAAAAATATCGTTTTAGAATATTAGTTTATTGCATACGAAGAAAGCTGACCTGAATAACCCATTCAAAACGTTTAAGAATGGTAAGTTGATTACAGATAAAACTTTCAGACGGTTCCTCGTGGCGTATTACAATACTTCGTTTTTGTAACACGTTTATTTTCTAGGGTTCTCTGTTGGATTGATCTCTGCTGGGTTGTTCTCTGGAGAAGCATTCTCCGGTGAAATATTTTCTAATTATCTAAACCTAGTGCATTAATTTTACTACCTTGCAAATATTATCTATTATTGTACAAGAATTTCATGTTGCCGTTTATTTACATTCTAAAATAAATTAAATGTCCGTTAGCAGAAACATATGATTGTTGAACAAAAGGATTGCTTCTTACAAATTTGAAGTTGAGGTTAACCACCAAACTAAATAGAAATGGTGTTCGCCTTACAAGCCGTAAGACGAAACTAAATGTCCAAAAGTTCTGTACAAGCCGAAGCTCTATACTTAAGTATACGTTTTTTTAAACAACATGAATATAGGTATGAGTTATGTCTTATCTTACTTTGTAGACGGAACTAAGGTGCATGTGTTACATCTTAAATCTCATACTAAGTATACGTTTTTAAAAAATAACGCATGTAAAATATAATATGTCTTAACTTTTGCTTACAACTAAGTGTATTTTAACTAATTTAATATTACTTTATAACCCCACAGTGTAAACATTAAAGCTTTTATGAAAGCTTTTTGTGGATTTTGAAGATTATGTTCAATTTAAATGTTTAATTCAAATTTTCTTAACCAATGTTAAATACATCTAAAGGCATTTTATGACTTTTGTGATTACTTAAGCTATGTTAATCTAGAAATTGTGTCTAAGTGTCAATATCTTAACCAAGAAAATAAGGATATTTATGTTTTTTATTATTAACTAAACGTCAATATAAAAGTTGTATTAAGGTATTTTCTTTCGACATGTTCTAAATTGCATCCTTATAACTTGTGTGGGTAAAATTTAACTTTGTTCTCTAAACCCCTGAGATATAGTCTTTTGCAATCTACTGCAGCCACAAACTGTCGATGCTAGTCCCGCTAGAGTTTTGTATAGACTCTGTTGTACACCCATTCCTATCTGCAAAAAGGGATGGTGCATTATTACACTGATTTAAATTAATGAGGTTTTCTGATTTAGTTGGCTATTATTTATTAGTTTTCGTTTATTCCCGATTTTCCGTGCGTACATGGTGGGATAGCGATTGTTTTAGTGGTGTGGGTGTTTGCCGTGCATATTAGACTTTTGATTATAATTTTTATATTATTATTTTCTTTTTTTTAGGTAGGTTATGGTTATCAAGATCATAACATTTCTCACGCCAAGTTAAAACTAAAATTTTCCAATCCTCCCTCCGCCCTTCCTTCACCTTCCGATTTACGCGCGGTTATCACCGTCCAATCTCGCGACCCTTCCCGAAAATTCTTTGAAGGCTGTTCAGAACGCCTTTTGGTTAGCGACTTCCGCGACTACCTCTAGGCTCTTTGGCCATGCTAGTCCTGCAATAGCTAATTTCATATCAGTTAACCCTCGATTTGCCACCTTGAGTGGGCAGTCGAAGAGCACGTGCTCTGCTCTGCGCCCTCACCGCACTCGCCGCGGTCGTTATCGGTTAAACAGTGTTTTTATACATCCGGTAGATTACATTTCTAACTGCATCTTTGTCGAAGCCATCGATATTAACCACTGGATTCGTACGTAGACGTAATCTTTTTGGGACTGTAAGCGCTTCACCCTTATTGAATCTAGTCCCAATGCTGTTTGCGGAGTCTAGACTAATATTTAGTGCCGATGCCACTCAGTGAAACAAATAACTTTTAGCGAAACTATTTATAACCTAAAAGAACAACTGTCATCAAATTTGAAATTATTCAAGTGGAATCAAACACGTAGAAATAGGAATTACTTACGTCTCTTACAGAAATGAATGGTAGAAGAGACCCTTTATTATCAGGTCCTTTCTCAAAATAGTCTATTAGTAAAGCTACTATTTCTTCAGCACCAGCATCCAATGGTTTAGGCATTATAAAAACTTGATATTTGCAATTCACATAATATTTTCTAGTTTTGAAAACCAATGTTTTATAAAAAAAAATACAAGAACGTAAACGGTATAAACAAAAATAAACAAGAACTAGCAGGAATGACTAATTATCCGATGTGCGAGAGGAATTGGTGTCATCATCGTACAGAACTGCTAACCTTTATTGTGCTAAATGACAATATTCTTCAAGCGCAATTCCAGGAATTCGTTTGCATGCATTTACCTGCTGTATATTACAACATTTGATGTCATGGTAAAGTTAAAATGAATGGACTGTAGGTATGTACAAGACTATTACATTTCATACTTTGCTTTCCTATAAATGTTTTTTGCATTAAAATGTGAAGGAATATAATTTTGCTAAATTTTGTTTAAAATCGGCGCTCGCTTAATATTCGGGTTTTTACCAAGGAATTAATTAAACTTGTCGCCGATTCTTTAAATGCGTCAGAGAATTATTTTTACTTACGAAGAACTTTTCTTTGATTCTCTAAATTAAAAAAAAATAGGTTTCAATAATAAAACGGTAGTTTAAAAAACGGGTTCAGTTATAATTGGCAAAGGGAAGAAGCGGTTGAAATTAAATTGCACTATGGCAATTTTTTTTCAAGAACCGAATCTGGTTTTTTGCACTATTGAAATTAAGTTGTCAAGTTAACGCAGTCAAAACATTTATCTGGCGTAAAACCAATAGTTTCTTTTTTCTACAAAATAAGTGTTGAAAAATACTGTAGGGTCACTAACATTCTACATACGATTAAACCCAATATCTGAAAATTCTAAGCCTGCGACAAAATTGCTGACTCCATAAATGTCTTTGCCTAGCGATCTGCTTTGTTTCTTGCACTTTGAAAAGCCTTGTTAATTATACGATGTCCCTCACCTTCATAAGCTTGTGCTTGCATAAAGGAATACTGCTATTTATAGACAATAATGCCTTTAAATTAACGAAAAATACAAATGGTATACAATTTTAGTGCTCTGCATAATGCTCCGTTTGTTTTTCTGGTAAAACACAGATGGCTACCAAAATGTACTCAAATTTGAATTAAGTAGACCTCAAGTAAATCAAACAGAAGTAGATCAAGTTATTATTTTACAACTAATCATTTTCATTTATTGATCAAATTATTTGATCTCGAAGCTGAAACAACCTAATGTTAAAACATTGTCTCTCACGTTTGGCTTTGTAGCTGTTTCGCAGTAAACCGGTAATGTGTATCGTTAATCTACATCACTATAAACTGTATTTCCGCTTGCAAATTTGAAAACTGGGTCATTGTAAAGTCGGAGCTTTAACAAAACTTCCCTCAGTTAAAGCTTTTAAAAATGTTAGTCTTGCACGGAAAGAGGTTTCACCATACTAATAATGGGTTTGTTACCGTTAGAGTAATAGTAAGCTTACGATAGAGAGTGCAATTTAATGTAAGAGTTCCGTTTCGACAGAAAATAAAAGTGGATGTTGTGTTTTCTTAGATATTCAAACCATAAGAGAATGCTTTTAGCTTAACGATAGACCAATATTTCCTTGAAAGAAAGTGGACACGACTATTAAAACGATTAACAATTTTGCAAGCAATTGTTTTTACAGTACTATAAACTCAGCACCGAGATATTTCTACACTTCCTCGATAACTTAAATTATTACACGAATAATTTTTTCGAGTGAAATTTTTAAGAGAGTGCTCTGCAACGCATAGACCTTTGCCAATTCTATTGTCATATACGCTTTATACGCTTAATGTATTCTAATTGTTCATTTTAAACACGTAGCAATATTTTAAATCTTAAGACGCGTCCCTTCGTCTAGTCAAAAATATTAGCCTTGAATGTGGGCAATATAACGGAGCAAGATTATGATAGACAAGTTACAATAAGCGACATGGTGAGTGGAGTTCAAGCACGTAATATATACACTAAAACTAAGAGTAATGTATGCCCACCGTGTTTCTTACATTCCTTAAACCAAAGGTTTGCAGATTGTTGTAGTAGTACGACACTCGATACTACTTAGCAGTATTGGTAAACGTTTAGGTTTTTTTCATCATTCTTTGGTTATTCAAAATGACAGCTTGTTCTTTAAAGAGGTATGGATGAATGGTGTCCATAAACACTGAAAAACTAAATTTAAAAAATGTGTGCTAGATGGAAGTAATGTCGCGAATCCTTAATTGTGTTTCTTGAATGATTTGACTTCATTTGATTTACTAATAAACATATTTTATAACGCCTTGGCGTTACGTTAAATGGAAACTGTAAGCAAAAGGAAGAAAATTAATCTTAAACGGAAAAATTAATATTGTACACCCTATATATTCTGATTTCATAAACAGTACTGCTCAATAAACTAGAAATTTCGTTCCAGATTTTAGTATTATTAAGGGTAATAAACACGAAAACCACAACCACATAGTTTTATTACTGTGTAGTACTTATTAGAAAGTAACTCAGGTCAGTAAATTAAATAATAACCGCGAAAAAAAGCAGATTTTGGTGCTACGCAAGTTACATATCTCCCAATTAATATGTATATAAATTTAAATGCAATTATTGTCGTAAGAAATAGAATATTACATTGTATAATTGAAGGTTATAATATAAAAAGTTAATGAAAGTTCATATCAAACATGAGAACGGAAGCAACTACTTTGTATCCCAGACGCAACCTGATACTGCAGGCGCAGGACACAATAAACTGCAGTAAAGGCAGACATAATTAAGATTACAAAGAAGTAAGACATTGTACCGTTATGAAGAAATAGCAGACGTGAAATCTGCACTTTCCCACGAAATGATGTGAGCAGGGATTACATAAACACCCTGGAGAGCCACTAATAACCAGTCAGCCTCGATCTTCATAACTTCATTGTTGGTGGTTCAAGCTACTCACCATAATTTTTAATTATTAATTATTGACTATTAACTTCAAGTATTTTGTCAATTTCAAATAGTTTAGTGAATATAAACGTATATGTTGATTGTAACAAGAAAGAAGACATTTTTGTAATTGTATAATTGAGAATAAAATCGATAGAACAGTTTTTTTGGGAAATAAATCCTTTTTAAAAGAAAGCTCCCAAAGGCCCAAACCTATCTCGCATTTCACATAAAGAATTACTTAAAATTTTTGTACACGGTTCATTAGAAATAGTTCTATTTAATAATACATCGAAATAATTACAGCTATAGTTTACAATGTATCAAGGCAAGATAAAAATCAGGTTATTACAATGTTGTTAAGCATAAAGAGTGAGCCGATCTTTTAGTAAAATCTACAGATAGAAGATACCAACCAAACAACATCACAAAATATAATGTTTCAATGTACCTATTCGAAATTTTAAAATTGGCGCGGGCACGCGACCTTTGCATAATAGTACCAAATGAGTTCTCGCGTGATTCACGTGGAATAAAAATGTTATACCATTTCGTAACCTTCACCAAAGCAGACGAGTAATAGTAAAAAGCATATGCTATATTGTGGACAGAGAACAAATTAGAATTAACTATTCGTGAGCAGGTAATTATAAAAATCATTAACGTAGTTATACGAGGAAATAACGCACGGAGGGGCCGCGGGTTGGAATTGGTTTGAGAGTAAGGTAAAAGTTGAAGTGTTGAAAAGATATAGCTATAAGATGAGAATATTTAGTTCCCGCAGGAAAATCGCAGCGGACGGCATGAAATTCGAATACGCTTGCAAGTGCAGGGTAGACTCACACACGAGGGAGGGAAGACAAAGTCGTGATAACCGAGGTAAACAAAGTAAAAAACCTGGAGAGTTAACTTTTCCAATAATTTGGATCTGAAGGCATATTGTGTTAAGCAAGAGGTGTTAGTTGGAAAGAAAACCGTAAATGGGCATACTGATCGTTTATGGAAATCCTTAACCTTTTTTTAAAGATGAAATTAAACAGTGGATAGAATGAGTTTTTATGTATATACTTATTTATTTATGTACGCATGTATTGTAAATGTAAATATTTGGTATTTTATGACATATACATTAATCAAACACAAAATTGATTACCCTATTGAACAATGATTTAGCGAAGGAACGAGCGTTGGTTAAATTTAAGCACCATATTATAATTTTAAATATTAAGAAATATGTACGCATTGACCTTAAATTATTTTGAATGGACCTTGAGAGCATAAAAGAAAGAATTAGTACTTAACTGTTTTATATGTTTGTTATTAAAGGCATTTCCAGAAATCAGGATTTGTGTGATTTGTAGGTGCATGTAATGTAATATGGAAAACGGAGAAATGGGGTGAACGTATTATTAGTGGATTTAATTTAATGTTTCTTAGGATTTCTTTTAGTAATACCTAACCAGAGTGTGTATATTTATATTTTAATTGAAATGATTTATTGCTAATAGAGGTTAAGTATAAAGGCATTGTGAAAGGATATTAAGTCACCCCAGTAATGAAACCATTTTACAATTTTATGTAACTATCACACAACTTAGTTAGTGTTTTAAGGTATTTTAGAAAAAAATTTAGAGTAGGGTAACATATAATATGATTGAATTTAAAAAATCGAAAAGGAAAAGGTAACATTTGCGTAATAACTGTCTTTCGTATGGAGATTATATCAATAGAAATTGCTGTGACAGACGGTTTGGCACACCTCAATTATGACTATCGAAAAAGCTTTTTAGAATATGTGATTAATGTAACGTAATTGTTGCATTACATGCATTTTATTTAACTTCTTTTTGTACTTTATTATTTTTAACTTTGCTATTGGCTTTTTCATAAATTCTTCCGCAGAAATTCCTTCCCGCACCACCAAAATACACCAGAGTACCCTTTTACGGGTTGTCCGCCCCTTCAGGTCAAAGCAGAATTTATTAACGTCGTAATGTTTCAAAAATTCTTGTAGTCAATTTTTGAACCATTGCCTGAAATTCAACCCCAAGTATATAGTCAAAAATAAATACTATACATAAAATAGTTACTATTCATAATAATATACCCCGCATGTACTAAAATACAAATTCTAATTTTTATATTGCAACATCTGTACTTGTTTGGGTAAAATTCCTTAAGTTTTATTGTTTAAAAAAGGTGCATCTAGCTTTGTCTTAAACAATCATACACTTATTGTAAATGTGATAACCCTGTTTCAAAACGTAATAACTGGAAGCGTCAATAGCAAGCACGCATTTTCCTAACGGGCTATCTTGTTTGTCCATTATAGTGGAGTCAGTCGACCTTTAACCCTAGACGAAAGACGTCATTTCTGATATCTTCGTCCGCCAACTGGCGTATCACCATGTAATTGAATATGTGGTTTTAAAATTTGCAATTTCTTCCTCACAAATTGTGAGATGAACGCAAATATAGAATAAAACCACTTCGGAATCCTATCATGCAATAGTTTTGCAATCTTTGTGAAAGCTTTTACCTCTTCTCCCTTAACGTCTTAATTAATTCTGCTCAGTTGAAATGTTTCTTATAATAAGAGGCGTAATATTGTACCTAAAAATTCACAATTAACGCGAAGCTTTAATTCGTTAACTTTATTGATCGTCTGATATATGGTTGCACACGTGGTGAATAGATCGATGCTTATTTGGAAGAGGTAATGTATTTCTCGTTTCTTATAGACGCCGCACGTAGTCATCTAAATTCCTGTCAGTTAATACATCAATCTACTTAGCTGGTAATGAGTAAGTAACTCCTTGGCAAAATCCGCTTATTAAAATATTTCGGGGCCAGTGTATCACTCTAATTGTCTCTTAGTGTCTACACATTACCTTATATGTCAATTTTATTGTAAATAATCGAAGTAAATGTTGGAACAAAATTTTATTCGTAAAAGTTATCGAATAATTTTTTATAAAGTTCAGAAAGTACTATCGTAAGATCTATCGATTATATCGTTCAAATTATTTTTACATAAGTGCATCAAGGTGTCGCATTAATTTATGCAAAGTTTATTATATGCCTTCATAAAATTCTATCAGTAATATCTCACATAATTTTCATTGTGCGATTGTTTTAAAGATAGGGATAATTTTTATGAAGCTTTAAAACGTGCTGTCATAATATCTAATAGTGAAATGTTTTTATTCTCATTATTAGGCTGTATTAAAAATTCAGGTTTATATTTTTTACAAAGTTCAATAGGTACAGTCATGAGATATACAGTAATTACTTTTTCCAATTTTTTATGCAACTCCATCAAAGTGCAACATTTTTTGTTTATAAATTTTATTTCGTACTGACATAAAACCTAACAGTTATATTTTGATGTAAACCTTTGAGAATTATTTATCTTATATATGTATATGTAGTTACAGTGCTTATCTAAAAATCCTTTATGGCACTTTAATGTAACACGTCTATAATGGATCTGTTACAGCTGTGGTCATAACTAATGTATACGTAGTATTTTATATAAACAAACGAATGTTCTTATGATTAGTTTTTTTATATAAAAATACCTTTGTTCATGCTCTGAGAGAAGGACCTTGCAGCATAAGGGAGGCAAGTCCATTTTTCCTGTTTCACTTTTATTTTCCTACAAATTTACAAAAAAATAACAAATCGTTTGGTACATAAAAGAAGCAAGTCCGATAAAAGACAACAAGTTATAGGGAATTTTGAATCTACCACCCTATTGCATTTGGTGAAAAAAAGCGGCAGATCCGGACCTGCCTCTCTTTTGCATCAAACATAACTATTGCATCATCCGTGACAAGTCAGTACACGCTTGGCATTCGAACTGTGAGGGTGTTTTTCTTATTTTTTTTTCTGTAAAAGTTTAAATATATTGTTATTGCTTAAGATAAACCGTTAATATGAGCGATTACGAACCATTTAGTAGTGGATCGTCTGATAATTATCAGCCTTCTGAGCAGGACTTAATTAATTATTCAAATAGTGATGACAGTGAAGTTTCTTTGAATCCAGGCCCGTCAACAAGTTGCACTACGGGCCCACCAGAGACTAGTACAACCCCTAAAAAACGAAAGTCCATGAATCCGTCGTTATGGAAACGAAATGCTATAAAGGAATCTTTTGCTACTGGTAAGAGATATATAAACTATAAGGGTCAAGAAATCGGAAAAAGAAAAACCGGTCCACATTGTTGTTGTAAAAAATATAAGTGTTTCAGTAAAATTTAACAAATTGGGAGATGCTAATGTGCAAAATGTATATTTGGGAGGTTTGATTAAAACTGGAAATGTTGAAAGAGAAAGATCAAAAACAGGTACAGGAAAAAAAGAAGCTGTTCACATAAGTATTTTATTAAATTAGGGACTAAACAAGTCCAAGTCTGTAGAAATGGGTTTGCGTCTCTTCGTTGCATCTCAAAAAACGCGTGGATAATATTTCTAAGCAAAATCGTGACCACGAGGTTACCACACCTGCTACGTCTCAACGTGAGAAACACCACAATAGACCAAATCGTATTACAAATGAATGGGTCTCGAAAGTCGATTTTCATATAAGAAGTTTTCCACGACGTGAATCGCATTATAGTAGAAGTAAAAGCTCTCGTTACTATCTGTCTCCTGAGTTGAACACCAAAACCATGTACGATCTGTATTTGAAACAATATGAACCGGATCTCTTACAATCTGCTAAACCTATTGTTACATATGATTTTGACTACAGATACTTCAAAGAAAATTTTAAATATAGTTGTGGTTCTTCACGTTCAGACACATGTAAAAAGTGTGACATGCTGGATATTAAATTGAAGGATAAGACATTAGACAGCGAAGAAACCCTTCAAATAGAGACAGAAAAAAAGATTCACCAATCCAAAGCTGATACTTTTTTTGTTGATTTAAAATCAAAAAGTAAACTTGCTTTAACAAATGACGAGTGTGAGGTATAAACCTTTGATTATCAGCAGAACCTTCCATTGCCTAAAATTCCAGTGGGTGAAGCGTTCGCCAACTACGGGCATATAACTTTTGTATCCACTCAGCGAAAACAGACATGGCTCACTTTTATTTATACGATGAAACCACAGCACGTAAATCACCAAACGAGGTTATATCTTTCTTAAATCACTACTTAAGTAATATTTTACCAAGCACAGTAAAACGGCTATACCTATTCTCAGATAATGCAGCAGCACAAAACAAGAACGCAACACAATATTTGTATACTTTATTGAAGAGCTCGTCTTTTGAGAAGATCGTTTATCGCTTTCCTGAACCAGTTTTTTGCCTTGTGATAGGTGCTTTGGTGTTATAGAGAAGTACAAAAGAAGAAAAAAACTATATTTTCACCACTAGTGAATATGCTGAATGTATTCAGCGTGCGTCTCAAAATTTTAAAGTTTTTACCGTCCAACAAAATATGATCCTTCACTTTACTCAACATTTTGAAGGTCATTTTAAAAAAGTCATCACAAATGCAGAGAAAACTAGATTTAAGATACTAAAATATCGCATTTTTGAATATAGCAAAAATCACATTGAAACCGTTGCAGTCAGTGTTTCAACTGGAATGCCTGTTTTTGACTATTTTATCATCGCAAGGAATCTTCAAGCTAATTTATCTGTTCTTTCTCAGGAACCGATGTATGATGATAGTTTGCCGCTGAAAACAGCTAAATACAAAGATGTTATGCAACTGATAAAGAACTATGTTCCACCAAATAAACTGTACTTCTACAGGGCTCTCAAAAGTGAAACTATTGGACCGGGTAATGACATTTCCAGTGAAGATGATGATGACCAGCCTCAAGTAGACCTTTAAATTTACATTTTTTTAAGAAGTGATTATTTTTTTGTTTCTATTTGTCTTTCATGTTTATTCGTACTGATTTCTGTTTTCTATAATAAACATTTATTCAAATTAATGTGTTTTATTATTGAAGTTTAAAAAAAGTGACAAGCTTATTAGATTTTGGTGCAAAAGAGAGGCAGTTCCTAAATTTAAAAAATCACAGTATTTCTATAAATTGTTTTACTTGATTTGAAGCTACATAAAAATGTGTGTGAATATGTGAATTTTATAATAAAATTGAATGATTGAACATTCAAATAATAAATATTTTTTAAAAAGATTTTTTTTTAATTCCCGACAAACTTAAAATTTGGACTTGCCTCCCTTTTGCTGCAAGGTCCTCAATTTAAGTTAATAGAAACCTTCACAATTTATGGGGTTATTATTTTTTCAAAGGCATTATTTACTAATATAAATTAAAATATTAAGATCCCACCCAGCGCGCAATGCCACCGCTGATCTAATAAGTCCGCTAACCGTTTTGCCAAATTAAGTTTCTTACACCTAATGGCAGTTTCTAACATTTCTTATCCTGGGCCACAATTTCAAAAATAGGAAACCTAAGTTCCCTTTGCTTTCGCTATAGTTTGTTTGGGGTCTTGTCTATAACTAATCGAAGGTAGTATAAATATAAAACGGAATACATAACAACGTAACGCCCATTTTACCTGTAACAATCTTCAAGGGATAATAAGAATACGTCAAGAGACACAGATCTCCTTCTCAATACACAATTTTCATCATAACATGCAATTTCTGAATAGGCTTTAGAGTATATCTTGGTTATAGCATTATAATTATCAAATATTTAGATCTCTAAACGTCAACTACGCCGTTGGTATATAGCTGCGAATTAACTAATAAGGGAATTGAAAGGCAGAAAATAGATTTTACACTTTATATCCAAAAGTAAAAGGTAAGTACAAAGAGCACACGGTAATATTGTCCATTTGAAGAATTGCAAACAAATGTTGTATGGTACGTGACTCATCCGAAGAGTACTATAGTATTGCTATATTACCCCATTTTACTGAATATTTTTAGTGTAAATTGATGTACGCTTCTCTAAACACAAGAATGTTTTATATGTATTTATGTGAGTTTTTTCCTATAAATGGTCATGTGTTCATACGGCACAGCAAACATTTTTTTTTTATAAGCTAGACGATATTCGTGCAAATAATAGCCTTATAAATGAAGCCGCTTTAAGCGCAGAATATACAATATGGCAAACTATATTATTTTCAGCGAAAATAAGTTATACTGCTACAAACAAGGCTTCATCAAAATGTGCCTTTTCACCCAACATACTTACACATTTAAACTTATTTGCAACATTACAGCTTTTACATCTATACCAAACATCTCAAACTTAAGGAGAAATAAAGTCTTACTTAGACATAGTATAGGTTAAAACAATTTTTTTTGACATATACTGTATAAGCAGTGGTAAATACGTTTACACAAAAAAGCGGTTTAATGTAAAATTATAACCTCATATTATTTTGAACAATTTGTTTTTCGTAGGTGTGTTTTTATTTTTAAAAATATTTTTTCAATTTTATTGTATCTTGTATCTGATAGCTGTTGAAAAAATTAATATTTAATCTTTTTGATACATGTTTGGTTGACCCCGTTTCAAAATCCTGGGTACGCCACTACGTGCTATTTGTTCGCTAAAATATTAACAAATAATTAATTTACTATTGCATAATGTACATTCAAATAAAATTTACATTTAAATTTTGAAATGTAGTGCCAGTGAAGGGTTCTCTTCCTTGTTAGGCTTTTGTTGGACCCCAAGTGTAAAAGGGACAAATTGGAAAGCGAATATTGGAGTTCCGCCTTTTCATTGTATGCGTGGGTAGTTTAGACGGAGTGTAAATCTAGCCTTTGTATGTATTCCAAATTCGAAGAGTATTTTATATTTACATTTCTTAAATGCACAGAAAAAATCCAGACTATCTAATACAGTAATTTTAAGGTTTGACTCAAAAGTTTTAAATTTCGTTTCTTGAAAAAGTAATATATAAAGTGGAAACCACACTTTTCCCCGGAGTGTCGCTTTCTGTTTTTTTTTAGAAGCGAATACAATATATTGTCATAGCTCTGAGTTATCTGCTGCTTTATTTAAGAAAATATCGTTGTTGGTTTCAGTTTGAAACGGCGTAATTTCTATGGCAAAAGGCTATTGAGTAAAATCATACTTAACAACTAAAGCTGTTGTCTCAAAAAGAAATCTGTAGCCATGAATGTAGAAGCATCGGTTACGTTTTGTTTGCTTTGGATAGCGCTATAATCAGTAGAGCATAAATTTAAAACACGTTTAAAAAAATATATAAATATATGTAATTTTTAATAACCGTAACGCTATCGCGTTATTTAAGTAAACAATAGGTAATTGAAAAGAACTTACCAATTCCTGTTAATAGAATAAGGTTTTAGCACGAAAGCAGCCTGAAATATTTGTAGAAGTCTTGGTAGTCCACTATAGTACCGTAGTTATTCCAATACGACATTAAATTAGGATAACTAATTAAAATAGTAGACCACCTAGTTGATTCCTATACAACCAGCACTAAGGATCGGGTCTTTACACCGTTCGCGTTATGTTAGAAAATGCAGATAGATCTGGGTAAATAACAGTCATAGGAACGCTTACTTGTACATATTCACATAAATTCAAATAAACCACCACTATGGTAGATTACCCAGATCACATACACATAAATTTACTGCCATAAAGAAATGCGTTGTGAACGCAAACAAACGCGCCGCTTTCAAAAATATGAGTACAAGATGACCGTTTATATAAATATTGAGACATGAACCTCGAAAATCGAGCAGTTAAATGAACTAGCCCGAGAGAACGAAATATAGCATATATAACACGGATATAGAAACTATGGAAAATAAAGGTGATCACTTATTCAGTATTTTATCTTCAATGAAGAGCTTTGAATTCGAGTGACACGCCTCTATCTCAGTGCGTTTGGGTATTAATTAATTCAAGTGGCAATATTAAAAATTTAGGAACTGTGAGCAACAAGTCCAAAACGCAAATGTTCGCACGTAATTAAAAATACTGAACAGGTAAAAATTTTCCGTGCTGGAAGCGTTAAGTTGGAGTATTGGATTATCCACCAGCAGAAGAATTCTGCACAACAAGGTCGCTCGAAGCTGTGTACAAGGACCAATAAAACCAGCAATATATTTAATTTTTACTTTCTACCTGCTACACATTTCATGCTGTTGTATATTTCATAATTGTAATTGACTAAAATCATACTAATAAAAAACCTATAATTAAGAGATTTACGTTGGAGCACGATTAGTTGAAACGAATTCTAAACCAGGAATTCTTATGTGGAGAAGCATCACATTTGCATCCGTATTATTCATACGTACCAGTTAATTTGATTGGATGTCTATAATTGATGAATTTAAGTTGTCCTTTTTTCGTTTAGATACAGGCATATTTAGCCAATTGGGGATCAATTTTAGTTTTTTGTTGCTTGTTATTTATTGTGATGATATAAGTTAGGTGAATGACTAGGAGTTTTTGTTATTGTTTTAAATTAGAAGGTGAAAAGCTTGTACACAAGGTTCCATCAACAGTAAGAAAAATTAAATCGTCTTTTAGAGCACCCATCCTCTAAGGAGAGTGAAATCAACTAGGTTGGCGTTCATAGGCTCAATTAGACCGAGTTTATACATCTTTCAAGGTTAGTGTAGAAGTATTTAATAAAATTGCTACAATCTATATACTCCAAAAAAATTTGCATTGGCTGTTACAGAACCATTCCGCTAGCCGGTGCACTTCGTTTTTATAGAATAGAATTAATTCAGATAATTAACGTAAATTCAGCACGTAACATAACTTTAGTATAGCTGTTTTTCCTATTGGCAAATAAGTCAATTACTCCATTATTAAAATTGTCAATCGAATTTATAAAAACTTCTTCATATGATACGCTGCTAGCGCTTGTAGTCTATGCTCTAACATATAATCATAAAATATTTTATTCTTTTCAACATGGAAAAACATAGCTTTGCTTTTATTGTTGGTTTCTAGTTAAGGTGTTACATAATTTTAAAGTTCCTTTAAACGTTTCCTGTACGAAGTTATCTAAAATATCATTTAAAAGCGAGTATTTTAGAAAAATGCAAGAATATGCGCGCTGACAGAGTACCCGAAGCTTCAATTTTAACCCACTTTCGTCCAAAAATTTTTAACAATGTACGACTATTTTCAAACATTTTAATAAATCTTTACAACAACTTGGATTTTTCAGAAAAAAAAGTAAGTTTGTGACTTCACTGATCACTAAAACTAAATCTGTCGTTTATGTGAATACTTAATAATATTATCGCAAATTTTTAGAGTTTCTTCTTCTTTCACCATGTTGTTTTACGTTTTCGTTTTATCGGCGGTTCTTCGATTTGGACATAATTAACATCATTAATTCAATTACTGCTTATTTAATCAGGCATGTGTTTCTCAAAAATTACCAAATTTATTTTAAATTTTACGTGGTCAGCGTCTTTTTGTAATAGATTAAAAAGTATATTAACACGAGGCGTTGGTTAATAAAAAAAAATTATGACAATGAATGAAACTTTATTCTGTTAATTTCAGCTTATTTTATAATATTCAGCACTTCAATTAAGTCAGTTCTTAATTCATGCACAGTTAAAACAGTGCATTTGATTTTTTCAATGACCACCTGAAGGTACTACATTGGTCAGTAAGCGAGTTTTTTTACCTGGAAGTTGTCAATTTCGCCGAGTCCTTGCTGTTCCAAGCAAGGTAGAGATCTTTAAAGCACGTGACAACATACCCACACGAGATCACCATCTTACTTTTCATTCTAAGGAGAGCGTATTTATGTTAAAAATGCTCACCTAACATTTTTCAAACGGATCGTGTCGGGATTCGAACCCGGGATCTAGGGTTTAGTACTCACATGCATACCAACTGAGCCACGGAGCCGCCTACAACTAAAACAGCGAGGTTCAAAGTTCTAGATATTTTGTAGTGCTCGTGGTAACGTTGTATACACAACATTGATCAATATCTGTGATTTTCGAGACGAGTTAGGAAATGTATATAATATATCAGAATCTTTCATTACGGCAGCTTTATCAAAGGCTTGTACTTTAAGTTTCCTGGAATTGGTGCCAATTAGGTCATCCATTTCGTCAATATATTAGTACCAATGGCAGTTGAATGCTAGACGAGTGGAATTCAAAGAATTGTAAAACCGCTGTATTTAATATTAGGTATGCAGTCTAGTTTTCTTATTTTCGGCTTAAGGTTTTCTATATATATATATATATATATATATATATATATATATATATATACCGGAAATACCTTCCAATAGCTTTCTGAATTATTTTAGAAGTACTTATAGAAGAGCCTTATTTGTGAAAGTGTTCTTTTAAAATAATGCCCGATTCAGTAGTAAAGTTTAACTGGTTTTTTAAATACACTTCTGTTGCAAGAACTTTCCATTTTATCGTGACCTCTTAACGGCGGTCCAAATGACCACAAAAGCGAATATAATTAATTAATTTAAACTATTTTTGGTAATCTCGCAATCCTTTTCTTAAAGATTTTGTCAAAGTTCACTTCCTTAACTGGACTTGTATATGCTGCTTTCCTATCACGGATAAACTATATACTAATTTCAAGTATATTTAACGATTTGTGCTTTTTAATGTTCCTAGAAAAATGAATTTTATCAGAAAATTTGATTTTGCACAAGACGTTTCACCACTAAGCAGAGCGCACTGAAAACAAAAGAAAGCATTTCCCTCATTGCAACCACAAACTAAACTATTGCCATTTAAAAAAATTTTTTAAGTTGACGAATTATCTCTTCACATTTAACACACTACTAATTTTTGAAATTTGAGTCCGACATAGACCTCCATCGTGGTTTTACTTCGCATTTTTCTTCAAATTTATTTATTTTTTTATTTATTTATCACAAATAGGTTTTGAATTTCATTTATTTGCTGGTACACTATTTGAGGCGGCTCCGTGGCGTAGTTGATATGCGTGTGACTACTATGACCAAGGTTCAAATCTTGACACGGTCCGCTTGAAAAATGTTAGGCGAGCATTTTTCACAAAAATACGCCCTCGTTCGGATGAAAGGTAAAATGGAGGTCCCATGTGTGAGTGTTGTCATGCACGTTAAAGATCCCTACCTTGCTTGGAACAGCAAGGGTTCGGCAAAATTCCAAATTTTCCAGGTCAAAAACTCGCTTCCTGGCCAATGTAGTACCTTCGGGTGGAGCATTAGAATACCAAATGTAAGGTACACTATAGAAGAAAATACTAAACAACCAATTGTGGTAAACTACGTACAGTCGATTATTAAATAAAACGTATACCAATATTACGAAACTGAACTCAATGATATAACGAATGAATTACTATTCAAAATTATACTAGATAATGATTTAAGTACTTTAAAATATACCTCAATACCGAAAAAATAACCTGTAAATCACACAAATGGTTTAACTACGAGGGTTTTCTCTAATGTATCAAGAAATGCTTGTAGTAAAACTTGTAAAACTTATACGTACGAACCCATTAGTTTTAAGTACAATTTCTTATAGTATTTTAATTTGTGGATTTGAATATGCTTTAATGTTGCTAAGTTAGATAAGGGTAGATGTTTCGATGGGACAACTAGAGAAACGAATGCATGTAACATGCGGATAATACATACCTAATATAATAATTTCACACATGTGGTTAATGTACTGATATCATAACGCCAAAGGAAGGTGTTTACAAGATCGAAGTCGAGTAATTCCAACGAAACGAGTAGCGTATAGATAAAAATAGACGGGAGTGGTGGTATAGAGGAATAGAAAAGCCTAAGAGGATAAGCTAGTTGGGTATCAACCTTGCGTGGAAATGAAACGTAGGTGGGTTCGGATAAACACAGAGTAGGGGCGAGACCACCTCGCCTGACAGAAAATTAAACAGATGAGTGACGTTCGGCAAAAACACCGTCAAATAAAAAAACAAAGAACACGAAAAACTGGAGAGCTAAGACACAAATATAAAAAATAACTGGCAACTCTAAGCACATACGGATACTCAACATGAGCAGGAAAGCAGACTCGATGCTGGGAACTTAAGGATTAACCTAATCACTTAAACACAAATTACTCCAATTTGCACCTGTAAGGAAAACAGATAATTTGCAAAAATATAAAGCTCATACAAATCAAAACACTAAATACTTTTAAATTTTGAAATTGATACTTATAGAAATTTTTAAATACCTCTGCATTATGTGAACATCTTGTATAATTTAATACTCCATTCGAATAGTTCTAATATACCCTTTCAATTATTTAATAGAATTTTAAAATAGCATTATATTGAAGAATTTTCCTTAATCTTTGTAATTAATAATTCCATTTTTGTATGTAATTTGCGTTTAAAAAAAACGTTACGTCTTTATTCACTGCAACCTCACAACTATTAAATTACAGTATGCTTACTGCATACTTAAATACTATCTTCGCATAGCAACAGCGCGCGACTTAAAATTCAAGGTCAAAAGCCTATGAATGAATAAACGCTTTCTTATATACACTAAATAATCTATATTCAGAAGGTTGTCAAAAAGTACGGAAAATTGTGATGCAAGGTGTCTCGGAAAAACTAATTAGCGTTAAAAATCACTGCGTTTATTTCACGTAACATTGTTCCAGTTATCAGTGACGTTCTATTTGTCCTTGTTTTACACATATACTATTATTGTGGTGTCGCATACTAATGCTAAAGATAATCGATTGTATCGGATGTTTTGTGGGTTTCCCGGGTTCCGGCCGTTCTTGGAATAAAATGTTTATTCATTAATGAGTTATCTACGTAGTTCTAAATACCGATGGCGCATCTTTTTTTATTCTAAAAAATTCTTTATTTAAAACAAATTGCTGAAATCCACGGGATACTTAATTTAAACCTGAATTGCTATTTAGTGTAAAAAGGGTTGCATTTTATAGAAAGTATTTGCTTTTTCGTGTATGAGTACACAAATTTAATATCAAAATAGAGGTTTAAAATACACGTTTATTATAGTTTCTTAAACTTGCAGCAAATGTTATCAAAAATGTATCGATTTGCATTTGCATTGAAATGCGTTCTACCGTATCTTATAATTAATTATTTTTACATATACAGCTTACGGTATTTGCTATGTATTTACAGTATGCTAATACAGGGTGATTATTTATACACGCGCAATTTGCGTTTTTGCATGGTATTTTAATGAATAAAAGTACGCTTGTAGTTTACAGGGTGTAGCCATGAGTTTACGGAAGTTTTAATTTTTTTCCAATTATTTCATATTTTGGTGGAATTTGTTTTTAGAATTTGAGTTTCAATGACCTACCGTGACCCCTTACCACGTTGTGGATTTAAAGGGTAAATAGGTGTAGACAATAAAATTTTAGCAACCGTGTATATAGAACAGTAGCGAATTATTTACGCGCCAAATTAATTAACATATATAGAGAAAACGGACGGGATTAAGGTATTTTTATATTTAAATTGGAATGTTAAAATTACATAAGGGAAGAAAAACTTTAAAGCATATTAAAGCGCAAGGATACGCACAATTAATCATAATTTTTTTTAATCAATCGCATGAAAGCAAGAAGGGAGCATGCTTGCATAGAAAATCAATAATTTCAAACGCAAAGGTTGTTCGTTTTAAAAGCCAACGTTTATACAGATACTACGAAGCAGAGAATCTAGGAATTGTTATTTTCAAACGGTCGATAATTTCAAGAAACACCTGTTGGTTAAATGTTACGTTCAGAGAATATTAAACGAACGTTAAGATAGAATTCAATAGAAATTGTTTTCAACGGTCGATTTTTATAAGCAGCTACAATAACAAATAACTTAAGGAGTGAGTGGAATGAACAATCGATAATATACAACAGACAGAGAAAAGGATAAATGAAGCGTTGAATAGAAGTCACGTAGGATTTACATGTGGATTTGTGAAGGACGTCCACAATATCGATTTTCTGTAACTCAAGTGGGGTTTTAAAGGAGACAACAGATATGCGTAAAACAGAGATAAACAGCGGATATGTGGAGCATTGTGACAAAGTAAAATTATATTGTTGAGTGATAGCCAGCAGTACGGTGGTAAGCTATATTCTAGATAACAGCACGACGGACGGAAGAAATTTTTCAGAAATCATAGTCGGTTACACTAAAAATTTTAGGAAGCGGCTTCGAAAACAAGCTTTTCACTTGAAACGGGTTTCACTGGGGGGTTTTGGAATAATATAAATACACGGGAGAGGATATTAAAGCTCTCTTTTCCTTCCATCGAGATCTGGGTGCGAGCTCGGATCTACAACATAACAGTCAAAGCTTTCGGTTATAAATTTTTGTGTGTTCCGTACAGTTACATTAAACATCCTATTAGAATTTATAAAAGCGGTAGTAGCGGACCGCTAGTTATAAAAGTGATTGCACGAGTTAGTGCTTATTTAAATTAAATTTGCCGTTACTTCGACAAAAATTATTAAATGGATGGATGGTATTTGTGGTAAGCAGAACTGAAAGCAATTTGTATGCTTGAGATATCTGGTATGGAATATTACTGTTGAGACGAAGCTAGTATCTTGAGAAGTACAGTAGTGGTAGTGGAGATATTAGATGGTGGGGATCTATGGATCCTGGCCCCAGCGTAGTAGCTGGACACAACGACGAGGGGTTTCTGGTAACCATCTCCAGCGGTGACGAAGGGTGAAGGTGTCTCCAGGTAATAAATTTGAAATTTGTGTTTTCATATAAACATTTGTGGATATTTTTGTGTTTGACTTATTTGTGGAGTATTTATTGTTTTTATAACTTGTTTAAAAAGGTGCATGTGCAGGACAATTTAATAATTTTGAGTATTGAAAAAGGGTTTATTGATGATATATAAAGATTTATTCAGGCTATAAATTGTGGTTGTAAGGAGTAAACGGGCCTGTAAATTTGTTTTCAATAATGCAAAGTTTAAAAAGCATTTACAAAAACTGGGTTATAATGAGCTCACAATACATTACGTGTGATTTTCCAATGCTCCACCCAAAGGTACTACATTGGCCAGAAAGCGAGTTTTTTTTTACCTGGAAAATTTTGAATTTTGCCGAATCCTTGCTGTTCCAAGCAAGGTAGGGATCTTTAACGTGCGTGACAACACTCACACACGGGACCTCCATTTTACCTCTCATCCGTCGAGGGTGTATTTTTGCGAAAAATGCTCGCCTAACATTTTTCAAGCGGACCGTGTCGGGATTCGAACCCGGGACCTTGGGCGTAGTAGTCACACACATACCACTACGCCACGGAGCCGCCAGCTCACAATACACCAGTATGGAGTCTAATTAGGGTTACATGTGGGGTCCATCTACTCATATCTACTTGAATTTGTTTAAAATAATTTAAAAATCAAGGACTTTAGAGCTTTCAATAAATTGAACTGGTAATAATTGTACCAAACCGTTTGTACCCATGTGTAAATATTTCTTCTGTTAATATGTGTAAATAAAAGGTTGTATGGTTGTTGTATTGTTTTGGTAATTTCATTTGATGGTGTGTGAGTGTGAGAGAGGTATGTACGTAAAAAAAACACATATATTCTTATTGAAGTAAGAGGGCGTTCCTCATACTTTACGTTACCCTTTTGGTCTTAGCATGAGCTCATAATAAAACTCTACAACTGTGCATATAAATTTCCTGCACTAGCAAATATCAATAAGCCCTCTTCACAACATTTGGTTATCTGTAAATTCATTAATTATTTTCAAAAATCGATTTTCTTTTAAAGTCCCATAAATGTCTGTACATAAAATATCAAATAATAACGAAACACATGAAATTCAAATCCAAATAATCACAAACACTATAAAAATATTCACCGCTCAATGTTCTATTCTATCGCCTACCTGGTTTTTATCTTCTAAGTGTACTCGACCATCTAGCTACTTGAAAATGCTGCCGTCTAGTAGCTACACAGTCTATCAGCTAACTCCCTGGTCCAATTACCATATCCGCCATGCATACCGCTACTTATAATTTCCAAACCAAAAATTCCAATCTCCAAACTTCACTTTTATTATTCAAACATCGCTTTTTTTTGTATCATCCAAACACTTTCAAACTTTAAAATTTTCGTACATTCCAATACCAGCTTAACAAGCTTTGCACTTATGTACCGCTTTAACGTTTTACCACAAAAATGCTTTATTAGCTTCTACATAAAATATTATTAACTTGCACTATTATCACCAATGCTGGATGAAACCAGAACGAAAAAGAGAGAGTGCCTGGTCCCTCTTTGCCAGTGAATATATAAGTAAAATTCGGTCCCCTCCTGTTTTAAATTGGCTCGTACACTTGTATACCCGTTCCTAAAATTCTGGAAAATCTTTCCTAACCGCTCGTTGTTTCAGCGAAAAACCCCTAACGAATATCGTATTCCTGTAAATTTTCATAACAAACATAACAATATTCTGTAAATCGCTCCAAACTGTCACCCCATTGTTCAAATTTAGCATCACATCTTCATTTATCAACGCCTCCAACTTGAACAAAGATCTCTCATCTCCCTTGTACTTATAGCTTTATCTCACACATAAGCTTCCACCAGCTGGATCTCTGGACCAATCACCTCGCTTGGCTCCATTTTCCCACTTTTTAACAGACTCGTGTTTGCTTTTTAATATCCTTGAAATTATCGATTTTATTTAGGTCTCCCAACTATACTGCCTCCTGAATTATATATAGGTATCCCTCTTGCACTCAATACACTTTTATTCTGTCTTGGTCTTTCTGTTGGCTTTTTACTATACCATCTCTAAGATTGAAATCAATATTTTAACCACCAAACCGCGTCTAGATTAATCGCAACGGCTGTTCTTTTCCAATAACCCATTAAAGTTTGTTTGTTGCCAAGCTTACCGAGAAATATTATCTCCCCTTGTTGTTTTATTTAAACGTGTCGGATTTTACGTTTGAGAACAGAAATATTATTTTAACACCTACTCCATGCTTTTAAATTTTCACATAATTACTTTACTACAAATTTAAATACGTTAGAATGATTTTCTTCAAATTATTATTTATTCTGCTCTATGTTTATACAAATATTAAATATTATGTGTCATTATCCTTGGTTAAATTATATTGATCCTACATTATTACACACTACTTAAGGTTAAAAAAATAATTTGTTACAAATATTCCAACTCCCTAATGAAATAAATTTGTTCTCCCTTATTCAAAAGCTCTCAACCCATGAGTTCACTTGTGCCCTAATATAACCCAATGACCCCTTAGTTACACGATAATATATATATATATATATATATATATATATATATATATTACTGTGACAGAGCCTGCCGCTAGAAAAACGTTGAGGCGTTACTAAAAGAGTGCTGTGCCAAGACCCGCGTTGAGAGTCGCTGTAAGAGTGATATGAAAATGATATAGCAATTTGTAAAACTTGAAATTGTTCACTTTCCTCCTTTTTTAACTTTGCCTGGCTAGCTCCCCGGAATTGACGGAGTTTTTAATTTGAAATATAAGACGGCAATATCACAAAGCATTTATACAGTATAAGATATTTTCTCTCAACCAAAAGCATTTACAACATCGTTTCTTTTAAACTTAAAATAATTTCTAAGAGGTATAAAAATAAATGTTCATTACTTTATTTTAAATTTACAAAACTAAATTTATTTTTATGGATGGTTTACCTGGTTATGTTCATTGCCACGCTTGTAAGGTTTGTTTGGCCAAAAAATCTTTTACAGATAATCTATTATTAGGTCAGAGTATTTGGAACTCTAAGCACAAACTCCTGGTAAAAATCCTTAACACAAAAAAAATATCTTAAACTAGATGCAAATACCCTACTATCAGTTACAAATAAATCTAAAAATAATACTTGCAGAATCCACAAAAATCTTCCTCGTAATTAAAAATCTTCTTATTTTAAATTGACGTCAAATCAGCTCACAAGCTTTTCCATATTTAAAAAAGTCCTCATTTCAAACAGCAGTTACTAAAGTACATTATGCTTAACACTTGCTTTCAATTATTTAATGGAATTTTAAAAAGCGTTATATTAAATAATTTTTCTTATTCTTTGTAATCAATAATTCCATTTTGTATGTAATTTGCATTTAAACAAAACATCACTTCTAAATTCATTGCAACCTTACAACTATTAAATTACAGTATGCTTATTACATACTTAAATACTATCTTTTCATAGCAACAGCGCGCGACTTAAATTTCAGGATCGAATGACTATGAACGAATAAACGCTTCCTTACATATACTAAATTATCTATATCCAAAAGGTTCTGGAAAAGGGTGGAACATTATGATGCAAGGGTTCTCGGCAAAACTAATTAGCGTCTAAAATCACGGCGTAATATCCACGTAATGTTGTTCCAGTTATCAGTGACATGTTCTGTTTGTCCTTGCTTTACAGATATACTATTACTGTGACGTCGTATGCTAATGCTAAAGATAATCAATTTTATCGAATATTTTGTGGGTTATCCGCGTTTCGGTCGTTTCTTGAAATAAAATGTTTATTTATTAATGAGTTATTTGGGTAGTAATAAATACTAATAGATACTAAATATCGATGACTCATCTTTAGAAAATACTTTATTTAAAACAAATTGCTGTAATCCACGGGGTGATTAATTTAAACTTTAATTGCTTTTTAATGCAAAATTGGTTGCATTTTATAGAAAATATTTGCTTTCGTGTTTCAGTACACAAATTTAATATGAAAATTGAAGTTTAAAATACACATTGATTATAGTTTCTTAAACTAAAAACGTGAAGCCAGTAGTATTTACAGCAAACGTTATCAAAAATGTGTGGATATGCATTTGCATTGAAATGCGTTCTACGGTATCTTACAATTAATTATTTTTACATATACAGCTTACGTTATTTGCTATGTATTTACAATATGCTTATATAATACACGCGCAATTTGCGTTTTTGCATAGTACTTTAATGAATAAAAGTACGCTTGTAGTTTACAGGGTGTAACCATAAATTTACGGAAGGTGACGTTATTTCCGATTCATTTTATATTTCGGTGGGATTTATTTTTAGAATTTGAGTTTCAATGACCTCTCGTGCCCCCTTATCACGTCAATATACATATATATATATATAAATATATATGTATTGCTATGAAAAGGGCCGATGTGGTAAGGCCTCACTAAAAGAGTGTTGTGATACAGATACAGCAAATTGTAAACTTGAAAGTGTTCACTTACCTTCTTTCTACCTTTGCCTGGCTAGCTCAAGGGAATTGACGGTGTTTTTAAAATGAAATAAAACTCAGCTATATTAAAGCATTTATACGGTATAAAATATTTTTTCTTATACAAAAACATATAGAACATTTACGACATCGTTTCTTTCAAACATAAAATAATTTCTAAAGAAAAACTTTTCCTTACCTCATTTTAAATTTACAGAATTAAATTTCTTCTTTTGGGGATGGTTTACCTGGTTATGATTATTCCCACGGTTGTAAGATTTGTTTTGGCCAAAAAAAAATCCTTGACAGACACTCTATTCAAAGGTCAGAGTATTTCAAACTCTGAACACAACTTTCCCGGCAAAAATTGTTCACAAAAAATATTATATGATTAACACTTATTAATCTTCCTTACATTAAATACAAATACTCCAATACCAGTTAAAAATAAATCTCTTTGTAATTAAATATCTTCTTATTTTAAATTGATGTCAGATCAGCTTACAAGGTTTTCCATATTTAAAATCCTCATATCAACAGCTATTACCAAAGTACAGGCGTCTCCGTGCCGTAGTAGCGTGTGTGTGACTACTACGCCCAAGGTCCCGGGTTCGAATCCGGACACGGTCCTCTTGAAAAATGTTAGGCGAGCGTTTTTCACAAAAATACACTCTCGTTTGGATGAGAGGTAAAATGGAGGGTCTGTGTGTGAGTGTTGTCACTCACGTTAAAGATCCCTACCTTGCTTGGAACAGCAAGGGTTTGGCAAATTCCAAATTTTACAGGTAAAAAAAACTCGCTTCCTGGCCAATGTAGTACCTTCGGGTGGAGCATTGGAAAATCACATGTAATGTTACCAAAGTACACTATGCATTAATCTTCTTTTCAATTATTTAATAAAATTTCTAAAATAGAGTTATATTGAAGAATTTTCCCCCTTGATTGTAATTAATAAATTCCATTTTTAATGTAATTTGCATTTAAAACATCATTTCTATATTCAACGTCATTATTAAACTGCCGAATGCTTACTGTATACTTCAAATATCATCTTCGCAAAGCAACAGCTCGCGACTTAAATCAAAATCACATTTCGAGATCAAATTAAAAATCGAATGAGATCTCCCAATTAATAAACGTTGCCTTATATATACAAATTACCTATTTTCTAGAAGCACTAAAATGTGTATGGAACATTATAGTGCAAGGTTTTGTATAAAAACTCATTAGCGTCTAAAATCGCGTCGTTTATTACCTCGTAATCTGGTTCCACTTATTCGTGACGCGCGCCGTTTGCCCTTGCTTAGCACATGTACGATTATTGTGGTGTTGCATATTAATGCGAAAGATGATCAATTTTATCGGATATTTCATGGATTTTGTGGGTTTTTCGTGTCCCGGTCGCTTCTCGGAATAAATGATTCATTGTATATTTATGTAGTTCTAAATACTGATAATTTATCTCTTTATATTCCTGAAATTACCCAATTTGCTATCCATTCCCAAAAAACCGTTTTGAACGTAACTGAATTCAATATGTTTATTATGCTTTATACAACCATAAATTCTTAGCGTAAATTTGCAAATCCCAACATATTGAATTATTTGGCTTACGCACAGAATAAAACAAAAGTCCGTGCCGTTGAAAGTTCTTATTAAACTACTAGTAAATTAATATTATAAAAATGAAAATCATATTGCAACTTTCCTCGCAAAAATAATGTATATTGGCTAATCAATAAAATTGCAACATGTTTCTATTCTTAAAAACAACTATTCTCATCAGGTTAAAGTTACAATAATTTCAGTATTAAAACAGTAATACGTAAGTTCACAGGGAATATTTTTTTCAAATAACCTATTTAATAATATTAAAAATAGTATATGGTTATTTGAAAAAAAGGTTTCCTGTGAAATTACTGTATTACTGTTTTAATGCTGAAATTATTGTAACTTTAACCTCTACCTGATGATGGTTCTTGTTATTAAGAACTGAAACGTCGCAATTTTATTAATTTGTTTGCATTCATTATTTTCATGGGTAGACTTAAAGTTTTATTTCAATTTTGATTACTATACCCCATTGGAAGTCCCGGATCTTCAATAAAAATGAATTAACATTATAAATTAATTACAACAAGAAATTTTAATAAAGTTAATCCACACAGAGTCAATGTACGGCATATGAATGCTGTTATAAACAATAGTAACAACTTAATAACACAAAGAAAACCCAAAAGTAAAATGTTTAATCAAAGCGATTGCAATACTAAAACCGCACCCAAGATGCCAATGTAAGTAAGATAGTCTTCAACCCCACGATAGTAAGCAACGTCAAATTTAACGCAGTTCCGTTACAGTTTTAATAAGGCAGTAAAGTGCCTGTTGTGTAGTCGTGGTACCCTAAATTTTATTTTCCAATTTTACACCCGAAGGTACTATATTGGCCAGGAAATGAGTTTTTTATCAGTTAATTTTGAATTTTACCAAACCTATTCTAAGCAAGGTGGGGATCTTTACCGTGCGTGACAATACACACCCGGGCCTACATTTTACGTGTCATCCGAACGAAGGCGTATTTTAGTGATAAATGCTCACCTAACATTTTTCAAGCGGTCCGAGTAGGGAATCGAACCCGGTACCTTGGGCTTAGTAATCACACGCGAACCAACTAAGCCACGGAGGCGCCTAGTGTTGTCGTGGTACCGCTCACCAACCTGTTTACGAATTATATTATGAATAATAATAGGTACGCGGTGTTGAATTCCAGCTACACTACATTTACACCGAGCCACCACTGCTACATATTGATATACAGTGTATGCTTTTTATAAATACCTATTGTTACGGAGCTTAGCATAAAATTTATATTTACACCTTTGAAAATACATATTAAAATGTTAAACCAAATTTACTGATATAAATTTTAGGGTGTGCGGCGCACACATCGCAACTATGAAATGCCGCCCTTTACTTCTAATGAATATGGAATAAACCCCACATTTTTCTATCCCCACATACAATAATTCTGAAATTACGAGCTTTAGTTAGAAAATATCATCCACTAGGTATTTGTCACAGAAATTCTTGAGGCTTTTTTTCGGTATTATGGACCTTTCAATTTAATTTCAATATCGCAATAATATAATTGTAACTATTAATTTAATCTATAATGTTTCATTACGTTAAAACGCATTTATTTATTGGTGCACCGCAATCAAATGTATTGCGCTAATTATTAATGGATCAATATTGCAGAGTGACAAAAAATCGCATGCCTACAACAAGATTTATATCGTCGGTATGAATAAAGATATGTCGAGTGAATGCTCAATTTTCTATTTAAGTGCGCCATTTCTTCATATTCAGAGTAATAAATTACAGCTGTGTTTGGCAGTTTGGATATCTTAGGATATACCAGAAAGCATGCTGGAAAATCGCATAAATCTAGATACGAATTGAGTTGCAAATTCCTATTTTGTGTGCTCCATAAAATACGACATCAGTTGCGATTGAATTCAACTACGAACTGCGTTGACAGAAGTTTTGAAAGTTTCTTTCGGGAATATGAATTCCCTAAAAGTTAATATCAATATTTTTAAATATTAATTACTATGTAGCGCTTAGGCTTTCAAATAGGCAGCTACAGTAGATACTAAGAGCAGTAACATATTATACAAATCTTTGGCTACTATTATATTGGATAAACGTTCTTGAATACCCAATCCTGGAAAATATTTTGTAATGATTATAAGGTGTTACTTCAGAACTGCACTTTAAGCTTTGCCGGTTAATAGATATTTTTATATCCTTCATATAAAGGCCACTGCTAAAATTTCTCGACAGAGAAAGACAAAAATATATTGAATTAAAAAATGACTATTGCTTTTCAAAGTATTTCCGTTACAATGAAAACATTTTTTCATATGAATAAAGTAGCTATTAAAGCATTCTTGCTATTCGGAAACCAGTAACATTAAAAACTTTTATTTTAAATACTTTTGTAGAAATTTTGAAACATTAATTCCGTCATTTAACTGGTTAATTAATTTAGTGTTTGCTTCCATATTTAAACAAAACTGTACTTTTTCAAGATATCCATTCGCAAGGTAGCTTCCTTGCAGTGATATCTGCTATTATGATATGATTGTCGAATATTTTTCTAACAATTCGGATGTTTACATTTGAAGTACCGTGCGTCTGAATGTCTTCCCTGGCCACTGTCCAAAGACGCGTCGTCATATGTGTCACTTCATCATTGTTTGGTACTCGGCAGGGTCCACAATTGTTCTATTGGCACCAGTATCAACTAAAAACTTAATAATATTGCCATCCGTATGCATACATACTATCCTCACACCTAGTTTGCGCGATGCCGATGACGTTCTCCGGCCTAGAATGCGTGCAGGCCGATTTTTGTACCCTATCGTCAACTCCCTCTAGTTTTGAACTTCTTATGTCTCTTAGGTGGCTTGCACAACCGTTTCATGTGTCCAATTCATGCACAATTCCAGCATCTTTATCCTATCCCCTTTAGTCACTGGTCGCTTGGAATCCCTCGAACAATTTCCTCCTTGCCTCTTGTCCCTGTTCTTTTACAGAATATCTAATTTTACAACTACTACAATGCGATGTTTGCTTTACCGCTTCAAATTTCAAAGCAGGAACGAACGCATCATCCTTCGTGTGTGTAGTGATTTTTTTTTATTTTTTATTATTTTTACCTTATTCAAGAGTACAGCTACATGCAAGTTAGGTGTAAGACAGGGTCTAATGACCCTAATCGCGCTTGATGCAGTTCGTATCAAAACTTTATATCTTATAATGTATATTTAATTTAATAATAAAGATGTTTCAATTCAATTGAATACGTTTCAGGCTGGACCACTCATTATGCTTGCTAGGTCTCTACATCCGGCATCCCATTGACAAAGGCCTGTACTGAGAGATGTTCCAAGAAACTCTCCGGTGCCGTTAGTTAGGCTACTCTCTCCAAGCGAGGACTTGTAAATGTTTGTTGGCCTTCTAGTAACGGTTCTTTATCTGAGCATGGTACAGTTGCTGCTGGTGAGAATCATCGTGACTCATTTCAAGTCTTGTTATTAAGGCCCTGTAGTATCTTTGATCATGATTCGTATAGTTTGTAGGATACTCGAAGTTTCACCCCATAGTGCCCCTTTCAACGCATTTGTTTTTCCACAGTGGTTCCAACTGCTAACTGTCTTGACAGCCTTAAATTGTTTAAAATACGTCGCCCAAGGCAACCTTTCATTGCGATCACAAATATTTAGTCTTGTATACATTAACACCAATTTAATCACTATTCGTAGACACTAATTTAATCTTCTAAGTACGACAAAGTAAACACTATTATGTCACTAATCTTACAGGTAACTTATTTATCTAATACATTTATCTTTTCAATAATTTATGTACATCAAATATTCATTAGGACTAAGTTCAAAGTAAACTGTCGCAACGAGGTTCGCACGATAATCCCTTATTCAAGAGAAAAGGAGGAATAAGTAAAATGTGAGTCATCAAACTCTTCGAGATACCTGTCATTCATCTTTTCTTATCGCTAGAGAGATATGAGGCCGTTTTATTAAAAACCGATAAAAGTCCTCTCCAGAATTTTCCAGAATTTTTCAATTATTTTGTAATAAAACGTTTAATACTTTTCAACTTGTGACTTCTACCTAACAAGGCAGCCCCGAATGTTATTCATTTTTGTGTGTCAAGTTTTCAATGATTATGCTATGACAGCATCTCGTTTTAACAGCTCCCTCTATAGTGAAACGAAATCCGCCCAACAAAATACAAAGCAATTTTTAAAGTTAACTGCCATTTGATACAAATAAATGACGAAGTATAATGTTTCCTACATTTTGCTTCTGTGAGTTTGCTTATACCTTAAACATTCTGCCATGTAGTTTCCAACATTATTGAATCACATGTTCGTAACGTAGTACAAGCTTTTGTATACCCGATCCATAAAAAGGAGTCGCCTGTGTTACTAATTGTTTTTAAACCTAATGTTTGAGATCTTCATTGTTGTCAAAATGTGTACCTCCTAGGAATTTCTCTATGTGTAATGGGAAGGGGTAATCTCTTGGTACAAAATGGTTACCCGCTTCTAACTTCATAGTGCAAAGTTTCTTGTTCTGATAATCTATAGGAACACTGTGGCACGATTTAAATAAAATTAAATAAAAACCCTTAACCACAAAAAATATTTAAATTACTAGATACGTATTTCGACCACTATGTGGTCATCATCAGTAGGAAACCTGTAATTAAAAAATAATTAGCTGTTGTTCGGGAACACTTCAGAGGATATTCTCCTCACCACTTAGGCTGAAGTGAACCTTCCCAACCTACAATTTACTATATTGTTGCTTTAACCACCATCGAGGATATTCTCCCCACCCGCAGGCTGGTGTTCTCAACAACAAACAAGTGAACAAGTAACTGTGTGCAGAGCACCCATGCACAAAAGAGAAGACTAGGTACGTGACAAATAACAAGCTGTGCTTAAACGGATTACATTTTAGAAGTATGCGTCGTACATAGGCACTGTGTATAAGTTCAGCAAAAGCGATCCCAAACTTTACACAAGCACCTTATCCGCAGTTCGCGGATTAGTTTTGACAGATTCCAATACTTGTATGGCTATACCCCGAAACGACTTATCAACAGATAGATAGATGCATGTATAAATAGGTTTATTTGTACCCATTATTACGTGATAGTTCGAAACATATAAAGGTTTGTTTTTGATGTTTGGCGGCAGTGAAACTATAGTGGAAACTGTAGGTGTGGGGCTCCAGTCAAACAAAAATTGGGCGCAAGAGTTGTACTACCTGCCCACCTACTGTACCAACGACTATCTTGAGCTTCAATTCATGGGAAGTATGAGGTGGGCCATGGGTTGAATATGGTAACTCCAAATTTTAGAAGAAAACAGGGAGCCACCTCATCTTTGCACATGAATAAAACTAAATTTGACTAAAGGACGATGCAGAAACTATAGTCAGGGAGCCCGTACGGATTTAGGTCACACATCGAACATACACTTAGAAATAATATTAAAATAATCTGTAATATAGTTTAAGACCACAACTTATAGTCTCCCTGTGGTAAAGTGTAGCAAACACAATTATAACCTAAATTATGGTTCTTAAATTGTTAGCTAAACTACTCACCGAACATATTATTGAATTTGGCCTTATTTTTTTTTCAAATGCTGTTTTCATACTAAAACACTGCGTCCTTTGTGTGAAAGGTGTAGCGAAGTCAGCCAAAACAGGCGCACAGCGCTCTCTGCCGCCCACTAAACTTACCCACCGAACGTACTCGTGAATTTAGTTTCATTGACTTGGCAATCTTTCTCTGATGATGTTTAAAAGTGTAGCAAAATATAACGTTACTACATTACCGCTCTTTCCTTTCATTACAGATTAATCTACTGAACAACATAATTGTGAAATCTAGTCGTTCTATTGATGCTCTGAAACTTCTAAATAACATTTTAGTTTGTATGTTAAAAATTAACTGTGTGTGGGGTGGGTGGGTATGTATTCTTAACATTGCTGATGAAAGACAAAGTTAAAATAAACAAGATAGTCGAATGTTATATAATATTGCGTGAGAAATCGGAGAACAACCTCACATGTTATCTTTATGAAACTGAGACCAAAGTTTGAAAACAACATGCTGAGTGTTTTGTAGGTACTTTAGCCTATTAGTGGTCAGTGTCAATCTTATTTTCAACTTTTGTTCGGTTAGTGTCAACACTTTCAACAAGCATTCGCTTATATTTATTTGCTCTAACAAATAGTAACAAGATCGTTGTTTCGTTGTTTCCTTTGTGACGAAGGTGGCGAGATTAAACTATTTTCAGTTGAGTTGTTTGACCAATGTATTAGAATTTTAAAGACGCGGATCAAAAATAAATTGAAGTTCAGTGACGTGATTTTATCCACTATGAACACAGGCAATCGTTCAAAATGCTACAGAGAGTTTTCGTCGATCCCTACTTCACTTTGTGACAAATTCCTCATCTACTAAAACAGCAGTTGATGCAGTTTTACGCGCAAGGATATGATTTTTCTTGGACTGAATCCCGTGGATTGAGATCAAATAAAAGCGCAGTTGTAAGTGCCGGTCTAGAACTTTTAAAAAAAGTACATTTTCTACGGGAAACCGTATATTTACCTCAACAGAATAAAAATATGCCAGCTACATTCATGTAAAACAAAAGAATTTGAAGAAAAAGTGCGTTCTCAATTATTGACTTGAAGGATTTCAAACTGTTGAGTAGATTTCCACATGAAAATTTCGTAGCAATGGAAGTGAAGTATCATAAAAAGTGTAGACTTAATTTAAAAAAAAAGACACCAGTCTTAGGAAAAAAAGTTACCAAACTCCTTCAGTAAAAAATCATTAGTATTTACAAAGAGTATTACACTGAAACGCGATGGATGTATTTTCAGTTTACGTACCGTAGAGGGTGGTCTCACAAGAGCGCGTTCTTCTTCTTCTTAAGGAAGCATACGATTATTGCTTATTATTGGTCTATGATTTAGAATCGGAACGATCAGAGGATTATCTGTTGCATAAGTTTCAAAAAGAAGTGCCTACTAAATTCAAAGATGCAATTTCGTATTTACATATGATCTAATCAACAGCGGGAACATTTTTTTTACAAAATCTCAATGGACATGGAAGCTCTGGCGCGAGAATGTGTGGCAAATATGCAACAATTTGAAAAACAGGATTCAATTATACAGCTTCTTTTTTTTGGGAAAGGAAACACGAGGCCCTTTACAAATCTAATACAAAAAAACAGATTTTCAAAATGTATCTGCAATGCATGGAATAAAGAGTAGTAAAACCAAAAATGAAAAAAATGGCATTTAGGAATTTGTTAGTTTACTGTACGGGATTAAGAACTCTACATCCACTAACATTGCAAGACAACACGTGTTTAAGACAGCATATGAAAACAAAAAAACAGGTAGGTGCAAATTACAGAAGGGATTCTCTTTTCCACCCTAAAAGAAGAATCCGGAAGTAAAGAAGGAACAAAGTGTAGAATAAACCTTTAAATCAAAAATGATGACTCCTCTATTGAATTCAAAGAAAAGTATGCAGATATAAAAGAAGAATACGAAAGAAATTGTGAAAAACATGAAAAAGTACAAAAGAAGTGAATAATTTATCAAGAAAATGAGGGAGAAAAATGAAAAGAGTATCAAAGAAATGGGTGATAAATTTAATAAAATAATTAGGAGTTACGAATGGAACTTAGAGAAAATTGGGGGAAAATTTAAGTTTATAAAGTAACAGGAATATAAAAAAATTAAAAGAGATGGTTGAAAAATTAGCTTCGGGCTTAAAAGAAACTAACAAAGCCATGCAGGAAATACAATTTGAAATTAGAAGAACAGTGGTACCAATTGAAAGTGTATGTCTAGATCAGGGGCCAAAAGGAATAAAAGCAAGTGGTTTCGTGAGCTAAATAAAGGACGAGCAACGTTGGTTGTGTAACGGGGATAACCTGCTCTGATAAAGGTTAAATTAAGAACGAGCACAGTTGGCTGCCTAACTGAACAACTTGAAATAATAAAAGTGTAACAACCCGTATATTCAAATATGTAGAAACTAAAATGGTTTTTAAAGTAAGGAGGCAGTAACGTACCACTGCTACCTAAATTATTAATTGATATATTTATATTTTTATATTGAAATTTAAATAAGCTAGATTGCTAAAAGCTTATTTTTGACATTTTTAGAGAACACATTATTTACTTTAATAATGAATAGAATAATATTTTATTCTGTGCTTTAATATTGTAATTACATTATATACCTAAGTACAATTTCGAGAACTTCTATTTAAGTTTTATAGGTTAAATGGCGCTTTTACAATTCGTTTTTGCTATAACTTCCGTGAATAAGTCGTTACATAAAAATAAAAGAACTTGCTTTTCATGTTCCTCGTCTGGAATAAAGTGCAGAGTTCAGTCGTAAAGCATTAACTTTTTTTAAACCATGTACCTGCAATTTCGTAGAAAGAGACACTTTCCCTTAAAAATGAAAAATATAAAAGTTACAATGCCACTCCAGCTTCAGCTGTATATGACATTTGTCATGAGTTGAATAATTAATGGGTCGTTTTAGAAGTTTTTCCACTACTCTGTAGTGTATAGCTTCTTGTTATTAAAGTTAAGTGAAAGTCAGTACGATATCTCTACTTAATTATAACTTTTAAATTGTATCGTAAAAGAAAACCTTAGTTATGTTGTTGGTCTATATTTATATTTGCTACCTTGTATAGAAAATGCAATATTCAATAAACGAAATTTATTTTCATTGTGGTGAAGCTCTCTGGGGTTGAGGTTTGTGTGAAAGCTCCTGCCTGAAGGAGCCGAAGTAACGCAGTAACTATCGTACTCGTGCAAGTTTGAGTTTAATAATTAATGATTCAAAAGCCTGAACTATGAAACAGAATGTTAAGAAATACAGCCGTCTGTTCTCATATGCTCCTATTCAGAACTAGATTTGATGGGCAATGTTACAGCCTTGGCGGTTATTAATGTTTTTAGTATAGATATAAAATTGTAATATTAAATGATACGTAAGTGCACATGATGGTATTACCCTTCTATGGACGATTTTTAAAATATACAGCACTATAATTGGATCGATTTTGGCAGAAAGTAACCAATAATATTATAGTTAGAGCTGAGAAAATATGTGTAGAAGTTTTAGTTAAAAACCAAAATTTACAATTCTCCTGATGTCAGTCAGTATCATACCAATGTTCTTTGTGATGATTATGCAGAAGCAAAAGCATAATAATTAAAATTTGACTGTATATCGTTGCAAAAATAACGTCTTTGTGGGTTGGTTGCATTCTGCAAAACTAAGTATATTGATTAATATTTAGCTTTATTACAAACATTAAACATGAACCTAGAAAAATTAATACACTCACCAACAAAAGCTACTTATCGTCTGGACCACGAAAGAAAATATCATGTGCTTATTTGTATTCGTCTGAGTCAATAAGAATTTTTAAAGTCAAATTACCATCCACTTACATTAATTGAGAAGTTTTATAGGAAAAAAAACGTTGCCAATTCTATTTTATTTTAAAATTTAGTGGTCATGTTTTTATTTAATTGGTAAGCTTAAAATTATAATGATGTAATATACAGCATGCCAAAACTCAAGTTTCGTTCTAAAAGAAATACATACGTGTATTAATAAATATTTGCAAGGAAATGTAAATCTTGAATATTCAAAGATTGAATTGTGTTTTAGCTCTTCTAAATTTAACTTGGCCACGGGGCATGTTCAACATATTTTAGAATGGTAATGGACAAAATGAAAACGCACATATTTGTACTTTTTATAACACATATTAATAAATATGTTATACACTGAGAAAAGGATTTTGTTGCTTCAACTGAAAATTAGTTGATTCAATTAGAATTTTGGTTTGTATATAAACAATGATCTATATGCATTAAATAGAACATAATAAAATGTTGGAAAACCGATTTTGAAGCAAACAAACCTAAATTTGCACCACAATAATTATGACATTTACTCAAATCGCTATTAATGTAACTTGAATGTTAGGTATCGTTACTTCAATTGCTTGTAGGTTTGATTTGAATTATTTAATACTTTTATCAAATAAACTGTTATGTTAAATCAACACGTTGAATATCCCACTTACATATAAAAATCATTGAAGCAAATACTTGAAAGGGTTTGTAGCATTAAAACAAACTATTCAAATTTTTCAACTAACCAAAAAGCGTCATTGGTTTAACTAACCCATATGTTGAGCAGATAATAATTATTAAGCTAAGTGGCTAATAAGGGTTCAAGTAATAACATTTTTGGTTTAATCAAACTTTTATTGTGTTCATTTGAAACATTTAGCTGTCAAATCAATCATTTCGTTGCGTTGTACATTGTTTAGAAATAGAATTAGTTTAAACATCCAAGGTAGTTTGATTCAATATCCAGCTTGTTTGATTCTGATTTAATGCAATTATTTTAATCAATTTTTTTAATACAACTTGGTGATTAACAAATGAGTTTGTTCATCCCTAACAGATTTTAAAAAAATATTGATTTAAAATAACTTCATTCAGTCACATTATCAAGTTGTATATTGAATCAAATGAATGTTACATTAACCCTAGTTCATCCTGCATAATTTTCAGTTTAGCTTCCACTTCAATTTTATAAAACTGACACTGATTATTGAAAGTTTGTTTATTCCTTGAGGTTGCCATTGATCTTTAAAGTTATACGTTCGCTTATATAGTTGAATGCTAAAAACAACTGCATTTAGTTATGGGCAATGAGACCAATTTATAAATAGGTACTTACGTGTTTTTAGATGAAGAGATTTTGCTTAAACATAGTACAGCACACTAATGAAATGAAATTTACTTTTGCATTCTTTTATTAACCAACTGTTATTATGCATTCAAACAAACAAATTTAAGTCAACTAATTTTTGATGTTAGTTTAACCATCTACAAGCGGTTCAGTGAATATAGTTTCGTTTAGAACGACTAAAAAATACTTGATCAAATGCTTTACTCTTCAAAACAACAGAATTGGTTGTATCAACCAAATCACTTTTCTCAGTGTACCTAGCAAATTAAATTCTTTCACATTACGTACTATTAGTATAGTAGAAACCACGAAAGAGGTCCTCTACGTCATAGGTGTCTAACTCAATTCAAACATACGTTTAAGATTATTTAAGAGCTTAAATAATGTATATGGTAAAGATAGTAATACATTTGTATGTGTTTTAAATAAAGACATACGTGAACACGTTCATCTGGGAAAACGACAGAGAAGAGTATGTGCCGTATGTTTTGATCTTTATACTTAACAGGCTCACCTTTGATAAAATTATGCCTTTTCTATAAAATACGATATCTTACTTAGCTTTTAATAAATGGAATATACTTTTTAGTTTTAAAAGCTTGACGGAAACTTCCAAATCGGAATATTTATTGGGTAATTATGAACTAGATGCTACATTGACTTAAAATATTCAACTTAATTCGTACGAATACAAGTGATAACGCAGACGACTTCTTTCATGGTTTCGACTATAAGAAGAAAGTCACTTATCTTAATTGAAACGTGGTACCTCTTGAAGCTTAAGTTAGGTTAATATATTATAATTCTCCAGGTTCATTTTCGTTTTTATAGGTATTACCTATTTAAAACAGATATAAGTAATTACAAATACTAATATGACTTTCTAAACAATTTTCACACAAAAATGGTTGGCTGTAAATGACATCTGATGTGTAATACGAATTTTAAAACAATTGCGCTAAAAATAAATTAATAATGTTCTAAGATTTATTTTTACTTGAAGAATTATCTTTGGCTGCAATACAATAGTTTTGAATACATAGTCGTCATCATTAGGTCTCCAGTCCTGGAACTGGTTAGACGCGTACCCTCATTGTTTCCTATTCTGAACTAACTTTCGCATTTTCCTGCAATTTACACAGTCAGCATCTATCAGTATCTGATCTTGGTCTACATCTACCTCCTTTTTCCTATCTCTGCTTGTAATATATCCCATACTATTACCCAAAAATACCTTAGAACGTATTCTGCCCTTCTATTCGCCTATTTTTTCTACAGATATTTTTGTTCCCTTACTATTTCTATAACCTATTTGTTATTAACTTTGTCTGTCCATGCTATCATCCTCATACATCTGAAGCACAACAATCCAAAAGGCTGCTACCGTTTTTCTGTCTGTCTTTCCTACTGTCCGTAATTCATAGGCATACTGTGCTGTACTCCACACGTATGCGTACATCAATCTCCATTTTGATTCTATGTTTGTTGACTTTCATCATAGGCGCTGTTCTTCCTTGTTAGATGCAGTTTGGTCCCCTTCTATTGTTTTACAATTATATACTCTATTTCTCCGACATTCAGTGGTTGTGAAGGGGGGTAAACAACATGTGGCTGCCAAATTCCCTCATCACTTGAAGTTTTGCCGATTTAATATTTTTTCAATATATCTTTTCGCACGGCCAACATTAGTTGCAGATATTTCACACCCAACACGACACGTACCTGCAGTTATTTATATTCTGAGCTAGCCTACACAGTTCCCTGAAATTCTCACACAGCCTATATACAGCTCGGTTCCCCTTCTATAGTTTTATAATTTTATACCATATTTCAGCTAGATTCAGTGAAGGGAGTTAAGCAGCCTGTGGCTTCCAAGATCCCCCAACACGTAGATATTTGCCGAATTAATAGTTTTCCAGTAAAACCTTTCACACAATTAACATTATTTGAGAATATTTCCCAGCTAATACTTGTAGTTGCTTATACTAGTCATCATGTTCAAGTACAGTAATTTTTTTCGTCATTAGTTTATCCATCGTGGGACTGGTTGGATGCGTACCTCCATTGATATCTATTCTGAGCTAGCCTACATATTCCTCTGAAATTCCTACATCCTACATCTATCACCATCTGCGTGCTGTAGTCTAACCTAGGTCTACCTTTACTTCTACTTTTTTCTATCTTTGCTTCTAATACACCCCGCACTAATCCTTCTTTCCTTAGTATGTAGCCTCTCATCCTATCTCTCCTAGTTTTTACCGTTTTCCACATGTCTCTTTCTTTCCCTACCAATTTTAGTACCTCCTCGTTCTAATCGTTCTAATCGTGCTAATCTTTATTCCATATACTTTGCGATTTTCCCATATTGCGTTATTTGGCTTCCTAGGTAGCAGAAATCCTTAACCTCTTGTAAGTTCTTGTTACCTATTTGTATTCTTGTTTTTGATTTATTTTCTCCTCCTTTGCATACTAGTATTTTAGTTTCATTTTTGTTAATTTGCATTCTGTTTCTACGTCCTTAGTATCAGATATTTTCTCGATATCTTTCAGCAATTCATTTGACTTTTTTTCAAATGATTCTTGCATATCTGTATCTTTTAGTTTCTCAAAGTCAAAGTAACATTCCGTTTCTTTTTTTTCAAATTTTTTAATTTAAGTGCGGCCTTCATAATTACGTTGTTGTGGTCAGTGTCTATATCTGCTTCTGGGTAGCTTCTACAGTCTTTTACTTGATTCCTAAGCTGTTGTCTAACAAGAATGTAATCTATTTGATATCTTCCTATATCTCCTGGCATTTTCCACGTATATCGTTTTCTAGTATGATGTTGAAATAATGTGTTTGTGATGATTAAATTCTTCTTGTCGCAAAATTCTACCAGCCTATTTCCCCCGTCGTTTCTCGTACCTAAACCAAATAAACCTACTACCGCTCCTTCCCTACCCTCATCCACCACTGCATTAAAATCCCCCGTAATTATTAAATTTTCATGTCCTTTTACGTATTTTAATATGTTTTCGATATTTTTGTAGATCGCTTCTACCTCTTCGTCACTGTAGCGAGGTGGGCATGTATACTTCTATTATTACTGTATTTACCGGTTTAGATTCTAATCTAACCATGAGCACTCTTTTGTTCTTTTGTAAGTAATTTTCTACACGGTATCCTATCTTTTTTCGCATAACATCTGCACACCCAAATTGCCTTCCTCTGCTCCAGCATGAATTACCCTGAAGTCTCCACTCCAAAAATCCCCCGCCTCTGGCCACCGAACTTCGCTGATCCCTACTATGTCTAGTGCAAACCTACTCATTTCCATTTTTAGGTTCTCTAGCTTACCTACTTGCTTGATACTTCTAACATTCCCGCTCCAACTCGCAAAATATTCCTGACTCTTCTTCTGGACTTTCCGATCGCATCCTCCGAAGTAGTATCCTTCCGGAGATTCGAATAGGGAACTTTTTTAACTCCGGAATCTTTACCCCAGAGAATGCCATCATGTTTGATACAATTTAAGTACGCTGTGTACTTGGGAGATAATGTGGTGGTTTCCCGTTGCCTTCCACATCGCGGTAGTGTCTTAGACTGCCATACCCACCTCTATAGTCTCTGTTAATCTAAGTACCGAAAGAGCAGCTGTCCTCTTTCGGGGACCTGTTTTAGTCTAGTTTCTCCCTAACGATCCTACTACTTTGGTCGGACCTGTAGTTTGGTTCTTCAGCTTATTAGAATACGCAAGCCATTTCACCTGTTCTAGTAATCTAGAATTTTGGCAAGATGCAAGTCCTTTTGAAATGGGAATGCATAGTAAGGTATCAAAAAGTGTACAATGATAAGTGATGATATTAAAATAATGACAGGGTTTTTTTAGTTATTATTGCTTCGTGTTGACGTATCACTGTCATAATTGACTTATATTATTAACTCATCAACATTCACATATAGTGCTTTTCCACGTAGGTATCATTCACTTATAAGCGTTTCAGTATGTTGAACACACTTTCGCCATAAATCTTTGGCACACTGCTGTAAAGCTTCGTTCCACATATGGAATACCTTGTCGTGGTCATCATGATCTCTTCTGATATATTTATTATAATAATCTTTCTCATGTACCCAATAATCTCTCTTGCATTACATTCACAATGATAAGGCGGATGTCGCATAACTGGTGGCTCCGTACCGTAGTTGATATGCGTGTGACTACTATTCCCAAGGTCCAGGGTTCAAATTTCGACACAATCCGCATGAAAAATGTAAGGCAGGTATTTTTTACAAAAATGCGTCCTCGTTCGGCTGAAAGGTAAAATGGAGGTCCCGTGTGTGAGTATTGTCACGCACATTAAAACATCCTTACTTTTGCCTGGAACAACAAGGGTTCGCAAAATTCAAAATTTTTCAAGTATAAAAACAATTTCTTGGTAAATTTAGTACCTCGGTTGGAGCAATGAAAAATCAAATGTTAAGTAGTAGCATAACTTCATGGCCATAGTTTCTTTCAATGAGTCACTTTTAAACATATGAGTAGTACACTGAATGCTGGATATAATAAGCCATTGAATTACATCAACCATAGTCCAAGATGCAGTTGGTAATTTGTCGAGTAATGTAGAATGATAAGGTGCATTATCTAACACTAGGACAAACCCGGTCGAAATTCAACGGCTATTTTAGCATAAATGTTACAATCTCTATAACAGTTTAAACCACTACTAGCACTTCATTGGAAAAAGTTTGAAATCGGCAGCATGCATAATCCCGTCGAAATTCGACGGGCAAGATATTGTAATAACCACAACAAATATCACCTGTAAAGATTGCAAACAGTGTTGATAACGTGATGTTCCATTATTAAAACTATTATCTAAACTATTAAAACTAACGAATTTACTAAACTGATTGCTTGGGGTTAAGGAGGTTGATATAAATGTGTGATAAAAATATGCAAATTATAATGAAGGACCAATTGCTTTTATAGCAATAACGATAATGGTGGAGCGGTTATGTAATAACAAACAAAAAAACTACATCAAACTACTTAGTAAAGGGTATAAATACCTTAAGTCCTGCGCCGCTGGGGGCAATAGACACTTTCACGCACAAAAGCTTTTACGGAGAACCAGAAACACGCACGAAAATGGTGTCGGTCTCGCTTTCAAAGCTCTAACACAACCGTCCTTTTCAAGGGTTCGAAGGCGACTTGCTTCTTTAAAGGCTCGAGTACGACTGTCACTTTATGCACTGTTATTGCCGGTATATAAAATGTTTCACTCAAACTGTAGGATGCACGCACAAAGTATTTATTGTCACAAAATACCGAATTGTTCGATGACGACGTAACATACCGCCCACCAAATTCATAGAATTTTGAAAAGGAGGAAGTAGGTTGGGTGAAGGAAATCACATGGGATTTGACCTTGCTCAGAATATAAATGCCAGTTTTGAGACGGAAAAACCTAATGACGAAAAAATAAGCACAGATGAATGTGATGATTTGTATAAACAACTCATTGTTGGTTGCGAAATATCTACAACTAATGATGACTGTGCGAAAAGATATATTGGAAAATATATTAAATCGGTAAACGGTTAAGTGTTGGGGGAACTTGGCAGCCACAGGCTGCTTACCTCCTTCACAACCTTACATGTGATTTTCCAATGCTCCACCCGAAGGTACTACATTGGCCAGGAAGCGAGTTTTTATTACCTGGAAAATTTGGAATTTTGCCGAACCCTTGCTGTTCCAAGCAAGGTAGGGATCTTTAACGTGCGTGACATCACTCACACACGGGACCTCCATTTTACCTCTCATCCGAACGAGGGTGTATTTTTGTAAAAAATGCTCGCCTAACATTTTTCAAGCGGACCGTGTCGGGATTCGAACCCGGGACCTTGGGCGTAGTAGTCACACACATACCACTACACCACGGAGCCGCCTCGCTTCACAACCGTTCATTTACATTTCCAATGCTCCACCTGTAGGTACTACATTGGCCAGGAGGCGAGTTTTTTGTTGCCTGGAAATTTAGAATTTTGCCGAACCCTTGCCGTTCCAGGCAAGGTAGGGATCTTTAACGTGCGTGACAACACTCACACACGGGACCTCCATTTAACCTCTCATCCGAACGAGGGCGTAATTTTGTGAAAAATGCTCACCTGTCATTTTCAAGCAGTCGACCGTGTCAGGATTTGAACCCGGGACCTTGGGATCCGTAGCCTTACGCTTACTACATTGATCCACGGCGACGCCTTCCCTTCACAACCACTGAAGATCGGAGAAATAGGGTATATAATTGTAAAACAATAGTAGGTAACCGAACGGCATCTAACAAGAAAGAACAGCGCCTATGAGGAAAGACAACAAACATAGAACAAGAAGAAAATTGTTGAAAGCATATGTGTGGAGCACAGCACAGTATGCGTATGAAATACGGGCAGTCTGAAACGCAGACAGAAAAACGGTAGCAACCTTTTGAAATGCTGTGCTTCAGATGTATGAGGACGATAGCATGGACAGACAAATATAATAACAAATAGGTTATAAAAATAGTAGGGGAACAAGGATATCTGGGGAAAAATATAAGAGAAATAGAAGGGCAGAATACGTTCTATGTGATTTTTGGGGAATAGTATGGGATATATTACAAGCAACGATAGGAAAAAAGAGGTAGATGTAGACCTTGATCATGTTATAGATGCAGACTGTGCAAATCTCAGGGAAATGTGTAGGTTAGTTCAGAATAGGAAACAATGATGGTACGCGTCTAACCAGTTCTAGGACTGAAGACCTAATGATGATGTATATCGTTGCAAAAATAACGTCTTTGTGGGTTGGTTGCATTCTGCAAAACTAAGTATCGGTACATAATAAAAAGTAATGGTGATTAATATTTAGCTTTATTACAAAACCTATAGAAAAATTAATACACACACCAACAAAAGCTACTTATCGTCTGGACCACGAAAGAAGACCATCATGTGCTTATTTCTATTCGTCAGAGTCAATAAGAATTTTTAAAGCCAAATTACCATCCACTTACATTAATTGAGAAGTTTTATAGGAAAAGAAACGTTACCAATTCTATTTTATTTTAAAATTAAGTGTTCATGTTTTTATTTAATTGGTAAGCTTAAAATTATAATGATGTAATATACAGCATACCAAAACTCAAGTTTTGTTCTAAAAGAAACACGTGTATTAATAAATATTTGCAAGGACATCATGTAAATCTTGAATATACAAAGATTGAATTGCGTTTTAGCTCTTCTAAATTTAATTGGCCACGGGGCATGTTCAACATATTTTAGAATGGTACTTGACAAAATGAAAACACATATTTGTACTTTTTATAACACATGTTAATAAATATGTTATACCTAGCAAATTAAATTCTTTCACAATACGTACTAATAGTATAGTAGAAACCACGAAAGAAGTCCTCTACGTCATAAGTGTCTAACTCAATTCAAACATACGTTTAAAATTATTTAAAAGCTAATTATTTAATTATTTAAACTAATTATTTAAACTAATGTATATGGTAAAGATAGTAATACGATTTGTATGTGTTTTAAATAAAGACATACGTGAACACGTTCATCTGGGAAAACGACAGAGAAGAGTATGTGCCGTATGTTTTGATCTTTATACTAACAGGCCATCCTTTGGTAAAATTATGCCTTTTCTTTAAAATAGGATATCTTACTTAGCTTTTAGTAAATGGAATATACTTTTTAAAGTTCTAAAAACTTGACGGAAATTTCCGAATCGGAATATTTATTGGGTATTTATGAACTAGATGCTACATTGACTTAAAATTTTGAACTTAATTCGTACGAGTACAAGTGATGACGCAGACGACTTCTTTCATGGTTTCAACTATAAGAAGAAAGTCGGTTATCTTAATTGAAACGTGGTACCTCTTGAAGCATAAGTTAGGTTAATATATTATAATTCTCCAGGTTCATTTTCGTTTTTATAGGTATTACCTATTTAAAATGGATATAAGTAATTACAAATACTAATATGACTTTCTAAACAATTTTCACACAAAAAGGGTTGGCTGTAAATGACATCTGAGGTGTAATACGAATTTTAAAACAATTGCGCTAAAAATAAATTAATAATGTTCCAAGATATATTTTTACTTGAAGAATTATCTTTGACAGTCCTAGAACTAGTTAGACGCGTACCCTCATTGTTTCCTATTCTGAACTAACCTTCGCATTTTCCTGCAATTTACACAGTTTGCATCTATCACTATCTGATCTAGGTATACATCTACCTCCTTTTTCCTATCTCTGCTTGTAATATATCCCATACTATTCCCCAAAAATGCCTTAGAACGTATTCTGCCCTTCTATTTACCTATTTTTTTTCACAGATATCTTTGTTCCCCTACTATTTCTATAACCTATTTGTTATTAACTTTGTCTCTCCATGCTATCATTCTCATACATCTGAGCACAACATTCCAAAAGGTTGCTACCATTTTTCCGTCTGTTTTTCCTACTGTCCGTACTTCATAGGCATACTGTGCTGTACTCCACACGTATGCGTTCATCAATCTTCTTTTTATTTCTATGTTTGTTGGCTTTCATCATAGGCGCTGTTCTTCCTTGTTAGATGCAGTTCGGTCCCCTTCTATTGTTTTAGAACTATATCTCCTATTTCTCCGACATTCAGTGGTTGTGAATGAGGGTAAGCAGCCTGTGGCGGCCAAATTCCCCCATCACTTGAACATTTGCCGATTTAATATTTTTTCAATATATCTTTTCGCGTGGTCAAAATTAGTTGCAGATATTTCACAACCATCACCTGTAGTTGTTTATAATCATCATCAGATTTGTCTGCGCTTATTATTTCGTCATTATGTATTCCGTTTCAAAACTGGTTGGACACGTACCTGCACTTATTTATATTCTGAGCTAGCCTACACAGTTCCCTGACATTCTCACACAGCCTATATACAGCTCGGTTCACCTTCCATAGTTTTATAATTTTAGACGCTATCAGCTTGATTTAGTGTAGTGGGTTAAGCAGCCTGTGGCTGCCAAGATCCCTCAACACTTAGACATTTGCGGAATTAATAGTTTTCCAGTGAATCCTTTCACACAATTAACATTTTTCGAGAATATTTCCCAACTAATACTTGTAGTTGCATATAATAATCATCATGTTCAAGTACAGTTATTTTTTTCGTCATTAGTTTATTCATCGTGGGACTGGTTGGATGCGTACCTCCATTGATTTCTATTCTGAGCTAGACTGCACATTTCTCTGAAATTCTTACATCCTACATCTATCACTATCTGCGTGCAGTAGTCTAACCTAGGTCTATCTCTACTTCTACTTTTTCCTATCTCTGCTTCTACTACACCCCTCACTAATCCTTTATACCGTAGTAGGTGGCCTATCATCCAATCTCTCCTAGTTTTTACCGTTTTCCACATATTTTTTCTTCCCCCGCCATTTTTAGTACCTCCTCGTTCTTATCTTCGTCTGTCCATGATATCTTCATCATACGTCTGTAGCACAACATTCTAAAGGCTTCTACCTTTTTCTTGTTTGGTTCTCCTACTGTCCATGCTTCACAGCCGTACGGTGCTGTGCTCCACACATATGATTTAAGCAATCCTTACTTGTTTCTATGTTTGTTGTTTTTGAACACAGTAGTTGCTTTTTCTTGTTAAATGTAGCACGACCTTGTGCTAATCTTTATTCCATATCCTTTGCGCTTTTCCCATCTTGCGTTATTTGGCTTCCTAGGTAGCAGAAATCCTTAACCTCTTGTTAAGTTCTTGTTACCTATTTGTATTCTTGTTTTTGATTTATTTTCTCCTCCTTTGCATACTAGTATTTTAGTTTTATTTTTGTTAATTTTCATACCGCAACACTCTGTTAGAACCATTTCCGTTTCATTAAGAGCAGCTTCTAGCTCTTCCTTGCATATCAATTTTTTGTCCCTGCATAGTAATTCCAAATGACTTCCTGCATTTGACAGTATTCAATGCCTCTTCAATGTACAAGTTAAAAATTAATGGGGATAGGGCACATCCCTGTCTCACGCCTTTCCTAATGTTTACTTCTCTACGTTCCTGCTCTAATTCTATTACTGCTGTTTGCTCTTTGTATAAACTATGTACTATTCGTCTATCCCTATAATTCATTCCAATCTTTTGAGTATTTTTCAATTTTATATTGTCGAATCCTTTTTCCAGATCTACAAACCTTATATACACGCTTTCCCCTTTTTCTACTGTTTTCTTCATTATCACCCTTAGAGCTATAATAATCTCTCGTGTTCGCTTGTTTCGCCTAAACCCAAATTGATCTGCTCCTAGTAATTCTTCAGCTCGTTTTTGCAATTGTCTTTGTACGATTCTAGTTAATATTTTTGACAGATTTGCTGTCAAGCTTATTGTTCGAAAATTTTCAAGTCTACGCTTTTAGAGTTTTTGCTTGCACCTTATCTGTACCCGGCGCTTTACCATTTTTCAGACCCTTTAATGCCAAGTCACCATTTTCAATATCTCATTCCTGTTCTAATGCTGTTAGTTCCTCTCCTGTATATACATTCCCTATATATTCTTGCCATTTATCCACTTTCTCTACATTTTTTATAATGACGTTTCCTCGCGCGTCCTTTATATTTTTGCTATACGGTTTTATATCTCTAAAATTAATTCTAATTAGTTAGTATGTTTTATTTGTCTTTCCTACTTCCATATTAGTTAGTACCTCTTTGCACTATTCATCAATCCGTTATTCTTTAGCTTTCCTGCATTTGCGAATAATTTCCCATTTTGTGGCTTTGTATGTCTGTTTTCCTGTTTTGTCTGATTTATTTTTGTAGTTTCGTCTTTCTTCTAATAAATTCAGGATATCCTTTGTTATCTATGGTTTCTTATTTTCTTTTTGCGTATACCCCAGAATATCTCTGGGCGCCATGTCTAGGCTGAATTTAATGTTACTCCATTCTGTTTCTACGTCCTTAGTATCAGATATTTTCCCGATATCTTTCAGCAGTTCATTTGACTTTTCTTTCGAATGTTTCTTGGATATCTTTATGTTTTAGTTTCTCAAAGTAAAAGTACCTTTTGCCGTTTCTTTATTTCAAATTTTTTAATTTAAGTGCGGCTTTCATAACTACGATGTTGTGGTCAGTGTCTATATCTGCTTCTGGGTAGCTTCTACAGTTTTTTACTTGATTCCTAAACCGTTGTCTAACAAGAATGTAATCTATTTGAAATCTTCCTATATCTCCTGGCATCTTCCACGTATATTGTCTTCTAGCATGATGTTGAAATAATGTGTTTGAAATGATTAAATTGTTCTTGTCGCAAAATTCTACCAGCCTATTTCCCCTGTCAATCCTCGTGCCTAAACCAAATAAACCTACTACCGCTCCTTTCCTACCTACACTTACCACTGCATTAAAATCTCCCGTAATTATTAAATTTTATGTCCTTTACGTATCTTAGCATGTCTTCGATATCTTTGTAGATCGCTTCTACCTCGTCATCACTGTAGCGAGGTGGACATGTATACTTCTATTATTACTGTGTTTACCGGTTTAGATTCTAATCTAACCATGAGTACTCTTTCGTTCTTTTGTAAGTAATTTTCTACACGGCATCCTATCTTTTTTCGCATAACTATCTTCACACCCAAATTTCCTTCTCTGCTCCAGTATGAATTACTCTGAAGTCTCCACTCCAAAAATCCCCTGCCTCTGGCCACCGAACTTCGCTACTTCCCTACTATGTCTAGTGCTAACCTACTCATTTCGATTTTTAGGTTCCCTAGCTTACCTGCTTGCTGCATGCTTCTAACATTCCACGCTCCGACTCGCAAAATGTTCCCGACTCTTATTCTGAACTTTCCGATCGCATCCTCCGAAGTAGTCCCCTCCCGGAGATCCGAATGGGGTACTATTTTAACTCCAAAATCTTTACCCCAGAAAATGCCATCATGTTTATTTTAATTTAAATACGCTGTGTACTTGGAAGGTGATGTGGTGATGTCTTAGACTGCCATACTGACTTTTATAGTCTCTGCCAATTTAAGTACCGAAGGAGCCGCTGTCCTGTTTCGCGGAGTATCTGTCTTAGTCTAGTTTCTCCCTAACGACCCTACTACTTTGGTTGGACCTGTAGTTTGGCTCTTTAGCTTATTAGAACACGCAAGCCATTTCACGTGTTCTAGTAATCTAGAACTTCGGCAAGGTGCAAGTCCTTTTGAAATGGGAATGCATAGTAGGGTATCAAAAAAATGTACAATGATAAGTGTTGATTTGAAAATAATGACAGGGTTTTTTAGTTATTATTGCTTCGTGTTGACGTATAATTGTCATAATTGACTTGTATTATTAACTCATCAACATTCACATAGTGCTTTTCCACGTAGGTACCATTCACTTATAAGCATCCCAGTATGTTGAACACACTTTCGCTATAAATCTTTGGCACACTGCTGTAAAGCTAGGCTCCACATATGGACTACCTTGTCGTGGCCATTATGATCTCTTCTGATATATTTATTATAATAATCTTTTTCATGTACCCAAACCATCTCTCTTGCATTACATTCACAATGATAAGGCAGATGTAGCATAACTGGCGTCTCCGTAGCGTAGTTGATATGCGTGTGACTACTATTCCCAAGGTCCGGGGTTTAAATTTCGACACAGTCCGCACGAAAAATGTAAGGCAGATATTTTTTACAAAAATGCGTCCTCGTTCGGCTGAAAGGTAAAATAGAGTTCCCGTGTGTGAGTGTTGTCACGCGCATTAAAACATCCCTACTCTTGCTTGGAACAACAAGGATTCGGCAAAATTCAAAATTTTTCAGGTATAAAAAAAATTTCTTGGTAAATTTAGTACCTCGGTTGGAGCAATGAAAAATCAAATGTTAAGTAGTAGCATAACTTCATGGCCATAGTTTCTTTCAATGAGTCACTTTTAAACATATGAGTAGTACACTGAATGCTGGATATAATAAGCCATTGAATTACATCAACCATAGTCCAAGATGCAGTTGGTAATTTGTCGAGTAATGTAGAATGATAAGGTGCATTATCTAACACTAGGACAAACCCGGTCGAAATTCAACGGCTATTTTAGCATAAATGTTACAATCTCTATAACAGTTTAAACCACTACTAGCACTTCATTGGAAAAAGTTTGAAATCGGCAGCATGCATAATCCCGTCGAAATTCGACGGGCAAGATATTGTAATAACCACAACAAATATCACCTGTAAAGATTGCAAACAGTGTTGATAACGTGATGTTCCATTATTAAAACTATTATCTAAACTATTAAAACTAACGAATTTACTAAACAATGCTGAAAGGATAAGAGTCTATTGAACAGTTGCAAGAACCAACGGGCACTCGATGGACATAAACTTCTATTTCAGATCAGAACTCAATTGTTTATAAACGTGTATTGCACATTCGCTCTTTCTATGAGCAGTATACTTAGTCATATTTCCTTTAAAATCGGTAACATTTGCGCTGAATGTTTAATGTGAACGATTTCGTTTAATATAACGATAACTTTAAACGTGATTTTCACCATTAATATTACGTGCCCCGTCTTGAATGGTCTCATTCTTGCTGTTCACTTAAATCAATTTTAGTTTTTCACAAATGTCTAGATGGCTAGTTGTAGCATAATTTGATTTATAGCGTGCGTTCTGCGTTGCAACAAGGTAACATAGTCAGTAGTAATGTCAATTCAAGTTTTGTCAATTTTTGTATACACATTAATTTTGCTCCGATTTTATTATATAAAAGGCAACAACAAGCTGTTCTTTTGTTCACTATATTACATGTCTATCAGTTATATGGAAATGGTCTACTTCTCAGTTCATCCAAATAAGAGAAAATAGCAATCAGTGCCATGAACTCATCATTTCTAGTCACAAATTTTGTACCACATCGCACTGGTCCAAACATTATGCCTTTTCTAAAAAAAAGTACATACTTCGGGCACTTCAACCAATAATAAGTTTTAATTTTGTACTTGAATGATGAAAATCCACTTGGTACATTCCTAAAACTAAGCGTTATAAGAAACGGCTTAGTATTTTAAATACATAGGATGAGTAACAACGGTTTTTCTAAATTGTTTATTAACATCTCCGCAACCCATTGTTAAAACATATCTTCATTCATTTCACCATGAACCTTCCACAAAACGTTCGTTTAATTCTACATAAACCACTACAAAACGTTTTCCATCATACCTACTGGGTTTCATCACACGTCCAATATCATCGTCTTGCCATGATTTTGTTGGGTTTCCTTTTGAAAGGAACCAAGTTTCGTCCATAAAAACGACTTTGTGTTCTATGTTTGAGTCTATACTCTTTATATGCCCTTAAAAATTTAATTCTTGAACTAGCAGTATATGGTTTTTCAAAAAAGGCTCTGCAGTTTCCTCTGGTTATGAATTCAAATTCAATTTGAAGCAATACGCATTTTACCCGGGTATAACTTAATGTAATATCCCTTTCTTAAGGCTCCACATTCAACGATTGGTTATTACATACTTTTCTGCAAATAATAAACATTAATTACACTATCAATTACACAGGGAACTGTGTAAGCTAGCTCAGAACATAACTAAGCTGAGTTACAAGTCCAACCAGTTTCAAGACGTAAAACCCAATGACGAAAAAATAAGTGCTCCTAAATCTGATGATTATTATAACAACTACAGGTGTTGGTTGTGAAATATTTTCAACTAACGTTGATTGTGCGAAAGGATAAATTGGAAAAACTAGTAATTCGACAAAGGTTCAAGTGCTGGGGGAACTCGGCAGCCAAAGGCTACCTACCCCCCTTCACATAACACTGAATATCGAGAAAATAAGTTATATAACTGTAAAACAATGAAAGGTGGCCGAACTGCATCAAACAAGAAAGAACAGAAGCTATGTTCAAAGACAACGAACATAGATACAAGAAGAAAGCATAGTTTGGAGCACAGCACAGTACGTCTATGAAATAGTGGCAGTAGGAAAAGTAGACAGAAATAGATATAAACCTACTGGAATGTTGTGCTTCAGATGTATGAGGATGGTAGCATGGACAGACAAAGCTAATAACAAATAGGTTGTAGAAATAGTAGAGGAATAAAGATATCTGTGGAAAACGGAAAAAATAGGAAAAATAGAAGAACAGGATACGTTCTAAGGCATTTCTGGGGAATAGTACGGGATATATTACAAGCAGTGATAGGAAAGGCGAGGTAGAGGTAGATCGAGATCAGACTTTCGCACACAGATAGTGATAGATGCAGACTGCAAATTTAAATGTGTAGGTTGGTTCAGACTAGAAAAAAATGAGGGTACGCGTCCAACCAGTTCTAGGACTGAAGACCTAATGATAATGATGAATTACACTATCGATTACTTTATGCTTTATTATACACTTATTTTGGGTATACACGTACATTTGAACACTGGAAGATCCACAGTTCTAGTTTTCTTCCAAGGTATATAAAAAGAGGAACCCGCATCTGCTTGTAGATGTTTGTGAACTTTAAATCGTTAGTAAATGTATTTGGCATGATGGTAACGACTTGATTACAGTCATGTTCGGTATGTCTCTCTAGCTGTTCTTCGCTGCGAAAAATATCAAACATATCAAACATATCATCACATATCCACTTGTGACATCTAAACCTTGAAATTGAATTCCAACAAGTTTACCCAAATCCTTTATCCAGCAGTAATAAGTTTTAGCACCATCCTGGATATAAAATAAATTGAAACTGTAACGATTTTTTGTACTATCTTCGATTACTTATAGGTGTGACCCTAAACAAGCAATAACGAAAACAAAGGGAGCTCATTGAGGTTTCCTGTTTTGAAATTATGAACTAGGGTTAGAAATGTTAGAAAATGGCCGGTTAACTTAATGATTAGGTCAGCGGAGGCAATGACCGCGAGGTGGTATCTTTGATGTATTACAAAGTAGAAATGTATTCGTAGGGTCAAATATATAAACGAAATATGACATAAAGGGCTCCACTATACCCTGCAATATGATTGAGATGTAACTGACTTCTTATAGGCAGCTATGGAGACCTGAAGACGACTAAATCAAACACAACTAAAATACAAGACTCTTTGTAAAGATATAAAGTACTTACTGATTGCCAGAGTGTATACTGCACTGCGACCTCAAGCATTGGATTTGTGACAAACTTTTATAGCATTACCTCAGACTTGGCTTGATCATATTTTATGTCACTCCTTAATGTTTTAATACACACCAGATATTATACTATTTTTAAAAAATAATAACCTCATAAATTGTAAATGTTCCTATTAATTTAAATTCTTTATTTTAGAAGCATAAACAAAAATGTCTACATTTCATATATCAAAAATAATCATAAGAATAGTCTATTGTTTAAATAAAATGTCACGTTTACATAAGTTGTGACCACAGCTGTAATAAACCTATTACGGATGTGTTACTTTCAAGTGCCTTGAAGCATTCCTAGATAAGCACAGTAACTACATATACATATATAAGATAACCAATTCTTAAATGTGTTATCGAAAATTAACTACATTAAAATTTTAATGTTGTTGTTCAAAAAACGTTGTAAAAATGATTCTGTATTTTTAATACAATCTCACAATGATGTTTATAAAAAATGTTTCTGTTAGATTTTAAGACAATAACGCATTGAACGTCGTAAAAAATATTACTGTTAGATTTTATGACAGTACCTAATAAACCCAATAATAATAATGCTGCACCTTGATGCAATTGCCTAAAACAATTGTGATAGATATTATTGTTAGATCTTATGACAGTGCCTATTAAACGCTCTATAAAAATAAGCCTGTATTTATAATGCAGTCTTGTAATAAGAATAAAAGACATTACTGTTATATCCTATGACAACACATACTCGACGTTATTTTTAATATAATCTCATAACGAAGATATTTTTAAATAATACTGCTAGATTTTCTAACAGTGCTTAATAAACTTTATGAAAATTAATGCTGTACTTTGATGCAGTTACGTAAAGAAATTGTGAAAGATATTACTGTTAGATATATGACAGTACTTCTTAAACCTTATAAAAATATATTCGATAATTTCTACAAACAAAATTTTTATTGCCAACACTGACTTCAATTATTTACAATAAAATGAACATTTAAGGTAATTTGTAGACATCAAAAATCAATATTAGTGGTACACTTACCCCGGAATATTTAAATAAGCAGATTTCACCTGAGAGTGATTTACTTAACACCAGCTAAGTAGATTAACGTACCAGCTGACAGGAATTTAGACAGTCACATGCGATTTCTATGCCACACAAGAAGTACGCTATCTCTTCCAAATAAGTATTAATTCAGTTACCATATGTACTACACTTTAACTCATGATAGCCAAACTTAATAAGTTAAAGCATCGCTTTAATTATGAATTTTCAAGATATTATACTACATCAGTTATTATAAGAAACATTTCAACCATGTAAATTTAATTAGAAAATTAGGGGAGAAAAGATAAAAGCTTTCGCTGTAACAAACTAAAATTAAAACTAAATAAAGTTATTCGCCAAGGATCGTGTAACTATTGAATCATAAGATTCGGAAGTGGTTGCAACTCGACATTTGCGGGCATTTCATATTTTGTGAGGTATTGCAAATTCGAAATCCCACATTCTTAGTTATTTTGCGATACACCAGTTGGCGAACAAAAACATCAGACACGAGATCACTCGCCCAGCATTAAAGACCAACTGTCTTATTACACTGCACTAACAAGATAGTCTGTTAGGAAAATGCGCGCTTGCTATTGGCGCTTGCAATTACGTCGTAAAATAAGACTATTACATTTGCAATAAATGTATGTTTGCTCAAGGCAAGCCTTAATGTACTTTTTAAAACGATACAAGTTAAGTAACTGTTATACAAATATGTACAGGTGTTTCAATATGGAAGTAAGAACTTATATTTTAATATATACGGGGTATATTATTATGGATAGTATTTATTTTGTGATTACTTGATTGCGGTTAAAAGTCTGAATTTCGGACCATGGTTCAACAATTGCTTACAAGAATTTTGGAACGTTACAGCATGACGAGCTTTTTTGATCTCAGTAAAGTGGAAGGGCCCAATGATAGACTTTCCTTCTACTCAAATGGATACTGATGCTAATGTTGTTCTGATGCTAAAACTTCTTAGTGTTACTAATCTTTACAAGAAACTTCTTCCAATTTCAAAAGTTGCGAACAGTGAGGATAATTAGATACTAGATCAGTGTGGTGATCCACGAAGTACAGTGTCGCCATGATGCTCGAAGCAAAGCATGCTACAACGCTATTTCTTACATTAACGACAGCTTCTTTGGCTTAAACCCAATTAGTCAATTTCATATATGAAGACCCTTGAACGGGTGTGAATTATTGAGCAGTACATCTAGGTGTAGAATTTTCCTTATAAATCCAACCAGATTTTCGATTTTTGAAGCCCTCTGATTTTATACAGACCACATCCGTAAATGAATTGTGTACTCTATTCAAATCAAAAGAAAGATCAATTACAGCGTTCTTTGTGTTAAAGAATGTATGTCTTCAACTTCAACCCCTTGCGATGATGCACGTATTTTCGTATAAACCCAAACAGATCTAGGTTAGTCGTTATTCCGACGTGGGTTTTTAACTTTTTATCAACTAATAAACAAACCACTGCTTGTTACTTGAAAGTTGTTGATATATCATTTCCTTTTTCAATATTTTTAACTCCTTAGGTGGTAATTTTTGATTGAAAAGCAGAGTCAACAATTTCCATGAAACTCTTGATAATTCAACATCACACACATCACACTTGACAATATCGATATGAGAGTGCTTTGAAGTTAAAGTTCCATTCGTTCATAGGGTCCGACGATTGTCCTCTTTTGCTGCTGAAACTGAACCTTCTTCTTCCGGAAGCGGTGCGTTAAGTTTAACCCCGCTCGATGCTTCTAACTCATGAACGTTTTGATGATGTCGTTGTAGAGCACCCCTTCGGGTGTACTCGGAAAGATATACATCGCAAGCAAAACGCTCCCTCTGAAGTTGCTTGGTATCATGCACACCAATAGCTGGCGCTATCATCATACCATGAACAGTACTCCAATAGCGAGGCATGTTACAGCGTGCAGCGTGCTGCAAAATGTCACAATTATGAACTTGTTTAGATTCTTTTTTTCTGTAATTCAAAAACCTAATGGTATCTTGAAAAAAGGATTTAAAAATTCGATCTTTTTTTCTTAAAAGACTAAACAACAGATTTTTGTATTATAAATGAATGGTATGTATACCTCATACGAGATTTTTCTTAAAGATTTTGTAATTCGAAAGAGTGCTCTGCACTTCTGAAAAAGAAAGGTATTTAAAAACACGATTTGAGCAAGTCCATTTTGTTCTAATTAACGAAAGGTTTTAGAAATAAATTCGCGGATAGGATGACTCGACACGTATAACAACTGCTTATACTCGACAGAGAAATAAAAGTAAAAGAGTAAAAACACTAGAAAGTTTGCATTAATTTCGCGAAACAATAAAATAGCTGCCGGGTTTTAATTTCGAATGTACATGCTGAATTGACAATTTTGCCTTTACTTCAAACTCCAGAGAGTGTTGATGACGCGCCATTCTTACTAATACACCACATTTTAGTGGTGCAGCATATATATAATCGTTAGCAACATCAAGCATATGCCATCCCAAGTAGAACCTGAAGTCGCAAGCATACTATAAGCAACTTATCAGCTTAGCCCCTTAGAATGTGTTCACAATTTGCAGCGATTTGCAACGAAGACAAGTACAAATAACTGATAGCGAACACATCGACTTCAGCAAATGTATAGCCCGAACTTTCACAAAAATTTTAAAACACCGTTGCTCAGTCAACCTATAGATATTGAATTCGGCGGATTCCTGTATACTTTCTCATAGGTACTCAAGCCATTTTTTTAAATCTTTTAATGTATTTTCTCCACCGAACTTTCCCAAACTGTAGACTTGTCTGAGACCAACATCTCTCAGTTCTACATTTATTTCAAGCTAAGATAAAGGGAAAGAAAATCGATTTTCGCACTCCAGAGATGACTTAGCGTCACACGAACTAACAAATGTAAAACATTTATTTACCCGAAAACCACTTTACGTGCGAAAGCTACAGTATAAATCGCGAAAATTATATAAAAAATTTTTAGTGGAACAGCTACTTACTTTAGAGAACGAAAATTTAAATTTTCAGTTAATTGAGCCTCTACAAAATTGGACGCAGGCCTAAATAGAATCATAGTTAAGTCACTACCCTTAGTTCAAATTAACTCTTCTCCCATTATAACTAATTGATGTTCCTTTTCGGCACCATGTTGCCCAAAACTATTTTTTTGCACATAATTTTAAATCATTCAACGAAATACGCACGTGTGGAAAGCAAACTGTGTCAAAAATTGTCATTTACAACAGACATAATCAGTAAGCTCTTGTGTATAATGAACGTACAAGGTATGTCAATTGCAAGCGCACCTTGCTAGCATATAGTCTTAAAAGTTTCTCGATCTAAGACGAACGTTTAAGGCCACACGATGTGCTTTTCTAATATACGTTTTATAACTTTGATTCAAATACAAATGTTACATTTGATTAACTTGAAGTGTATTGCTTCTATCGAACAGAATCTACATTAATAATAACTTAACATCCCATTATACACCCCTATTTTGCTCTTTATAGAGGTTAAACCATATATAGGAAATTTACATGTCGCAGTATATTATTTAGGCGAATACTTTAATGGAATAATTTGCATCCAGAACCTAAGAGAACTCAAGTTAAATATTAACTGTTCAGATGCATTTTCATTGAATAACCATGATAAATTCCTTACAACATAAAAACAACTTTAATTTGCATGAATAAGTAAATCCGATAGCATAAGAAATAAAAGGTGTCGTTTATGTTAACCAACCCAGACCCGCAGCTTTGGCTCTCTTGGGCAAATTTCCTTTCACGAGTCAAATTTCATTGCATAATAATACGTAGCAGTTCACAACTAGCAAAAAAATACGCACATTTCTTTATGATTATTTAAATAAAAATATAAAACTTGAAAGTAGTCTTTATCGCACAAGAAAGTTAAAATTAAGATTTCATCCAAAATATAATAAAACCAATTAATCTTAATCTTCTTTAATAGGTTTATCAACACACCCTTAGTCAAACGATTCTTTACTCTGTGCGTTTTTAGTCTCCTTTGTTTTTCGAATTTATTTTCAAGGTCTAAACTAGCTGCCCTATCCTTTGCAGCAATTTATAAACTGTTAATTCCATTATCGCTATGATACGATTTCAAAATTTGGCTCAAATCTAACTTACATTTTTACAACACCGAGAAAGAGGTTAAAATTTGGACTAGTATAATTTTGTTTACGCTATTGACATTACTTAATTAAAATATTACACCAAGTAAAAAAGCCAACGAATTCAAAATTCTTTAAATCTGTAACTAATACTGAGGACATTCTATACATTATTGTCAAAATTTCTTTCTATTATTTCAAACAGAACATCAAAGCTTTTTTAACTTAAAGGTGCTATAGCGTTGACTATAAAGCATATTGTAACCAATAATTGCTTCAAAGTTAAGTCTTCTTTAAACTGGTCAATTAGTAGAAATACGCGAAAAGTTCTTCAAGTAAAGAAAAAAATTGTGCATAATATATTTAATTTTCCTTGTTGAAGAAACAATGGGAAGATTAGTCGTTATGCCACCAATCCCCAGTTTGTTTCCCGTATAGAGTAAGTGGATTTTGAACTTGGGTTTGTGTTGCGATAAAAATACTATGCAATAAATCCAACTATGCTCCTACTTTCAATGTTCAAGGTAGTGGCTTCTGCAGCAGTGACTGGCGCTGAACAATTTAAAATAAATCTGTGCTTACGAAATTGCAAAAGTTTCAGTAACATACACATACACAAGCATATATGTATATAAAATCCAAACACGACCGCACGGGTCAGGTATAATTGTCGAGCGTGGGTGCAAAACCAATGATAGATAATACCGCCCTGGTTAATCGCGAACAAATACTGACCTTTATATTAAACAAATTGAAAAATAAAATTAAATATTCTAAAGACAATTCCAAACATCCACCCCTCCCCCCAACAACTCAATTTTGGTATTTAAATGAGAAGAGAAAAGCAAAGAACAGAAAACAAATTTTGTTAACTTAAAAAAAGTTAGGAATAAAATAAATCTATCTGTAGAGATAAAAAAGAACAAAGAAAAAGTTTTCCGTGTGATTGTTGATTACGTTATGTAAATTTAAGAGGGTGAAAATGGTACGATCGAGGGTGTCTTTAACCGAACTACTCTAACTATACCGTTACTCCCGAGTATCAACTTTTTTAATAGAGCCAAAGACCAACACGCAGGGAGTGTACTTGGTGTAAAATAATGATCCAAATCACCTTTTTATAACCGTTTGACAGGGGTTGTTCATTTATGTTTATTCTGAAGGATATGTAGATATTCATTTGACTAATGTTTTCAGAATCCCTGAGTTTAACTGTTGACAAAGCCACCAATGAGTAAGCCTGTCAGTTGGAATATTTATCATGTTTACCTCGGTTTGTGTCAAAAGGGGTCCGCCTGTCAAAAAATGTCCAGGGATCAAGTCATCAGTTCCATCATCTGGGGAAGAATGTAACGAGCAAAATGGTCGAGCGTTCAAGATTCCTTCAATTGTGTTAAATTTTTCCAATTTAAATTGGTTGTTACCAACAATCCTCTTTAGATGGAATTTAACACTCTTGATTCTCCTTCCCATAATCCATCAAAATATGGTGCGTAGGGAGGATTAAAATACTATTCGGGGTATCTAAATAATATACGACCTCGGGTTTAGACAAACCAAAAATTGAGAAATTTCTGTAGCTGCTTCTTGAAAATTCCGCCCTTCATTGGAATAAAATTTAGCTGAAAATCCTCGTCAAGAAATAAATCTTTCAATTTGAGAAGCAGGAAGGGGGAGAAGATAAGAGTTTAAGTATTAAGTGTCCTGGAAGTAAAGTTGTAGCGTTTTTAGAGAAAAAGAATTATTGGAAACTGCAGAAGATTTTGTTGAAGAGATGAAATAATAGATGAAACTGATGAAAATAGTATGATTTTTGGTGTTGAAGAGGAGATAAAGGAACTTGCTGTAAATGCAGCTCTTAAAAATAAAATAAATAAAGGTAGTAAAATATTAAACACTAATGAAATAATTTGGAAAGTAGAAGTTAATAATTCATTTTGGATAATGTGGTCAGAGAATTAGATCGATATTTTAAATGGCGTATGTACAAATATGGTGGAGTAGCGTTTGGTTTGTCGAAACATTCATTTAAATATGCGGATGTAAGAAAGAATTCGAAGCGTAGGAAAAAGAAAGAAAATATTGAAATGAAAGAGGATGAGGGAGTTAAGAGTATAAATGTGAATTATTTTGAGAAAGATGTAAATAACCTAGAGAGAGAATGCGAAGATAATGTAGATAAGGGATCGATTGTTGTTATATGTCCAAGTGAAGTTGTAAATGAAGTAGAATCTTTGTTATAAAACGAATTGTATGAACTGGAAGATAGAGTATCAAGAATTGCTACTGATTGTAAAAATGAGCTAAGAAGTTATTGATAATGAACGATTTAAGACTGATGTTTATGCATTTAGTGCAGAGTAATTGAAAGATGTACAATTGGAAAGTAACGTAAGTAGGCTAGATATAGAGATTCTAGACCATACTCTTTTCTACGTGAGTAGTATAGCTAAGTAGTTGCTATGAGTGTTACCACAATCGCCAACGTTAAAGGTCTAATTGAAATTCCAACATAAATAGAATAACTAAAACTACCGCAAAATAAAACTTTCTTAATTTGAAGAGTGCGTTTATAATTGAAATGGTGTGCTACATTTTATATGGATCGGTTAATCTTTATAATTATTTACCTTTCTAAAAAAATTAATGAGGTTAAAATTTTTTTTGCTAAAATATAAATGGACTGCACTCTTATCTCAGGGACTGCAGTGGGTTCTTTCAATTGTGCTTCCTGTAGTAATTTAGTGTTACGTGCTTCTCGCAATAATTTAATGTCACACGATCCGTAACTAGATGATGAAGTGATAAACCCTCATCAGATTTAACTATTTCAAATTAATAAAAGCGAAGTACACTTACCCACCTTCGGCTTTGCACATTTTAACAAGGTGAACCAACTAACTTGTGGGCACCTAAGTACTTGATGCTTTTCAGGCTAAGCTAAAATTCACAATTAGGAAGACCCTTTTTCGGGCAGTGCTTAATTCAAAAAAGAAGACAAAATTTGCGTATCTAACAAAGTAGATAATATCCCTCCTAAGCACAGAGGGTTTCTAAAATATTGTTTTCAATCAAACACGTTCCTACGAGGTCTGTATGTATGGTTGTCTATCTATCAGAATAAGTAGAATACATTGGCTCACCAACAATATTGGTAACAAAAAAATTTAAACTGTTACTACCCCGTCCCCACATGAGAAACTCATAACAAACAATTCCTAATAGAAAACCAAAGTCTGTTACTTGAAAATGGGGTCCCAACAAACTAACCGGATACCAGGTTGCAAACCCACCCTCAACAGATAAACTAGTTTACCAATACGGATTTACAGGAACTAATAGGATAATCAGCAGATCTATCCCCTACATCTTACGTATCTGGTTTCAAATCTTTAACGTGCCAAATACCAAATACCTTTGAATTGTTATTTCTACTAGTAAAACCATACACTTGATTTAATCCAAGTTCAATAAATCATAACAAATTGCCACTATTTTATTGAGTAAAAAAATATATTATTAATAATTTTTTTAACCAGCGATATGTACAACCAAATTTATACAAAAATAACTGTTTTTTTTTTATAATATTTACAAAAATGAAATGTTGCCACTTGAACAATAACAGTAAAAAAATTGCTGAAATGCAAAATGCCTAAACAAAATTGTTACATACTTTAATATTAAATGAAGTCGTCAAGTATTTTAAATCGAACTCGTTTTAATTGTTTTAGACTTGTACAAAATTGAAATCCCTAGATTAGTAATTAATTCAGCAAAAAATTGAGGTTAATGAAACTTTATGTGCTGCTTTAAAAAGTTTTACAGTACAGTTTTAACTACTCACAAAATTAAAATTTTGCTATTATAAGAGGAATAAAATTTGTACTACCTGTTTGAGTGTTTGGTATGTAGATATTTGTTGTCACCTGATGAATAAGCTGATGGCGATCTTACCTAGGGTCCTCAACCAGAAGTTCCTATTATTGACCGACAAGAACAACACCTGTGAAGATAACAGCTTCAAAAACACAATTGAACAGCGTGCACGATTACAGGCTTTCCATATTCTACGATTACATCACCAAAACGCATTTTTGTGGATTCCGTGCAAAATAACTTATTAAACTGTAGATTGGTTATACTGACAATTGCTAACAATTCTATTCAGAATTGATGACTGCATTGCAGAGTTCGTTCAGAGTGGCAACGAATGGTGTTTGAGATGTCCCAAACTCAGTGGTTACAATTCACCATGTGCAAATGCTATTAAAATAATACGTATTTTGGATACCATAGTAATTACGCGGGGATCAAAATTATTTCCACGTGCTCCTTGGAGTAATTTAATGTCAATCGAATCCGTAACTAAATGCTGAAGTGAAAAACCCTCATGAGATTTAACAATTTCAAATTAATAAAAGTGGAGAACACTTACCCACTTTCGGCTTTGCACATTATAACAAGCTGAACCAACTAACTTGTGAGCACCTAAGTACTTGATGCTTTTGAGGCTAAGCTCAAATTTACAATTAGGAAGACCTGTTTTCATGCAGTGTTTAATTCAAAAATGAAGACAAAATTCGCTTATCTAACAAAGTATATAATATCCCTCCTAGCACAGAGTGTTTCTAAAATATTGTTTTCAACCAAACACGTTTCTACGAGGTCTGTATGTATGGTTGTCTATCTTTCGGAATAAGTAGAATACATTGCCTAACCAACAATATTGGTAAAGTAAAATTTAAACTGTTAAAAATGGGCACGGAAATGCCTGTTTTCTAAAACGATTTAAATGATTTTGGAGCATGTAGTGGTAATTATGTTCTAGGAAAAAAACCCAATAACAAGCTGACCCGTAACGGTAAAATAAATACACAGTGTTTAAATTTTTAAAAGGACTAATATCTATCGATCAATTGGTTAAGAGGTATGATGAGATTTTTGTGTGCAAGTCTTTGAATTTAGATTAGAAGTTGTGTGTAAAAGTCAATATAATTCGATTTAAAGGTTTTGGCAAACTTATGATACAATTTTTCGCTATTATACAAGGTGACTATTTAACCTGAATTCAGGTTAGTCGAAATGCGGTTTTAATGGAGAGGATATTAAAGTACATGATTTATTGAGACAAATCTTATACATATTAGGGAAGATTTAATGAGGGAGTTGTATATTAATCATAATTACGATAATAGGATTTGTGTAGAATACTTGTGTGATCATCCTAGTTTTAAACAGATTTTGGACTGTAGATGTAGTATTGTTGTATAAGTACTGTTACGAGATAAAGACATTAGTGGTTCGAACGGCAATTCGACAGGTCGATACTTAATAACACTGCATCATCCACTATGGCCAGTAGCAACCCCTCTGCCAATAGATCATTATTGTAAGAAACATCTTTTATACATTATGCTTGATTGCTTTAAAATAAATAAAACGCAGCTGTGAGTTAGAGGTGTTGATCTTTATTTTATTACACTTCGTAATCCTTTTTCGGTCAGTCACATGGAGTTCCTACGATCAGCTATCTGATTCCGGTGTACCTGATTCAGATACCATGTTATGTAAACCTTTCGCGAAAGCCCTTAAAGCGATAAACCAAAATATACATGACGGTATATAAGATAAGTTTTATTAATTTTGTAATCAAGATATTATTATTAAGAGAGAGCTGGTGTGGATGTATTAATTTGAATTTTAAAAGATTCTTGGTAACAGGATGTTTTGTTTTATTACAATTCCTTACAACAGCACTATATTGGTTGAAAACTGCAGAATATTTGCAAAATTATATAAATTCGGGTGCAGTTTGCAAATAAAAATATACCAAGAACATTTCACTAAACTTGCTTTGGAACAAACTCCTATGTGATCCAAATCCTTTTATCACCCATGCGCAATACGTAGAGCAACAACGGCCAAAACTTTGTTTTCAAAATTGGCAGGTTTTCTATTGTTAGTTATGTGCACCAAATAGGAATTTTCAAGACAACGAATATAATAAATAAACTGGTATAATTTTTTGTGATATTCCGAAAAAGGCAGCAATTAACAACAAACAAGACTGTATAAATAAAATAGTGCAAAGTTTATGACAATTCCAAATAATCTATTTATACTACGCTATATATAGGATGCTTACAGTATTATCCCAATAAAATACCTTTAAACGACTCCGATAAAGCCATTCTTCCTCTAAAAGAATACGAAGATTAACAATACAATTGCGACATTAATGGATTACACATCGAAAGCTAGTTAGGTTAAATACCCATCCAAATAAATTACTAAAAATTTAATTATAAGACCCGATTCCAGGTTAACAAAGAAACCAAACGAAACCATTGTTTTTAAGATCACTGAAAATATAGGTAAATGAATAAATTGGCACGTGTAAAGCTGCTATAGATCCGACAGAAACATCCGGATAAAACCAATCAGAGTCGGAAACAAACAGAATCCGTTCAAATCCTTATTTTAAATGAAAAAGCGAAACACGTTGCTACGCACAGTAATTAACCTTTACAAAAGTGTACAAATCCCTAGTTTAAGTGATAATAAATTGATTTCTAATTAAAAGCCACGACGTAATATTTCAGGACAGAATCGCTTTAATCCAATAATTCTAACATTCGGCCTAATGTTAGTTTTTACGATAGAATCAAATGAAAAACTTTTTATCCTACTAGTACAAAGCAATGTAATTACTTTTTAGGACACGATCCAATATTACATAAATGTCGCTTTTCCAGAATATTCATTAAATGAAGTGAGAGAGAATTACTTAATTAAGTTTATTGTTAACTGAACCTAAAACCATTTGCCAGATTTAGCAATAAATATAAATCCAAATGCGCGCCCACTAATGGCGATAATTACTAACAAACTTGATTAATTCGGAAAACGGATGTTGCAATGTGTATAAAGCCAACAAACCCGTTTTAAAATAGTACGCATTGTTACTCTATATCAAAATACACTTGCTGAACAGAGAACAAAGGCCTAGAAAATTGAAATCTCCAACTGATTTTTTGTGCTACCCTAAAGGTAGCAAATCTATTGGATGCCCATTCCACTAACCTTTTTTTCAACATACCCTGTACAGGGGAAGAAAGCATATAAATACACTTGCGAATCCAGCAGAATTCAGTACAGTTAGTGCTCATCATAGCCTAGGAACTCAACTAACAGTGCTCACCATAGCCTGTAAACTACGTATAGCAGTGCTCCCCATAGCCTGCTTAACTTCGACCAGCTGCGCTGCCCGCCACCGCACTTGAGGCACATCGCTATAGTTCAGTTCGTAAGCCACGCGTAGCAGTGCTCTCCATAGCCTGCTTAATTTTGACCAGTTACGCTGCCCGGCGCCGTACCTGGGGCACGCCACAATAATTCTTTATAACTCCACGTTATTATACCAGTAGAACACGAAGCCTTCCAAAATGTCCCGAAGACGTTTGGACCCCTTCAAACTATAAATACTTTCTAATTATCGTTATTCAAGTTCTACTCGGCCTCGCAAGTAAATTCCGAGGCCTTCCGAAGAATTTCGAAGCCTACCGAAGACTTCTGAACTCTTAATATTGTATATATATATATATATATATATATATATATATATTCAATGTATAGTTTTTATGTTCAGATTATAATTTTTTATAACTTCACGTTGTCCTGCAAGTAAAACACGAACCCCTTCAAGAAGTTCAGAAGACCGCCGAAGACGTCTGAACCTCTTCAAACTATAAATACTTTCTAACTATCGTTATTCAAGCTATCACTCATCCTCACCAAGATATCCCAAAGTCTTCCGAAGAGCTCCGAGGACAACCAAAGACCTCTAGACCTCTCCGAACTGTGTATATATTTGTTTACCTAGTATTTAAGTTTCCACTTGGTTCTACGAGCAACCACGAAGCCTTCCAAAGATTACCAAAGACTTCTCAAGTGCTTCAAACTTCATAAAACTGTTCATTTTAACTATTTAACTTGTCTATCTGTGTAGTTATAAACTTTCTTTTATTTGTTTGCTTGTGAATATTAGACATAAGATTGCAAAGTCTACATACGTTCAGACGCCGCCCACTTGTACGATAACAAGTGGCGCCCAACGTTGTCTGTCTTTACAAACGATTTTGCAAACAGTGCGCTTGCAAGAACCATCATCATGTCCGAGACGAGGAGTCAAACGACATCAAACGTCCAGTCGGACACCGAATAGCTGCCTCCAACCTAAGAGGATGCAAAATCATCAACAGTTCTGGGACAGCAACAACCCAGTAGCGCTCAACAAGCACAACCAACCAGCAAAATGGTCACAGTCAAGACGCTAGTAGAGGACGTTTACCACGTCGACCGGATCGGCCTCCGAAGTAGAAAAACCTACATTCTCTGGCACCCCTCTAGAGGGCCCCACCGAATTCCTTCGACAGATGGAAGCGATGGACGCGGATGTACCCACAACTACCCTTCAACTCCGACGACAAGAAATCTCTAGGCCTTCCGAAAAGTTCCAAAGACTACCGAAGACCTCTCCGAACTGTGTATATATTTGTTTACATAGTCTTTAAGTTCCTACTTGGTTCCACGAGCAACCACGAAGGCTTCCGAAGATTACCGAAGACCTCTGAAGTGCTTCAAACTGCATAAACTGTTCATTTTAACTATTTACTTGTATATCTGTATACTTATGAACTTTCTTTTAATTGTTTGCTTGTGCATATTAAACATACCAGTGCTGAGTCTACATACTTTCAGACGCCGCCCACTCGTACGATAACAGCATGCTCTATTTATATGAAAGCAGAACTTCACTGACGGAAACATATAGAAGAGCGAATATTAGTAAGAAGAGGAAGCGACATAAAAAACGTAAAACCTCTAACCTCATTAGGAGTAACTTCCTATTCGCTCAGATTTGGGTTTCCGAAGAACAGGATCTGTTGTTCTTTCAGTTTTACTCTGCTGTGAAAATTTACAGATAAATATTAGTAGTTCACACCCCGGGTACGGAAAAGTAAAACCCATCACAGGCATAAATAAAAGTATTCGAGCATTTGTGTGGATCAAGTCTCCTCGTTCATTGGCATGCACACGTAAGCGTGCACCCTCCTAAGCACGATCGTCGCTCACACGGCCCATCCTATACAGAATTCTAACCAATTGCTTGCTTTTATTTCTTCTCAGAAGCTTATCTCAGTAAGACTGTTAATCTATTGGTACAGCCATCTCTTCTCTTTATTCCCATGAAACCAATCAACCGCTTCCATAAAAGGTTTTTATTAAATACATGATATGTGTAAATCAAGAAACTGGTAGTGAAAAACTTCAATAGTATAAAAGTCAGGATGGCCTTCATTGACAATGAACTATTTTTCCAAAATTTATTAAAATGTTAGATAACAGATATATAATATATATTGAAACACAATCACGACACTTGATTGATATTATTAGTACCAATTAGGCCGACGTATTACATTAATTTTAAAAAAATAAAGTATTGAAGTTGTTACCCTTAGCACGTGCAGTAGTTGACTGTCTGCCTTTCCCCCCATCCAAAAAACTCGCTAACCCTATCTGAACGGAGGTTTATAACATTCGGCCAATCTGACAGAAATCGCCGTCGAATTGACCTGCGAACAAAAGGCTCTACTAACGGTTGCGATTAAGCATATGGAACGTACCTCGAGCATGTGTAAAATCAAATCACTCAGCATTTGGAACCACCACACACATGTATAAAAATAGTCGTTTGGCATTAATACTAAAAGAATGAAGTATTGAAGTTGTCACCCTTAGCACGTCTAAAGGACTCGCTAACCCTGTCTGAACAGAGGTTTATAACATTCGTCCAATCTGACAGAAATTCGCTTTTAAATTGACCTGAGAACAAAAGGCGCTATTAAAGGTTGGGACTAAGCATATGGAACGTACCACGAGCATGTGTAAAAATCAAATCGCTGAGCATTTGGAACCACCACACACGTGTATAAAAATAGTAGTTTGGCAATTGGAACTTGCCGCGTGCATGTGAAAAAATACACTAGTTCAGCATTCGGAACGTACCACGTGCATGTGTAAAAATACAATAGTTCAGCATTCATAACGTATCACGCGCATTTGTAAAAATAAACCTTCAGCATTTGAACGTACCTATTGTTTGAACACACGAGAGGGTTTCGTATTCTCAACACTGATCAATGCATGATAAAGAACCTTGTGGTGTGAATATTTTCCTTAACTCTATAACGACCATTCTCTAGCACTTCAGCAATCTTAAATAGCCCTCTGTATTTAGCCAGCAGAGTTTTACTCTCACCGCTAGCTGGATAACTAGCTACTCGTGTTAAAATAAGATCTCCATGAAATAGGTTTCTGCTCTGCACTGTTTTTTATTGAAGTATCCATTCTGTTTAATGCGATTTTCCTCCAATTTTTCTTCCAATTTTTGAAAGACGTCCTTTCAAATTTTTGTGACATCAACGGAAGTGTGTTCCACTTCATTATCATAGCAGCCTGAATTCAATTGTAGCTGAATACCAAACATAAGTTCAACCGGTATTTCTTTTGCGGTCTTATATAGCGTCGCATTTATACCTTGCTGAATCTTAATTAGTTTTTCCAAGAATTAGGACGTCTATAAAAATTACAAGAAGATAATGCTTCTACTACAGTTCTGCTAATCCGTTCAATTTGACCGTTTCCACTTGCCATTTCTTCGGCTGTTACAAGCAACCGTATCTGTCGTTCGGCGTAGAATTCGGTAAAGTCCTTTAAAGGTCTTGCCTACATCGCAAATAATTCGAACTGAATTACCGAAAATTGCGACTATTTCTTGCAACAGATGAATGGCACTAATTGCTTTTGTGTTAGGTACAGCTCGAATAAAAGTAAATTTCGTAAATCCGTTTACCGCATTTATCAAGTAAATTTTATCTCAAACGGTTTCTTAAATGGGCCTAGGTAGTCTACATGAAGCGTATGGAAAGATTTTGCAAACTTGGGTAATGAGTAAAGATATTTTGGCTGTTTATGGGCTGAGGTTTTTGGTATAAACGAGGTAAAGAACTTCTTATATACTTGACAACAAACCTGCGTGTTTTTGGGAACTATTCTTTTTTGAATAAGATTCAATGTTTTTTCGAAAGCAAAATGACCATCATCATAATTAATTTTAACTATTTGCCAGTGACACGAGCTATTTCCTACCATATTTGGTTAAACGATATATTCTATTACCACGTAAATCATACTCATGAAATATGACTTTATTTTTATTAGAATTGCCTGTTCAAAGAATTATTCGAATTTCTCTGATTGTTTTATCTTTAATTTGTACATGGAGTAACCAATCATCTACAGCTATTAAACATAGATTCCCAACTGTATCCAGTTTTGTAGAGGATTACGGCTTAACGCATCGACGTGCTTTATATTACTACCAAGTCGATGTCTAGTTTCAAACTGAACATCCTGTAAGGAAAGAATCCAATGCGTAATCCCAGGGACGATAGAATGGTTTGCTAAAGAATTATTGACAGCATTACAGTCTGTTACGACCATGAATGGGTTATCAATTTAAAACTGTCTAAATCTATTTAAAGTACATACTACTGCGAGCAGTTCGAGCTCAAAAGAGTAATAGTTTTGTGCTCTTTTGTGGTACGTTTACTATAATAAGCTGTAGGATTTTCACTAGTTTCGGAAATCTGCGTAAGAATTCCAGCAATGTCACCTCTGCTTGCATCGGTATAGATTATGTACTGCAGTTCAGGGTTCAAAATAGATAAAACTGGGCTAAATGTGACTACCCCGTTGAAATATTCAACTACTTTTGTACAATCGGCTTTCCAAACACATGGCTGAACTTTTCTAAAAAGTGCGGTTAGTGGGGCGGTTTTCCTAGAAGAATTGGAAATAAATTTACGAAAGTAATATTAACCCCATAAACTGCTGAAAATGATGTACGGATTTCGGCAATGGTAAATTTTTAACAGCATGTTTTAACTCTTTTGGAGAAATGGAGTTTTTGGAAATTCGGTAGCCTAAATATGTGATTTCGGTGTGTAAAAATAAATACCTGGAAACTTTAATGTTAGACCATATTTTTGTAAAATTGGCAGTATTAATCTTAGTCTACGTAACCCCTCTTTAATTGTTTGTGATGGAATCAAAATGTAATCCAGATATAGCAGCATTCCAAAGGGAAACTGAGGTTTAAAAATAACGGTCATTAGACGTAGAAGTACGGAAGGTTCATTCGTAAGACCAAATAGGGTCCTAAGAAATTCAAAAAAACCATCGAGCGTCAAAATAGTTGTGTTCTTGATTGGATTCAAGATGAAATGGGATCTGATAATAACTAGAAGCGAAATCGATAGACGTAAAGTACGTGTAATTAGAGAGTTTGTCAATGAGGTCCTCCATATGAGGCATAGGAGATTTGTTTTTAACAGTGATTTTATTTAGAGTTATGTAAGTGACAAACATTTTTTTGCCACAGTTTTCCTAATCGACCAACATGACGGTACTTGCGTAAGGAGATGTACTCCGCATAATTACGTTTGCTTCCAACAACTCAATAATTATGCTCCTCAACAAATTTTTCTCGCTTTTAGAGAGTTTAGTTTGTTGTACGTTAGCTTAATGCGCAAAGAAATTGAGGGAACTTATCCCAAGTTATTGAGTTTTTTGTAAATGCATAATTTAAATTCGTTTAGTAATTGTTGCTGAGTAGTTTTTCACATGCAGACAAAGCCCCGTGGTCAACAGTAAAATCAAAAACGCTGTTGGTGTGCTGCTATATATTTTATTTTCGTAAAAACTCGCCAACAAATTCAAGTCACAAATGTATGCCACTTCGGCTTGTGAAGAAACGTCTACATCCCTATAGCACCCACAATTAACGGAACTTTATCAGTAACTGAAAATTTAATATTTAAATTAGCTATTTTTGACAAATGCTTAAAGTGAAATTCATATAAATTGTCACCGATGTTAGGTTTGTGAAACAATAAAGCATATAATATGTTAAACATATTTCACTTTGTAACAAATGTATTCTGAAACGACGCTTTCCACTCTCCTCAAGTATATTTAGTTTATTAAGAGCTTGAACGTCAAGAATTTTGATTTCAATTATACACAACACGCAGATGTTCCACTACTTCTAACCATCTACTAACCTAATCTGTTAGAGGGTTAAACTCATTCACAATAAGGGCATTTACTTCAAAATTTGTAGCAACAAGTAAATGACTTACCCCGGTCAAATCAATACCTTATATTATAGGAGGAGTATACGAACGTGCAATGGTATGCCGCTTCGGCGATGACCTTTTATGACCTTTCAGATCTAGAACGCTGTCGTTTCGCTTTTTATATCTGGACATGTCAAATCCTTGACCACTTCTGGTGTTAGATAACGGATATTCAATATACATATTGAAACAAAACTTTAACTGTAAATCAGATAAGAAAATATCAATAGCAAATTTGTTTGGACAGACTAAATATTGACGCATTCAGTATAGTAAGATTTTGCTAACAATAAACATTAATAAGCATGATATTCCAAAGTTTTGATTCTATAAAAGTAATTCAGATAATAAGATGTAACATTGTTTGTTTTTAATACATTGTAAACGTGGTAATCCAGGGCGATGGCGTGCTTATTTTAAAACCGCAAATGAAAACAAACCTTAATATTACAAGAAACTGCGTATGCATTTTTCAGAAAAGCTAATTTACAATAGAGAATTGTCGTACACTAACCATATATTCAGCATAGATTAAATACGTTACATAGTGAGAACGAAATTTGTGGAAAAGAAAGTGATATGTAACAACTAAGCGCCACGAATTTGGAAGTTAAGTTCAGAAAATGATTTAGAAGCATCAAAATATAATAATACGAACCTGTCGAAGGCGTGTGGTGAGAGCTTGTTTTGGTTGGGATCTTGCTCAGGTGAAAACAGGAAGAATTTCCTTTCAATTTGTGAACTTTAACAAGCGCGACGGTCGGAATAAAAATAAGTAAAAGTTATTAAACGGTAACCAACTTCAAAGTGTAACATAGACTTCGTTGAAGGAGTCAAATTAAACGATGCGCAAGGTTCTGTGTACTGTCCCCTGCAAGTTTTGGCAACGATGTTAGCCGAAATAGAAAAATGGACAACTGGTGTTTGTGGAGTAGCTTAACCTTTAAAAAATGAACTAAACCGTACAAAAAATCTCAGCTGTTTTTTGTATATAATTTACAATTATACACCCAAGTGTGGATTTTATTCATAGAAGGCTGGTATTTATCTAGTAGGAAATTAATCGAACGCGAACGTAATTATTTTGTTGAACTATGAGTTAGCGATGAAATTGTTGTAGTTCGGATTTGAGCAAGAATTGTGCAAGAAAGAGAGTTTGAAAGATTTTAAAATATTGAAATATTTGTACGTATTGATTTTAACCGTGAGCATTGGTGGGGATTTAATGCTAATTGAAGAGTAAAAATTTAGTATTTGTAATGGATTCTGGAATGCTAAACGGAAAAGTAGGTATTTAATTGTTTTCTATGTATTGTTATTAAGAGCATCTCTAGGAATCGGATTTAAAATATCATGTATTTTAGTACTTGAAACTGGATCTAGCTGTGACAGTACTATTGATTGATTTAATGTTAATATTACGAAACTAAGTTTTTCTTAACGAAGGTACATTTGCATTTATATTGCAATTGTGCAATCTTAAAAGAAGCTAAATTTAGGTGTAATTTTATTTGAATTATTTATGAACTAAGTAAAAATGGATAACTTTGTAGAAGGATACACAGCCACCCAAGTGATAGAATCGTATATGAGAAAGGCACTATTTCAAAGTTTCTTTGATTTGACAATGTTTAAGGTATTGTAGAACCAGGTAAGGTATAATATGAAAAATTTAGAAAACCACAGGCATAGAAAACCTATTCCAAAAAACAGTCCTCCGTGAAGAGACAATTTTGAAGAGATTGTGGTGATAAGATGGTTTGGCGCCCCTTAATTATGACAATAGAAAAATCCTTTTAAAGCAGGTGGTCATTGAAATGTAGTTTTGTACTTTAGCCATTTCAAATCGCTCATTTTACCCACAGGAAGTCATTTAATATCGCATTTCATGCCGGCTGCCAGTGGGTGTATCAGTTTGATGGTCACTAGGCATTCTAGTTTATCTTGTACGCGCTGCTGACAATAGGATATAACAGTACGTAGATAGTACAACTAGTGTTTCAATATTTAGTGCATAAACTGGTTCAAACAATTCAATGAATAGTATCTATATTGATCATCAAATTAGAATTCTCGCAAATCAGTCAAACAACTACCATTTAAGTAGTTCAAAGTTGAGTGCCGCCTATTTGATATTTTTCGGTAACAGGAACTATACTCAAATGAAGAGGTATGGTTAAAATTCAGCAAAATATCGGTCTATTGCCGTAGATGTATTCATTTTTATTATTTGAACTTTCAGTTGACTTTAATATTTTAAAGTTTCCTATCAAAATTGCAGAAGAGCTTAGATCAGTTTGAACGTTTGCTTTAGTGTTGGTTACCAAGTGCGTTGCGGCCATCGAATACCATATTACTTCAGATCACCGGGTCAATTTGTGCTACGGGGTCGGTTATTACCCGGGTTCCCTTTGTCATTTTTTGTTTTAGGTTCATCATCACGGTTGTGTGTGTATGTGTGTTTGGATCACAGCTTCACCAGATCAAAAAATTATGACGTAATCCCGCTCTAGCCTTAGGAATATTAAAGTGAATCAAAATACATTTCCAAATATAGTAGTAACGCACCTTACAGGTAAAGGACTGCGCGTATTTATTTATCAAATCGGTATGCATTGTTCAGGAAACAATACTATAAAGCGAAAGTCTAGTAAACGGGAAAGGAGTTAAATAATTTTAGTAATGTTTAGGAAGGTGTTATTTATCAGAAACAAAGATCAACGCCACAGCTTCCTTAGTGCAGTAAAACCCCAAGCTGTAACACGGCCAAGTAACGCTGGCTTCCTTCCAATATAAGAATTGCTTTCGGAAATTAAATTTTATAAGATAGGCTTTACGCATAAGCTATACAACACATTTATAGGATATTTACTTTTACCGGTTTTAGAATAAACTGAAAACTACATTATGTAGCTGTAGAAACAATCTGAAAACAAGAGAAAATTCATAATGCACACATCTCGGTAAACGATTAGCTACATCATCTGTCAAATTTCCTTTTCCTTAGTCATAACCAATAATGATACACAGATAGTCAATACGAATTCAATCACACTTTCGAGCATTATGTTGAAATAACCCTGAATGATACTTTTAACTATAATCTGTGTCTAGATAGAGCTATAGGTTTGAACACTTTATGTGTAGCTTTATAAGAAATATTTAAAGGCGTTTTCTTCCAGCTTATGTATAAAGCCCTTCTTGATGAAATTCAATTTCAGCAAACGAAGTCGCTACAAAAATTGCAATTTCTAAATGGGTTAAATGCCGATAGCGCTTTCTTATTTTTATAGCTTGAGCCCCTTTGTGGTATAAGAGACATTTTGATAGCGTTTATATTCATGCGAATTTAGCCAGATCCTTCAGCAGTTGCTAATACTAAAATTTAAATAACTTATCTTGGTGTAATCCCAGTTAGGGTTCTCTTTCGCTCATCTATTTCAATTTGATTCGGTGGTGTAGTATTTGAAACCACGTAAACGATTTAATAGATAAATGGGTTCGTCCTTTCACTTGTAAGAAGACGCTTTGTTGTTAATGACGACACAAACTAAGTCCATTTGGCAATTTGATAGACTTCGAGTCAATGTCGTTCGACATAGTTCATTCATTGATCTTCTATGCTTTTTGTTATATCCTAATTAAAAAAACGCTTTTGCTGCATTAAATAAGGATTTCTTTCAAAATGTTAAAAACTGTCCATAAAGTTTAAAAAACATTGCATACAAATTTTACAATTTTGCGTCGTAGTTCTGTATACTATATAAATGGATTGCTGGTGGAATACCAAAGCAATATTTGGTTTAATAATTGAAACACGTTGAAACCTAAGTACAACCCTTCCAAACTTTAGTTTTCGATTTTGAAATCACATGATAATGTTAACTAAGGTAATAACATGCGGTAAATTTATTGAATAGTGTCACTTTTGTGTGCAATTGAAGTAGTTTTCTATGTGTACTAGATGCGGCCTACCTTTGCAGTGACAGTTTTTATTAATTAGGAATGGGGCCAATGCATCACATCATATAAACATTCTTGTTCCTCTCTTAGTACTTTACACTATACCATCAAAAAAAGTACTATTTCTAATTCGGATTGAGATATGTACACATTAACTAGAAATATAATACGTAAAGTCATGATTCCAGTTGCCTGCTGCCAAACTTTCAATGCAGCTACATCTGAGAATCATCAACGTCTGTTTCTAACTATTTGTTAGAGCAACTAAAATAATGCTTCATCGGTGCAATATTATTGTACGGACGTATTTCGCATGTTGGAGCATTTTGGTTTTGGTAACGGTATTCTACGGCACCAAATAATAGTAAAAAATATTTATGAATTTGTAATTTACATACCGTTTATTTACAAACATATTTTGCTGTGTGATAAGAAAAATAATCGAATTTCAAAGGAAAAATTAAGTTGTAGGGTGGGGGTGGGGGGAATATGCAAAAAAAATTGAATAAACGTGGTTTACTAATGAATGGTTTCACAATATGGAGGATTACTTTCCAGCGTGGATTTGCGTCTCTTCTTTCGTTCGTTAGAGATTATGTTTTTTAATTTTTGACGACAAATGTTCTGTTAAACATATAATTTTTAGATGATTTTCAGCGGTTGCTGCATTTTTCCGAATATTCGGTAAGTCCATTTACTGCAGCAAAGCTAAGCCCCGATATATAATGAACGGTTGTGCCAGTGGAAATCCTAAAGAAACGCAATGTTTTCAAATAGATGATGACCCCTATCACCAGATTCCTTCAGTTCGCGTTCTGTAACTCCGCACGAAGGGTTGTGTGGTATCAGTTTATTTAGAAAATTGTCCTATGATTCCGAAAGACCAAAGATGGTGTCCACCTCTGAAACAGAAGGAATAATTTTGACCCGAAAACGATTTTGCTGATTGCAGATGTTTTCTTCTTCCTTAAAGAAATTCCAGCGGAGGTGAGTTTTACTCCTACCATATACGATTGCATGACATAATTTTACCTTAAGAAGTGTCTTTAGGTTTTTCATTTGTTGCAAATAGTTCTTTTACTGAGGAGCCGGGTTCAATCGAAATAAGGTTTTCATTTTTCACAATAGACATGTTGTTTCGTTTGTATTTATAGTTAATTTACTGTTAGTTATAACATAATTATAGCATATGGATAAATGATAAAAATGCACGATAGGCTTTGCAATAATCTTATCTAACCTATGATAATTGATTTTGTTACGTGTTTCAATAATTCCAATTTGCTTGGGCAGTTTAATGTTAGCTTGCAGATAAACTCGCATCCGCCTTGTGGACATTAAATGTCATTAGATTTGTCGCGATTCAGCCTTCAAGCTACTCTGTGTTATCGATGTGCCACTAAAACTTAGCTAAAAGTGTGCTGTGAGTCGCAATAGCTTTTTGTTACACCGATACGACCTCCTGTCAAAAGTCGACGTTTTTTACTACTAGTTATTCGAACACCGCTAAATCTAATAACTTAAGTAAGTACTTGAAGGTTTCCGCTATTCTTAATGTATTCGTATACATGTCCAGTTATCTCACCATCTGTGGTAACCGAATTTAACCGTCGCATTAACAAATTTAACTGTCGCATTAACACATGTATAAGGTGATAAATTTCTAATTTTATTAAGGAACACAAACGTCAAATACTCCTTTAATTGAATATTTCCATGAATATTCTATTACAAAGTCTGATTGCTTTAACACTGCCGATTAAAAAAGCTCTGCTTGTCTAACCTTTCTGTCATAGTAAATGGTCCGTACGATAACTTTCTTGAATAAAAGGTAAAAACGTTGTTCCAGCAGTGATTTTCAAGGGTTAGGAGAGCATTTACTTAAAACCCAAAATATAGGAAAGGGAAGACCAGTATAGTGGCTGCTAGATCAGCAGATTTAAACGACCTTTATTTCCTTCTTGGCGGTATTTAAGAACAGAACAATATGATTCGAATTTGATTCGATGAAACTTTCAAAAAATGGCACCCTTTAAAACACATTTTAGCACAAACGCTAAAAGAATTACAAAATTGTAAACCAGAAATATATAACCTCAGAATACTGTTTTCAGGACTTAAGCAAACAATACCACGGTTTGCTGGAAACGAACAACACGTCTCACATAAATTACTACGACATCTATTAGAAGCAATACGTGAAGATCATTTAAGAAATTAGTAAGCAGTAAGTTTACAAAAAACAGAACTTAATCCAAAAATAAATCCATCATGTACTGAAAACTATAGAGAACATATACAAATTTATGAACATCAGGACTTTGAGCTATTATTACCAGAGATGAAATGGGTCATGGGTCAACTGGGTCACTGGGTCCAAATGAGTCACTTTTTTGTTTTGGTCACTGGGAGAGTGGATCTCGTGTACTGACCCGAATTGACCCAGTGACCCACATTGACTCAGTGGCCCACATTGAACCAGTGACCCACATTGACCCAGTGACCCAAATTGACCCGGTGTCCCAAACTGACCCAGTGACCCAAACTGACACAATTGATTCAGTAACAAATTGAATTATTGAAGTCATAAAAATCTTTTTCCCATACTTTCAGCTAGTGATGGATTCGAACCAAACCGAACCAAACCTTGCCCTAGGTTCGGTTCGGTTCGAAAACTTTTTAGTCCGGTTCGGTTCGAGGTTTGGTTCCAAAAAATATATTCCGGTTCGGTTCGGTTCGGTTCGAAAAAAAACGAACCGAACCTCGAACCGAACCGAACCGGTTCGACATTTCGATATTTTAAACAACTAGTACGTTCAACTACAACAATTTAAACGTTTAATGTAGTTTTTACATTAATATGTTTGAGATTTTAGCAGCATAAATCATATTAATACTATTTGTCCAGGCTTGATTTTTCAATACGTACTGTCTTTAACAAAGCGTAATTACAATTAGGTTAATAGTGAAAACCACCTCTAAAATTTAGCATGTGTTAATAATTGATGAATTTTACTAATGTCATTTTACCGTGAAAGAACGATATCACACGATCTTTGCGATTACTTTTATTTTAGTTTTAGTTAGTATAAAAAAGTATCAAGACAATAAATAAGGTGTTGCTGATTTCTTATACAGTACAAACGAAAAGCTGTTTGTCAGTTTATCTTTATTATTATTTCTTTTAAAAGACAATATCAGATGGTTCTCGGAAAGAATCGTAAATCTACCTCAAACAGTGTTTACGTTTTTCATAATAAAATATAACAGTATCTATGGCACGGGCATTATGTTTGCTTATTATTTGCATTATAGTGTGTTATTTTATGTCGGCATTGATTTTAAAGTTTATGCCCCTATGAGTCATAAACTTCAACCCTTGGTCGTGAGAGAAAGTTTGGGGTCATTCTTTTGGAGTATCGGTTACTTCTAAGGACGTTGGTAATGGCCACAATAAATAAACCGTAAATATTATCGTACCATGCGTTTTGTAACACCATTTATTGAGCGATTATGTACAAAAGAAAAGGAGATTAGTTTTTGCTACAAGGTCACATTTTTTAATATTAATAGAGAGCTGGTTTTCATATAAAAGTAAAAAATTCAAAATGATAGATTAGTAATACATACTTAATTAAAAATTAAATTCTTTGGTTTATTCTGAAAACTTCTGTAGTCTCTAGACCGTGACCTCGGCTGGTATATGTTTAAGATGGTTTTCAACACGACTTCTGTTCATTAAATAAAATAAACTTGTTTTTAAAACCAAATTTTCAAATCATTTCGAGTTTCTCCAATATCTAATACTAGTTATAAACAAACAACAATTTGAAATAAGGAGCATTAAACAAATCGAACTAATCTAGAATTTTTTGATCTACAAACGTGGCTCGATGACAAAATTTATTAGATATGTATCACTAATACCTATTAGATTATTTACCTATTGTCTTAAAACTCAATGACCAAGTACATTAGAAAATCGTTCTAATTCTTATATGCGTGTTACTAGAGATTTTTAAAATGTGTGTTTGGGAGAAATTGACATGTTTTTAGTGAAAATTAAATTTTTAAACTAAATTTTTATTTAAAAAATCGAACCTTTCAAACCGAACCGGAACCGAAACTTGAGCTAGTTTCGGTTCGGTTCGAAAAGTTTGCTGGTTCGGTTCGAGGTTCGGTTCGAAAATAAAATGTCCGGTTCGGTTTGGTTCGGTTCGAAAAATCGAACCGAACCTCGAACCGAACCTCGAACCTGTTCGGTTCGTGTCCATCCCTACTTTCAGCTCAATTTATTAACTATTTTCACAAATGCATAAGCTTATTGGTGCCGTTAGTTGCTAGCATTCGTTTCATATTTCAAGCAAACGCTAAAATGTTTTGTAATCAATACATCGCTTTTTATATAATATGAAACGCATTTTACATGTTTTTCAAGAATCGTGCTGTGGCGTTGTGCCGCGAGAATGCAGTGTTATGAACGTATACAATTTTGTATGTTCAAATAATAGTATTCTTTCACATAAGAACTGAAATAATTTGTAGCAAAAATTTTAATATTATATACCCGGTTATTTTCAGTGTCCATTATTTTTGTAATTTGTATATCATTATCATTAAGCATGGATAAACATCACCTTAATTGTAATTTAAACTTTATACATAAGTGCTGACTTTATAAATCTCCGTGAGACCGAGTTTTCTTGATAAGACTAATTAACTAAAAGAACAATGAAGATCATATAAAACAATGTTCCTGTATAAACTCGAAGTCAGAAAACGGGATTATTCAATTTATATTTTATTGCGTCTGTCATTGAAAAATATTTTGATCAGTTAGTATATTTAATTGTTAAACATTCTCACACTAATTAAAATTGTCTCGGACAGCAGCTACTCCTTCTGCCAGATAGTTCTGAGATTTATTTTGTAACTGTAATGCGTAGAACAGCACATATTTATTAAAAATTAACAATAAAATTTCCAAATTTCATAATCGGTTATTCGATAAAACTCGCCCACTAATTGAAGACATCGCAGAGGGCCAATTTGGTACAGTAAGAAAATTTTTGCGACTACATCAATTTGGGTCAATTTAGGTAAGTGGGTCAATTTGGGTCACTGGGTCAATGTGGGTCGATTTGGGTCACTTGGTCAATTTGGGTCACTGGGTCAAAGTGGGTCAATGTGGGTTACTGGGTCAATTTGGGTCACTGGGTTAATTTGGGTCATGGGTCGTTGGTTGGTGCGTCACATCCTTATTTGGGTCACTGGGTCATGGGTCACATTTTAGGTGACCCATTTCATCTATGATTACTACCCACTGAACAGGTATTTCCAGGCACATTAATTAGTACAATTCAGTGCCAAGATGGCAACCACATTTTACATCGAGATGAACCCTTCTTTGATCTGAGTTTGCCAATATCAGGATAACAAATTTCTCCATTATTTCAACACAAAATAAAAGAATTTGACGAACATGAATCATCGCAACACCAAATAAAGAAAGAAAAACTTATCATTAAAAAATCCCACAGAAAACAACAAAAGTGTTCTAATCAAGTAGAATCTACAGACAACCAAACTATCACCAGCCGAATTGAAAAAACTAAAGAAAGCCATCCAAAAGGTGAATCTTACATTAATAGAGAAGATACCATCGACAGAAATATATCCTTATTTAATGACAACAAGAAAATACATAATGTCTATGGAGATTATGATATATACCAAGACGGAAAACAGATGAAGAACATTCTATAAACGATACATATAGAAATACTATAATGCCAAAATATTAATGTGGAAAAACTTATTACTCTGTGCAATCTTGTTTAAACCAGTTTACGGTTTGTGAGTTACTTGCCGGAAATAATAAAATAGTCTGTGGTTGATATACAAAGAGACAAGTTGGACCTGATAAAAAAACTGTTTATACCAATGCCATTAAGCAAATTTTAATCAACATTCCACCTTCTGTATTGATCTTACATTTAAAGAGATTTCAAACCCTAAGATTTCGGCCAACAAAATTGAATGACCAAGTATCGTTCTCTGTGTTGCTGGATTTAACACTATTTTGCTTAAAAGAATGTCAAAACCTTCAAGGGTTGAATTTTAACCAATCCAAAGTATTATACACATTATACGGCATTATACAGCATAACGGTTCTATTCATCATGGACACTATGACGCATATGTAAAAGTAAGAACGACGTTAGACAATGATAGTCACCGTTGGCAATTCCTACATTAAAGTAAAAAACATTTATTGTTTTTACAATGTAAAACCACAAAAAGTAACACTGACATTCCAATGGGAAAGCGGTACTATATTAATGACTCAAATATTCCAAAAGTGTCCGAAAAAAAGGTCCTTGAGACACATGCATATTTTTTATTCTATGAACGAATGTTGTATTGTCCTCTTTCCAAAATAGTTTTTATTTTAACTAATTGTATATGTATGTTGTTACGTAGATTCAAGACCTGGAACAAAAGAAACGTTGCCTGTTTGTACCGCGGCTAGTCAGAAGCATAATGGGTCGGGTTCTGAAAGCGAGATGGTACTAATATTTTGTTGAGCGCCAAGGCGGGCTCCGCGCAAAAAGGCAACTATAATATAAAACCAACCTTACCTGCCTAATTGGTTGATCCAGGATCCAGGACTAATATTACTGTAGATATTGTGTGAACTTCAGGTTTATCAGAACTACGATTAATATTTGCACACGTTATGTAAATATGTATATATTGTAAACATTCAAATTAACACTAGTTGAAGGGAAACAGCTGATTGCACCTGCAACTCCTAATAAGTCGCATAAAGTTAAAAACCAGTATTAGGGGTTGGTTTGCGCAAAACAACACTTTGTATATAGTGAAATGTATATAGTAAAATTACCACTATAGGCCCTTTCAACTGCTTTAACAGTGATAACGGAACAAAGTGAAATTATTTTTATATATGAAAATTTGGTAAGTTGCAAAGTAAGCAACTGAGTCCGTCGGAGTATTCTTTATTCTTCCCAGGCCACTTACGTAAAAAAGGATACGTTAATACATCCTGGTGTGGTGTTTTGCTCTCTGCATGTAGCACTTGTCCCTCGCTGTAGATATGTAACTAAGCGATCAGTGTACAAATGAATAACAAGAAATGTAACATCTGGATCAAACTTGTATCTGCTGTACGTATACCAAAAATACAATAAGGCAATTCCAATAAAGGAAAACCAAAACGAGAACCATAACCACGAAAATACCAGAGAAGAGAATAAACAAATAAATAAACCAGTGGATAAAAAAACCAAAAAAAAAACCCTAAAAGCCTAAAATTGATTAATGCTCAAGCAATTGTACCAGCAAACCTTCAACGCTAACCAGCGTAAGGGTTTAATAATTATTTTTATAGCGACGTTATCTTCAAACAGGTAGCAACTTCAAACAATTCCTAAAAATACAGATTATAGTAATTGCACGCGGCGCAATCTTTACTTACAATGAATGTGCACCATCGACCTATAACATTCAAATACTTGAACCAAAGTTGCAGAAACTTCCAAATAAGCACAGCCCACGCTATATGCAACTCCAGAAAATTAACGTTTCGTTATATTTATATCCTGCAACGCAGCTAGGGAAATATCTTTTAGCACACGCTAACCCTTGGATAACGAAAACGTGTAGGTCACTTCACGAAGCGCATTCAAGACGAACAACCTCTAATCAAGAATGTATTAATTCGTATTTCTATTTATCAACAATTATCACACACCTGTCGGACAGATAAAGTCGCGTTGTATTTAATATTAAATGCTTGGCCCTGAATCAATATTTTACAAATAAATTGTTACGTCTAATCTAATTAAGTTATATACAGTGAGAGTCAATGTAACGTAACAAAGTGACCGTTACAATGTAATGTAGTTATTATTTAAATAAAATTTATTATTATCCAAAAAAAAACTAAATATTATATTATACCTGTAAAAAACCTCGAAGAACAGCGAGAATCACTCAAGGAATAAAGATGTGTTTAGCTACATAATTAGAATTTAGCCGAATCTTTGACATACCAAGCAAGGTAAAGATCGATTTCGTAAATGACAACACTCACATACTGGACCAATATTTGAACTATCATCTAAACGAGTTGTAACATTATTTTGTAATGTTAACAATTAAACAAATTAATTAATTAAAATTCAGTAACTTGAATAAAGTATAGACAAAAATTCCCACAATAAATTACTTTACATTCAGTCAGGCTCCTTTATAATAAAAAGACCACATTTACCGATAGCTTCGGGCTACTAAATTCCAGCGGCAGGTCATAATAATTTAAAGCTCTACCCTAATGAACCAAGTAACAATAAACTTCTTAAAAGTTAGGTCGGTAACAGACTAACAAATCCGATTAAATTAAAATGTATAGTACCTTTTAGCGTAAATAAAGGAAAACCAATTTCAGTTTGAAAAGCTTAACACTTTTGTTGATTTACAGCGGGTTAGACAAAACAAAACATTATAATAGCGGACACTATTTCCAAGTTGATTTGTTCAAATATTACAAGTAATTTTAAGTAGTCTGGAGACATTCATTGTATTTAAAATCCATTTCGGCTCAAGTAGGGTTGCCGGTCTTTGTTAATGCCAGACTACGGCCGCCATAGGTAGATTCCACATTGCCATATTTAAGAAATTCCGAGAAGATACAAACTATTTAAATTCGTGGGAAAGTGATTGCATCCGTGACCATCATCTAAAAAGGGGTTGGATTTGGTTTCTGAAATCTTGTTTTGTGGGAGGTTCTGTTCAGTCATTGGATAACAGAAAATGCCGCGCATAATTATTAGGATGGGAATAGTCTATATATTTGAGGGCTTAGCCAAAAGACGGGGAGTTTTTTTTTCCAATGGGGCCGACCGTGGTTAAGAAGTAGAGAGAAACGTAGTTTGCGGGTAGCGGTTCTCTGGCATGACATAGAATATTAAACTTCGTATCACGTTAGTAAAAAAATTAGAAAAAAGTGTAACTCTTCCAGTTTCGCGAGGGTTATGCCCATATGTCGCGGATTTATAGTGATGCAAGATAAATATTAAAAAACTTGTAGGCGTATGACGCATGTAATGCAATAAACAACATCAAGTTTAAAGAAAGGTTTATTTAAATATAAATCAAGCTAAGCGACTACACATCTTGAGAGCTTCTTACGTTCTTACATTCTTTTTACGTTCTACTGTGTCTCTGAACAACAAGTTACAGTAACCCCTTACTTACTCCCTCTACTACCCTTAGGTCCATCGACGCACGCAGAAGGCTTGTAATATTTTACACATCCTCCGGCGCGGCGATAACACTTAGCTTATCACTTCTTATTTCTAAAGGATACAATAATTGTATTGGGCGCCTAATTACGGTGCCATTCGCAATCTTAACGTAACAGGCACGCACTTTGCCATCACGGCCGTTTATAACGTCGTTCACCAACTCTAATTTCCACAATAACCGTCGCTTATCATTTCCATGTATTAATACGACATCCCCTTGCTTAATCGCACACTCACGCACATTCACGTTATGATGAGCTCCTCTTAATAATTGTAAATATTCTGCGCTCCATCTTTTCCAAAAGTAGTCGATAACGTTTGTTCTCTGCTTCCATAGCCTACGAATCTCACCTCCATTAATAACACGGTCAACAAAAGGAATAGTAGCCAAAGCGGGTCCCAATAAAAAATGCGAAGGGGTTAACGGCATTAAATCCATAGGTTCACTACCTAGGTATGTGAGCGGGCGGGCGTTTATTGTTGCTTCAACCTCGGTAATGAGTGTATTTAGTTGATCTAAATTTAGTAAAGAACGTCCTATCGTAGCCCTAAGGGCGTCTTTACACTTTTACAAGTCGCTCGTAAAATCCTCCGTGCCAAGCCGCTCGCTCTATTATAAATTTCCACTTAATTTGGTGACTGTTTACAAACTCGATCAATTCTGTACTCGCCATCACTTCGTTTAAAGTCGATATTTCACGTGATATTCTTTTAAATGTTTTAGCGTTATCAGAGTAAATGACCTTAGGAATCCCTCTACGGGCAAAGAACCGTTTACAAGCACTGATTGTAGACGCAACATCCATTTTCAAAACAATCTCTAGATGAAGTGCTCGTATAACCGCACAGGTAAATAAAAGCACATAACATGACTTTGAGTGATAACCTTCTTTAAAATACAATGGTCCGGCGAAGTCTAAACCTGTCACTTCAAAGGGCTTTGTTTGCTGTATTCGATCTCTAGGTAACGGCGCGAAGGAATACGACCCTGATTTTCCACGAAGTCGTTTACAGATAACGCATCTTGCTAAAACGGACTTTATTAATTGCCGTCCTCGTACAATCCCTTCAAAGTAATTAAAACGCGATTGTAAAGCTTAGAGGGAATCGATGCATTATTTCCAAACGCGGCAATACGAACCCTATGTTGTCCAACTACAGGTAAATTTAATACCCTTGATAGATTCTCCTTAATAAATGAAAGTTGACTGCCGCCGTCCATAACTAATCTGATTAACTTCTTTGAATTTTCGCCAAAGGCATAAACACAAGCCGTTTGTAATAGCACATTCTTGTTTACGTTTGTCATCAAACTGGACACCGACGGCGCGGAAGTGTTCATTGAACTCTCGCCTTTCGTTAATTTCATTGCAATACCTGTCTTCTCAGCGTTGTATCTATCTTTACCTGGCTTAAAGCTTGGATCGCACATAGTTGTAGCATGCCTACCGCCGCATTCCTTACATTTTAAGAATCTATTTTTACAATATTTAGCACTATGGTTATTTCTCGTACAACGGTAACAATTTCCGGCTGCCTTCAGAATTTCTTTCTTCCTTGTCAAAGGTACATCTGTGTCACACATTTCGGTTTTATGGTCTTTCTTGCAGAAAGCACAGCATTCAAGACGTTTGTTCGGCGTGACTAATAAACTAGACGCAGTTCCTTTGTAATGCGTTGGGAGCATCTTTTCTTTACAACCTGCATCCGGATTTAAAGCTTGTTCTAAGGACTCAATTTCGTTTTTAAGAAACCGTAATAAATCCTTTACCTGGCGATCTGAATCTTCCTCTGACCTTAATGATGAACTTTCTAAATTATTCGCAATAATTTCTAGATGATTGGATGATTTCATTTTCATTTGTCGATAAAATCCTAAACGCAATTCCGTTGGCAACGACTTAATGAGGGTCGACTTTACGATCATGTTGTATTGAGAATTAGATACTTCTAATATTTCAAGAGCACGCATCGCTGAAGTAATTAGATTGTAATTCTTCCTTAAAGTGCTTACGTCATTTTTAGATTTTACAGGTTCGATTTTCATAATGCTATCAATATATTGTTCAATTAGCCGTTCCCCATTTCCAAATTGATCTTTTAATATATTTAAAGCTTCTTCATAGAATGCTCCAGATGGAGGAAATCCCTCAATTGCTTCAGCGGCCCTTCCCGTGACATACATTCGCAGGTAGTTGAATCGATCTCCGTTCGTTAATTGTTGATTGTCGTGGATCATACTTCTGAATTGTTCCCAGAAAGGAAGTCAGCCCTTTGCAGTACCATCATACTTCGCTAACTGTACACGTTGAAGCTTCACTGACGTAAAGGACGGCCTATTTGTTTCGTTACTTACTGGTACCGTATTTGTTAAATTCGAGTCAACCTCTAACTGCGATTTTTCTGGACATTTTAATCTAAATTCCAACTTAGACATCGTAGTTACAGCAACTTCTTCATATTCATACCTTTTCATTAACTCGTCCTCTATATTTTCTTTAAGCAGAGGTTCAATTTGCTTATCAATTTCTTTCAGATTATCACTCGCAAGCTTTAACTTTGACATAGCTGTATAAATGTCTTCAACACTGAAACTACTTTCTAACATAGAATTTATATTATTAACTGTTTTAGTTAAGTGCGTTCTACAAATTGTCCGTTTTACTTTTTCCATCATGAAGCCTCGATAGTATAGCCGTTTGTTAAATATTCGCGTTCCCGTTCCGTTATTTCGAATATTTCCGTTAAAGCTCGTTTATATTTATCACCAGATCGTTCCCGTGTTTCGGCACCAAATTTTGATGTAATGCAATAAACAACATCAAGTTTAAAGAAAGGTTTATTTAAATATAAATCAAGCTAAGCGACTACACATCTTGAGAGCCTCTTACGTTCTTACATTCTTTTTACGTTCTACTGTGTCTCTGAACAACAAGTTACAGTAACCCCTTACTTACTCCCTCTACTACCCTTAGGTCCATCGACGCACGCAGAAGGCTTGTAATATTTTACACAACGCACAAGTAAATGATATTGTCAAAATTCTGCCGAGTTCGTGTGCCAGTCAATTTTCTTAAACATTACAAACAGAAGCAACAAAAGAGATTCTCTTCCCAAATTTAATAACTGCTCTACGTTGAAAAACAAACCCTCAAACAATGGACAATTATTAGTAAGTAAGCTTTTATAGTTAAGTAGCATGACCAATTTTAGTTAGTTTATTTGTTAGGACGTTTTGGCCATAAACCGTAGGATTAAATTAGTGTACGATTTATAATATAAGTTTCTTTCATATACAAGTGTTTGATAACTACTTATGTACTCAAAATTTTCATAAATTCGATAGTCACCTATTCACTTAAATTTATAAACTAAAATCAATGCATGTAAGAGGTTCACGTTTATTGCTCTGTGAACTAAATAGTTTTGTTTGCCGTTGATTAAGTCAATAGTTTTTTTTTTTTTTTATATATATAAGTAGTAAAAAGTGAGGAATTGATTAAAAGAAACAATTGTCCTCCTTGGGATGACAAGTCTCTCAAGGTTTTGTACGAACATTTGGACATTCTCGACTTGTCTGGCGCCCTTGGCAATTGTCATTAAGCCACAATATTTTATGAAAGGTAAGTGCCACACTTTTGTAGTATATTATAAATTAATTTAACCCTTTATTTCAAAATTTCAACCCTCTATATGATCCACGACCTTCCGCTAGCTAGTGCCGGTGACCCCCCTTTAATTTTTGTTTTACAGGCCGCCCCCATTTTATAATTTGACTGGAAAGGATACACTTAGTAGCTTTTCCACCTGTAACAGAGTGGGTACTTTTATGAAAAATGCTCAATTATCATCCTCAAGCAGCTTTTGTTGGAAATAGAAATCCAGAACTTTGGAATAAATAGTCACCCGCAAACGTACCAATTTCATAAAGCCGCTTCGTTCAAGGACGTGCTAAACAGAGGCGATTTCGCCAATGAGATAGGTGTGCTGTACCTTGAATGGCTCCAAAAGATCGCACGCACGCACGCACGCACGCACGCACGCACGCACGCACGCGCGCACGCACGCACGCACGCACGCACGCACGCACGCACCCACGCACGTACGCACGCACGCACGCGCCGCAGCACGCACGCACGCACGCACGCACGCACGCACGCACGCACGCACGCACGCACGCCCGCACGCACGCACGCACGCACGCACGCACGCACGCACGCACGCACGCACGCACGCACGCACGCACGCACGCACGCACGCACGCACGCACGCACGCACGCACGCACGCACGCACGCACGCACGCACGCACGCACGCACGCACGCACGCACGCACGCACGCACGCACGCACGCACACACGCACGCGCGCACGCACGCACCCACGCACGCACCCACGCACGCACCCACGCACACACGCACGCACGCACGCACGCACGCACGACGCACGCACGCACGCACGCACGCACGCACGCACGCACGCACGCACGCACCCACGCATCCACGCACCCACGCACCCACGCACCCACGCACACACGCACACACGCACACGCGCACACACACGCACACACACACACGCACACACACACACACACACACAACACACACACGCACTCACGCACACACACACACACGCACACACACACACACACACACGCACACACGCGCACACACACACGCACGCACGCGCGCGCAACACACACACACACACACACACACACACACACACACATAGAAACGTGGGAGCTATAATGTTTTAATTAACAGAGGTTTACACCCCAGGAAAAAAAAGGAATAGCCAACAGTGCTGAATCACCATCATGAGTATGCCATTAACTAGGCGGACTGGTTCTCGTACGTACAATAATAATATTAACTAGCCTCTCCTGTAAAGGTAATCATGCTCCCAAGAACAAAAAAAACACCAAGTTTAGGCGTCAAGCCGACCTTGATAAGTGTATTGTTCTGACCATTTCACAAGGGTCAATGTCCCAATAAAAAAAATCGTAAGTTAACATTCACCGACGTATCCCAGGCGCAGGCGGTCTGTGTGTGTTCCCCATAACAACAGGAGCGGCGATCCAACGGGGCTTTAGGGCCACCGTAAGAAGCTAGAATATTTACAAGCAAATTAATTTTATTGCCGCCGAAAACTATAGGGTTGTAAAACCACCATTACTTATCACGCTGTATTGCGTGCGCAAAATTCCAAAATGAAAACGGAAACAAAAAATACAACAATACCTACAAATGCTTTCGTCGTGTATATGGAAAAGAAAGTGAATCTTAATTCTTTTTAAAATAATAAGAATTCAACTCAATGCTAGTGTTATCAAAACATACTAACAGGTGATTAGGAAACTCGAAACACGGATTATCGAATAATTTAATACGTTATTTCCACGAGTTTTAGATTGAAACAATAGAGAAAGTAAATACAAGCTGTCCTAAAGTGTAGCAAGTTCACAAATACCTAAAACGGGGTATTGACTATTTAATTTATAGAATTAACTTTTCATTTCGAAGTAAATAGGTTTAAAATGAAAATTATTAGAAAGGGTATTTATCGTGAACAGGTAAAATATACAGGATGTTGTTGGTGGATTTGAGCAAAATCTAAGTAAATGAATAATTAAATACTAAAAAGGAGTATGTTTTAACGGACCATCGTAAAGTAAACGTAACACGTTCATTCGTATCAAACTCCCCTGTATTTTAACTGATTTATGACACTCGCCCTTCGTACCTCCTTTGTTGATGTGTTCAATCCTTACCATCTCACTGAGGGTTCGGTGACTCGCCGCACTGAGGGTTTGGTAATACAATGGTACGTATTAAAATAACAGTTAAAAAATTAAACACGCTCACCCGAAAGTAGTGAACTTACTTCCCAAATATAAACAGGCAAATGAATCCACATTTAACAAATACCCTTTTGATATTCTGACAGTAAAATATTTTAAAGTAATTTTGCTAATTAAACGTTTTCTACGTAAGAAAGAACTAATAAACTCCCTCAATTCATATAAATCAAAGAGTAACAGATCATAAGCAAATATAATAACTAATGACTAATCTCTAATCTTCCTGAATGCGCGAATGCTCAATTGCAGTTATATAAATGGTCAACTAGGGAGCCTCCAGTAATAACAATTTCTCTGGGCTTCTGTTTTTCGGCTGAATTCGCTTTCAATAAGCTCTGCTCCTTTTATGTCCTCTGCGACAACCATCAATAGATTTGCACTCTTTTGCAATAGCCCTACTCTTATCAACAACTACCACAATAATCTTCTTTCTATTTTAAACAAATTATACACGCCGGACCTCTGCTCAACGACAAACAAAATAAACTTCCTCTTCGTTCAATATAAATACTTTCACTTAGACTCTGCACCAAGAATAAGAATAATAATACGTCGCTTTATATACACAATCCTGTTCACTACTATTAAGCACATTATACATTCAAAAGATCAAACGCTATTATAAATTTTGGACCCCAATATCGAGGCACGTTTTACCAGCATCGAATGTAAAATTTGTTTTCACGTTTATAAATTAGTGAATAACTACCATTCGCTATGATTCTCTCATATATAACCATGCCCTCTTAATTATTCATAAATGTCTTATACATCCAAAAGTTCAATCCTGACATGCATCCGGGTAACTATGTGCTGTTGCACGTTTCAGCGTAAATCATACCCAATAACTACAACGATAATAACACTCAACAACGAAATCTATATATCTTTTTAGATTTTACAAAAGTATCTCATCAGTAGGTAAATTTAGAAGTATTCAAAACAAGAACCGGTTTCTTTTTAAAAATATCTGAAGGAATCGAAACAGCTGCTTGTTATCGTTTAAAGCTTGAAGAGAAACGCAAGAATTTCACAACCATGTCTAATATTGTACTCTTTCCAAAATAATTCACTTTTCTATAATTCACATGCCATCCCCCCCCTCCAACGGTACTTTTGTATATTATAAAGGCCTAACTGATTTTAGGAAAAATGTATATTCTATATACATGTTTTAGAATTCTATCTGTCAGGTGTAAAAATATTTAAAAGCTTGAAAGATATCCCAAACTTTTTCACTTCACTTACGATGAGTGTATCAGACGCGTTTATTTTACACGTCCTACGCCCATAGCTAATTCCTGAACGCCTAGTCCACCAGTCAGTGGCGTGCTGTGAGATTTTTTAGTGGGGAGGCGCTTCAAGCTGTCGCTTATACTACATAATTCTATCTCTTTTGAATCTTAGATTTTTAATACTCCTCTTTTTTTTAACATAAGTAAATTCCATTTACCGCATTTTGAAAGACACCCAGTGTGTGTGTGCGTGAGCGCGTGTGTGTGTTGCGCGCGTGTGCGTGTGACAAGCGTGCGTGTGTGGTGCGTGTGTGACTATGTGTAACTTAAGAAGCTTGAGCTTTGTGTTTAGAAGCAAAAAAGGTAGATATTAGAAAGTATGTGTTGTTTTGGAGGCGTATTACATCATAATGCTTTATTTCTTTGGATTTGAAATAATTAGTTTTGCTGATTTATGTATTGTTAATGTTTGTATTATTTTGCATTTTTAAATTACCTAAAAAGTTATTCAAAACCTCTGACGCCTATAAACTTCCATTTAGAATTGAACCAACCTTTTTAGAAAATATGATAAAATATAACCAATAAATTATTCTGCGAATTTTGCATTAAAAGCCAGTTGTTAAAATGTGAGGAAGACCACATTGTTCTTTTATTTTTCCAATTTTAAGAATTGCACTCACATTAACAAAGAAAATTCTTTAAAACCCACTTATTATTCGAAGTAAAACTAAATCTTATTTTAGAAATATTAAAAAGACATTTTTGGTTAAAAAATAATAAACCTAAGGACGTAAAAATTCAAATTAATGCGACTGTATTTTTCAATTTACTTATCAGCTAGTAGCAATATTACTTATATCATCGGTCATTTCTGATGCACAATACACAATACTTATAAGAAAGTTTAACTACCTGACATTTCTGCACAATTCGAATATATAAACAATTTATGTAATTAAATTCACTTATGCTCTGAGCACTAAAAAAAACTAAGTATTAATAACTCGCTACGTTCAGCGACGTAGTCTAAAAGAGGAAAATAAAACCGAGGAAGAAAAAGAAGAAATTGGCCGGGCTCAATCGGCGAGTGGGCGGATTATTATACCAAAAAAAAAACTATAATGGAGGCCTGAAATAAAGATATACTCACTCACGCACAATCAAATATTTACAAACTAAAAACCTTTAATTAGAAAAACAAAATTATATACAAAACACATTAGTACCAGAAATGAACAATTCGTAGGTACACAATATACATATTTACGAAATAAAGAAATGAATCATTTTTACATTGAGGAGCTGCAGTTTTTAGGTCACCCCCTATATTAATCCTCAAACAAGAAAAAAAACAAAATTACCCCACTAAAAACCACAGCTCGAAATCAGCATTGCAAGTACGGAATTCTATAAATAAAATTATTCTAATAAAGAACTCAGTATACATTATAATATCCTCGCACATACAAATAACTAGTTATTTTACCACCAACAAGGTGATGCATCTATAGACCCGTGTACATATGTTGTTTCCAACAATTACCGGGTACCCATATAATAAAATTAGTGTATAAACACTCACCCTCGAGTTACCACCGTCGGGTTGGCTCCTGCCGTCTGTAAAAACGGTGCAAATCAGAGGTGCGCGTGATCGCGCCTTGGGTTGGTCCTCCCATCACAACAAGGAGCGACCATTCATTGTGGCTTTCAGGGCTACCGAAAGGAGCTATAGTAATTATAAATAAAATTAATTTATTGTCGTCGAAAAGTACAATTTTATAAAATCCATAAATACCCCCCACGCTGTAGGGCGTGTGCGAACTTTTCATACAGAAAAGCGGAAACAACCAACCATTCTACACATGTTTTCCTTGTGTAGATTGAAAAGCAAGTGAATATTAATTTCGTTTCACTAATGACCAGAGCTCAAAGAAATATTGTTGTTAAGGAAATAAATTTGAAAAAACACGGTTTATTGGGATGATACGCGGCTTTAATTTGAGGAAGCTCTCAATGGGAAACACATACGAATCAATTATCAGATACCTAGAACCAGTTATCGCCTGTTTAATTTTAGCATAAACTTTACGTTGAAAAATTCTTAGGAGTATTTATTGACAATTAGGCTCTAGGATGTAACAATAGGAATCGAATTTATACAAATAGATAAATGAATTAACACGTGAAAGGGTTATTTTAATTTACTGAATTAATTTTCGTTTTTAACGCCAAAGGGATTTGAATTGAAAATTATTAGACCGCGTATTTCTTATTAAGAGAAAAAAATGTACAGAATGTTTAAAATAAACGTAACAAATAATAAACAATAAGACACACGAATATACACACACTTAAGCAATATACACAATGTTGACGACGCACATTTTTCTTTGGCTCTTATTCAATATTTTATTTATAATGCAATTCTATTCTTCTATTAACCTGTGCAAACCTTTCTATTACGTCATCACAAAATCTTGGATTCTGCATCAAGTTACTAATACGTTCTTTTTCTATAGACAACACAACTAAATGGGTTAGTCTTTCTTCATCAGTTAAATTTCTGATAAAGGTTTTAATGCGCTTTAATGTAGAAAAACTGCGTTCAACCGAAGCAGGAATTGTTAAAAAAAGTTGACACAATTTAAAGACTTCACTATAGAATTCTGCCAAATCAATTTCTTTAAGAAAACGTAGCATATTTAACCGTGTTTTTTGATTATTGATTTCTGGAGTGTTGTATAAAACACTTAACTGTGAATTTAATGCCAAAATGTCAAAAAAATTTGCATAATTAAGTTTTAAACTATTAAAGGCTTCTTCAGAAAAACGGGCTTTATTATAGTTGTTATAATTACATAATACGACGAATTTTAATTCACCGAAGTTCTGAAATCTGCTTCTGAGTTGTTGAGAAATATTATTAAAAATCGCTAAATATAATCTACGATAGGAAGTTACCATATCACTTATATTGTCAATTCTAATACGTTTACTTTGTGGTTCTAAACTTAAATTTAGTGTTTGGTCCTAAATTCCTTGAAAGTTTTCTCTTTTTTGATTTAATTGTTTTTCAAAATTATTGATGTTTTGAACACAGAAACTAATATCATTCGATTTAGTTTGCAAAATATCAAACAAAAGGTCCGTGTAAGGGAAAATTTCTGAAAACACATCGAGCACAAAATTAAAATTAAAATCCGTTTCCATCATCTGTAAGTAGCCTCTAGAAGAATTTACAGTTTCAGGATCCCACATTTCTTTATGCGCTAAAATATTTTTAAACATTTCTATTAGAACTTCACGATATTGCAATACCGTCTGTACCGGTCGTGCGCTATAATTCCAGCCTGTGGGAGCAACTCTAGAAAATCTTTTTTGAACATGTGTATCTAAAGCGCGAGTTCTCTTAGTGGATTTTGAAAAAAATGCAGTCATTCCATTTAACGTCGAAAAAACACTTTGCAATCTTTTATAAGTTCAACACTTTGTGATAATACTAAATTTAATCTATGTGCCAAACAATGAACAATAATGGCATTTTGAAACTTTTGTCTTACTTTTGCTTGAAGACCGCCCAAGTGTCCTGCCATTACAGCAGCGCCGTCGTAACTCTGAGCAACAAGTTTTGTACCACACTGTAGTTTTACAATAATGTCACATAGTTTTATAAACATGGCATCTGTTGCTCTATCGGCGGTTATATCCAAAAATTTTAAAAACCGTTGTTGAACATCTTCGCCCAATTATACGTAACGTGTTACCACAGCAACAATTGATACAAAAGATGCATCCTTTACTTCTAGTTTAATGCTATCCAGTACAATATCCGATACGCGTTTTATTAAATCATTTTGGATTCGGTTAGATGTACCACGAAAAACAGTCGAATCTCTGAAATGGGTTTTTAAGATTTCGTCATACTTAGCAAGGAACTCCACCAAGTCGATATAGTTTCCACGATTATTGGATTCCTTTATCTTCTTGGTGACCCCTAAAACTTAGTTCATGATTTCCATGAAAACACGTAACGTCAATTAACCTCTTCAAGATGTTCCTATTTTTACTCACTAGATCATTATGTTGCTTATGACTAAGTTTTAACTGATTGTCTAAACTATATTCAATACAAGACTTACCAAAAATCTTTTCTTTAAGTAACGAAGTTAAATGTTCTTTGCTATTAGTGTGTCTTTTAACATTTTTATGGAAGTTGTTTAAGTGCGAAAATCCGTTTGAGTTTCAAGAGGTGTTTTCAAATATATTAATGAGCAAACAAGGCCAACTAAATAATTTTTTCAGTGTGTCACATCCTGTTAACCATTTATATTTATCATAAAAGTCCAATTTAAAGTGTCTAATAGATTGTTTAACGGAGTGTTCAACTTTAGTTTCTAAATTGATAGGCGGGATAGATCTACCTGAAGAAATTATTTTATATTTTTCTTGAAAACTGTACTGAGAAAATCGTTTTTCTAAAATTTTACACACCACACACACGCAATCACTATTATTACTCTCGTTCGCTTTTAATTGTCTATTTGCCGAAACTGAGGAACAAGAAGTTTCATTAGTTTACTCCATTGTAACACAAGTTATTTTTAAATGACACTGATAACAAATACAAACACTACCTAATTATGGGTTACTATCAAATATTTCGTAATTTTGTAATTCCAACAAAAAATGATATAGTATATGGATTAAATGGGGTCATTTTAAAAATAATTATTACTACACATAAGATTAACTAATACTTTACCTATGAAGCCGTGCTATTATTAAAATAAAGCGAATTCCAAATATGTATACGCTTTACCATCATATAACAACGGCTGTTTTACTTTTAACGCAGTATGGGTACGAGTAGGTATACGATATTGCAAGAAGCTTCCGTTCACAGCGCTTCCAGCTAGGCTAGTATCATCGACATTCGACAGTAAACGATAGTGAAGAGCATACGCGTCTGCAATGAACCGGAACTGCGATCGTTTAAACTTTGGAAGCGTTAGAAAATGCCGCAAGTTTATTTATTTGTGTGCAGACAGACGAGGACGAGCGATTATCTTCGAAGGGTCGTATACAGATTGTGAAGGCGTCATGATTCATGAATTTAGAAATTTCTCTTTCGATATCCTGTTGTTAGTATTTTGCACTTGGCTTGAGGATGTTAGTTCTGAATACTGAAATACGCCAGGAGCAAGGAGAATTCTATTGAATATTGAATACACTGCTAATGCCCAAATTTCATATTTCTACCTATAACAACTAGGAAAGCGGTGCCTCCGTCGCTTCCATTGACGGCACGCTGCTGCCACCAGTATACAGCTTGCCTTAAGAAATTTAAAAATAATTGACGCAAGGTTAAGGTTAAGAATATATGCTATATATTGACCTAAACTAATGCATGCAGTATCTAATACTAGGTTAAATCCATATTATATTTGGAGTGGTAGATTGTTTGGAAATAACTGTCGGCCATGTTTTGTTTATACATCACGAGTACATTTCTTATGCAAAAAAAGTGGTGTACGATATGTAAAGTAAACTTGCATCGACTGCATATTTCTCGTTTTACTCTACTCTCCTGAAAATACAGTCAAACTTTCCGTGATCACTTGGTATAAATGCTTGGAGATTTTCATAACGTGTTAGATACATTTGTATCATATTTAAAACAGTGGAATATATTCTGCGAAAGTTCACACGCTAGCGGTATTTTATACCAGATCAAAAGGATTGTTATGTACACCCAAAAATTTCAATAAAGCCATGAAATATTGCATTGCTACCGCCGTTGTATCCGAAGAAAGAAGTTTATATATAAACTGGAGGAATTGTTGTTATTACGAAAATTTCTGGGGTGCCAAATACAGTACTTGATGTATCGAAAATACGTAAATTTTCCCATTTTCACTTCTTCTGTATGGTAAATAGTTTTTTAGTTGTAGAAAACGCTATATTACATATGTTTAGGTCGTATAATAACTTAGACAGCATCAAGGGCTAGAAGCCTGTCGATTCCTGTCTGTAAGAAGTCTTACCAGAATGCACTCGAACATATACTTTAGTTTATGAGTAGCTGCACAGTCGAAGTAATGAGTGGTGTTGATTATGATATTACTCGAATGCGCAGTTTCATATCTTCGGAAACAATGGCAGCAGCAATGAAACATTCCATAGCTTCATTGAAATTTTTGCGTATAGAACAATCTTTTTAACCTGGTATAAAGTACTGCCTATGTAACTTTCGCAGCTTATATTGCACTATTTTGAATAATTTAAAACAAGTTACTAAAATCTTCAAGCTTGTGCACCAGATGATTACGGAATGTTTAACTGTAGTCTAAATAGAGAATTAAACTAGAAATATCCTGTCAATGCAGGTTTACTTCACGCATATTCTACCACTCTCTTTGCATAAGCAACATACGCATAAAAAGCAATAACGACTCGAATTCCAATAACAGATTTCACGCAATTCCCTCACCATTCTCAGTTTGAATGCCGAATAAAAACCCTGTGTGTAGCTTTACTGGAGGCAAGGGATCAAAATTGTTACAATCCATTTGCTACCATTGCTGAGAGTCGTAGAAAATTCTCTTTAAATGGTTGAATTACGACCGACACGGATTTTGTAAGATATTGAAAACACGTTCGCCTCCAAGTATATAACACACTTTCCGTTATAGGTTGCAGTAGAAATCTATGAAATAATATTTCTAACTTCAGACGCTTTGATACGTCTAAAAATGTAGATTTTTAATGAATTGACGGTTAAATGTAGCTGAATTCTCTGCATATGAAAAGCATTTTTCTGTTGTAAGAATAAATAGTACAAGTAATGGCGTTTTTTTTTGTAAAATGTAATGAAATCTCCATATATTTCTATTGCAGAGGAAATATGTTAGTCATTCTAGTAATTTTTGCCAGGTACCGCGGTATATTTTAGTTTTGTATGGACTTTTAATGTATGTATGTATGTGTGTGAGTGTGTGTGTGTGTGTGTATTGCTGTGAATGACACGATTCTAAACGAGTTCCAGTTATTACAATTTTAAGGTGAGTGATACATTTATATGGTCGATAAAACAGTCTACGGAGTACGTCGATAAATACAGTTACAAAGTCGGTAATACAGTTACCAAAGTTCATAAGATACATCGCGCAAGCGCAATGAATAAAGCGAGTGACGCCTTTAGCGGAGGGCAGCGCGAACCCCTTTTACAGGTTTCGCGTGGCCAACTACCATGACGTCATCACTGCCAAATTACATTGCGTAATAAACGGAAAATATAAAAATTTAAACAAAAAGAGTACTCACTCATAGATCCGGCCTTCGCACGAAGTTGCGCTACGGTAGGCCTCTCCCAAGTCCATCCGGCTACATCCCGGAGGGATTAAAGATGGTGATTCCTCCGGAGCTGCTAGCGGGGCATGTACATCAGGGTCTTGGAGTCCGGTTTGCCTCGAGTTGGCTGCAAATTTATTTACCTAATATGTAGGGAACGGCAGGATCAGGTTTTATAAGGAACGACAAACAAGATAAAACAGAAGGGAAATCTACATACTAGAGATAAGGCACGATACGATACCTCAAAGCGACCACTTCACTCGAAGAACAAAGGCAAAAGGCCGCGATTCAGAGCGTCACCAAAACCTCTCACCACTTTGTCCCCACTCCTTGTCTTTTACACATCCGCACGAAGTTATTCGTCTACACCTCTAGTGTCGTGCGATCTGCGCAAATGCACTCTGACGTAACGGAAGTACACACCTAGTCTATTTAAAATTCCGCGCGCCGCGTCTTTTGAAATTATGGCGCGAAACTTCCGTACATCAACTTAACCTAAAAACAATGTTTAAGTGCCGATTGGATTGGCACGTAACACAGTGTGGAAGTCACTAAAAGATGCCGTGAATCGTACGTGGACGTACGCTTAATAAAGGATGCTATGATGAATGTTTCTAATGCCCATCCTCTAATTGTTTTTACCAGCTCTCTGATTAATAAAACCACTGTAATTATTAACCAGATGTGTAGTAAGACAATATAATCGTCCTTCAAAAATCTTTCAAATACAAAATAATGCATTCACAACAACTGTCTCTTGCAAACCATATCTCTACTGCAAAGTTAATGAAAAATAACTTCTTCTCCACACATATCTTATATATTACATAAGGGGTTCAGAATATTCTTTAAAACTAGAATGATCGTTCGGTTATTCTACACAAATCTTAAGACGGGATAATCATTCATATATAACTCCTTAATATGTACAACACTTATCTGCATAGGTCATGTAATTTAATAACCTTGCCCTTAAAATGGTATGTTGAACTTATCTGCATTCAGTAGGTTCAATTGCTACTTTGTATAGGCAAAAATCTTTACCGCAGGTTTGCCAAAGCCTTAAAATTAAATTAGATTGACTTATGCATACCACTCTTACTCTGAAAATAAACTAATCAAAGGTTTTTAAATATGTTTAAAAAACTCTACACCAATTGCTTTAAACGTTACCGTCACAGATCCTCCTGTAATTTACCAGATTTAACTTTTTTCAGAACGTAATTACTAATCAGTGCTACTAATCGCTGAAATCGTTTTAGAAATTAAACTTTTCTATACAAGGTAATCCATATATAACAAACCATTCAAAATCATATCTGCCTACTCCAATTAAGAAAACTTCATCGTGCGGTAGTTCTAATGATTTTTAATTATCTATTTTCCATTTTGAGTAGCACTTTAGAATACTTAATGTATTATGTAACTTCGTCGATAGTACAACTTCAAAGCTTCAATCAAGACTGCCTTGCCCTCAACACCCATTGGTTTTTATAAAGCGAACACCTTCTGATATAGGTTTCGAGAGTTTTTGCGTTAGATCTAGTCGCTTTCCTATGGGTCGTTTCCATGTTCAAGTTGGTGTTAAAAGAGAGTGATGGCATTTACGCACGTTATCAATTTTCAAGAATTTATTTTTTTATTAAAGGAGAATACCTTTAAGAATATGCAATATTTAACCGTTAATTGAACTTTTGGATTAATAAATTGAAACTGAAAGCTTTTAAACCAATATGAAATTTTAATGAATGAAAATCTTTCAACAAACCCTTGTTTATTCATTAAACGTAATGAATACTTTTATTGCTATCAAAAACATGATCCGTTGGTTTTACAAGTGTTTTCTATGCAAATGAATATCTAATTCATTTGGCCGTTGAGAAAAGTTGAAGCTCCAAAATTCGTTCAAAATATTTTGCCTGACAGCTTTGTCGACTTTTTCCCTACACTTTTCCTGCATTGTATTGCACAAGGCGGAAAAACCTTCGTGTATTCAAATTATACTCAATCTTTGATTTTTCCGCTAGCCGTTTTTTTTGACGCGAATTTGAGCGAACGTTCGACGATATTTTGAACCATGTCATACATTAATTTATATGTATTTTTTGGTCATAATCTTGTATTGATACTATCTGATCAACCTGTAATTTTATAGGTTTAAAAATGTTTAGGTATGCATTCGGAAAGAAACTAATTGATGAAATTATATGAATTTTGTTGTTGCTATAATGTGAGTAAGAGAACATCTCTCTAAAATTTCTACAAGTAAGGACCTAATTATATCACTTGTCGTTTTGTTAGAGTTTTGGAAATCAACATCGTCGCCGGTAACACAGGTCTCAATTAAATTTTGTTTTATCGTTGGACAGATTTCAGAACCATTTCTATGGTTGCTTATTTCGCTTAATAAATCCTTTTCATTGAAATATCTCTTGAGTTCTTTCTCGAGATTATAATAGTCTGGGTGAAGGTCCGAATCATCATTTGAATCTAATGATTAATTGCAAGCCTCAGTGTTGGAGTCAGATTCATAATCAAGCCTAAAAATAAAAGACAAAATGTATTTCTCAGTTAGTTTTTTTAAAACAATTCTTGCAAATTAAACATAGCTGTATATCTCAAAAACATTATTTTCAATTCAACTAAAATTATCTAATGAAACCTTGTGAAAATCGTGATATTAGCTATTAAAATAAAGAAAAATTAATGGACTATCCGGTATTTCAAAGTCTACGTATTACGCGCCTTTTAATTTTTATACAATATTACGAATTTTATTTCAGATCTTAATTAAACCTTATTATACTGACTGCAATAATTTCTAAGTGGTTACCATTAATTTATTGGTTTAGCACAAGTGTAAGTTTTAGTATTAACAACTATAAGCAAAAATTGTGTTCAATATAGTGTTGTTAGGACTTACCCTTTTAAAGCCAGAGATACCATTAGCTTGCCTCTGCGTGATATCATACTTTATTTTAAATTGTTTACCACACTTCTTAAGTAAGATCTGATGAAAACACTTAAGCAATTAAAAACAGAACTTGCATCTATTACGCGTTCCACTTTTTAACAATTGAGGTCATGTTACATGTCAGTTGGTAAAATCTCAGTAGTAAAACCTAGTAAGTTAACATAATAAGTATTAAATACATAAAACAGCTAATATATTTGTATATACTTCCCATAACTAAACATAGTAACGCCAGATACTATAATATGTCTTAGCGAAATCAGTAACTTATCACATTTTTTATTTACAGTCACATATTAACTTTAATTACCATGTTTTATTTTAGTTACTTCTTAAAAAATGGCAAGGAAATATGTGGTATACACGCATACATCAAGTAATTCCAAGATCGATAATATACTTAGTTTTGTTCTTTCTTTAAGGTTGTCATCTTTTTGTAGTTTGTTTTTTATAATATTAAGCGTTTTCTTTATATGGACATTTGTGATGAGATTTGTCACATCAAAACTTACCATTGTGTGTGTATTTTCAATTTTGATGTTTTGTAATTTTTCTAAAAGGTGTTGTGCTAAATAAAATATTGCATGGTGAATCTATGGAGCTTATGATAGGTTTCAAAGGAATGTATCTTTTAGGAATTTTTGGTAGACCGTAAAAGTGAGGTGGTTTATTGTAATGTGGGACCAGTTTGCTTCTTTCTTTGTTTTCGAATTCATTTTAAAATTTATATAGAGTTTTGTATAGTTTATTTTCAACTGATTTTGTTGGGTTCGTTTCTAAACTAGTGTAATTCTCAGTATTAAACAGTTCGTTGGCTTTTGCGTTGTAATCGTGTTTATCAATTACTACTGTTGCATTGCCTTTGTCAGCAGGTAGAATTATAATTGAGTTGTCGTTTTTAGACTGCGAATTGCTTTTATTTCGTTACTACTTACATTTGGTTTTATTTTGTGATTCTATTCTGTGTCGATTTTGCATCGTGCTCTTAAGTTCGTTTGCTAGATCTTCTTCGAGTTTTCGCTGTTTTCTCAATACAGCTGATTATTTTATATGTTGGTATTGATTTTGGCCTTTAGGCCTTATGATAGAATTCGTTTTTCTGTGTTGTTAATAGTTCTGTTTGATAAATTTATGACGGTGTTTAGCATCATGTTGCTGTTTTTTAACGTTTTAGTTTGCATGTTACTTTTCTCTATAAATAGATTACTAAATTTCTTTATGTGAATTTCTTTTGTCTGAAAAATTCCGATTCGTAGTAGGTTTCTGCACTAACGAGAATTTTATCCAACTCATCGTTTGTTACCATTATTCGTATGGAATTTGTAATGCCCTCAATATCTTGTTTTAACTTATAAATAATGTGTCGGTGGTTCTGTAGTCTATCTCTCACCATACTATAACTTGCTTTTTTATATCCTTGATAGTTGATTGCTTGTCTGATCAAATTTTATTCTGGATTCTTTTGGTACTATTTCGTTGTTTCTGCATTTTATTAGGAATATAAGCGAATTTTTGGAGTGCGATAGCTTTAGGTTTAGATGGTCGAAGTGTCTAAAACAAATGATAATTTCAGGCCCCTACCTGACTTGTAAATACTCTCTATATGTCTGTTGTGGTTTGTTTTGTTTTTTCTTGGTCTGCTTTGGTAATTAAACCACTTATAACTAGGGCTGGGTCGGCGTATCGATATATCGATACGTATCGATACGACCCCCGTATCGACCCTCCCGATACAGCGAAAAATAAATATCGATATATCGATACTCGATATGTATCGATACGTATCGATATGTATCGATATGTATCGATACGTATCGATATGTATCGATACGTATCGATATTCGATACGCCAAATCCCGTATCGCCCACCCATATATACATATATATATATATATATATATATATATATATATATACTTATGTCATAAATATTAAACTTGAAACTTCAATTATTTTGGTAACAAACAATCTTAAGTGAAAGATCGTATTGTCAGTAAATGCATTACTTTACAACGATATTGTGATTTTATTCCCAAAGAAGAGTAGATAAATTATCGATGTCTAATCGATTCGTACCGAAACGTATCGCTACGTTTCGGTATGTATACTTAATCTACACATCTAAACGTCCCGATACGAATCGCTACATATATCTATACTCATCGATACGTATCGATAAGAATCGATACGTATCGATACGCTCCGATACGAATCGATGCATATCGATACGCATCGATACATATCGATACGCATCGATACGTATCGATACGTATCGATATATATCGATATTCGATATATCGATACATATCGATATAGAATATGTATCGATATTCGATACGCAAAATCCCGTATCGCCCACCCTTATAACTGGTAAAATCATCTCTATTTACGTTTCAATCCATGACCTAGGATCGTTATCAAGTTTGACATTTATGACATAAATTGAAAGTGGCCATAACTTATTAATGTTTGATATATTTGGTGCGATTACATTAGATGAAAATTTTTAAGTTTAGGAGAATGAGTGCCTTCAATTTGTCGTTGAAGGTACTGGGTTTTATTATACGTAGTTGCAAACTATTTTCGAACACAAAGGTGATTACAACCCTTTTTCAGTCTTTGGTGCGGAGCAAACTTAAATATTGCTCATTGATGTGGTACCCCACGTATGCTTAACAGATACATAAAATTGAAACAATACAACGAAAGCTGTTAAAATATTTAGCTTTTAGGGCAAATGGAGTTTATCCGCCACAAGAGTTTTGTCGCAAGACGTTGTTGAGTCAATTTGAGTTGGATGCTTTTCAGCGTAGACATTTTTCGAATAGTTTTACTTGTTTGTATAAACTGTTACACAATGATCTCGACTGTCCCTATTTACGGTCAACAATCCGGTTTCATGTTCCAGTGTGCTTCGCACATAAATCCTCGAAATTCTTTATACCTACGGCACATACTAATTTGTTATACAAATCGCCAGTTTATATTTTGTGTCAATATTTCAATTTACTTGGAATAGATATGGATAGTCACACGTGTACTTTCAAGGAATTACTCATAACGGCATAGAGACGCTACTGTTATTATTATAATCAAGTCGTAGTACATGCTGCTTATTGCTGATTCATAATGCTAATGATGCTACACTTGCACAGTGAATTATTTAGTATACTTCATTCGTTTTAACTTTAAAGTGGCGTAAATGTAGTAATGAAGTGTCAGCAACTGTATGTGAATAAATACTCAGAATTCCGCTTGAAGAATACTTTCATTTAACACATAAAGGCTGGCAGTTATATACGGTGTTGCCACCAATTTCTCTTGATAATAGGAATATTCGTGACCGTATCTTTTATTAAATATATTAGAATTTAAACTAACATTAGCAATATAGCATTTTATTCAGTTGTGACGTCATCCTAAAGTTAAAGCTAACGAACTATATTAATGAAGTGTGTTGTTACTTACAGTTAAACTTTGTACACTACGTTATTATGTAACTCTGTTTGGTGTTGCCCTATAAGTGGATGTATGTCTATTGGGCATAAATAAATAAATAAATAAAAGTAAAAACAAGTTTAGAAAGAAAGTTTTAAAAGTTTATAAGTTAAACACTAGATAGTACTTTCAAGATTTGAACAACAAAAATTTTAACCTACGAATCGCCATGTTAATTAAACATTTGAACAAAATAGTTTTATGGTCAGAAAAATTGAAGTTGAACAAAGCAAGGTTTGGATGCGATAGTCATAAACATGACATATATTTCCTGCATACAAAATCCAGGGTCGTCAAAATTTAAAATTATTTAAAAACTAGCTATTTTCTAAATACTTTTTATACAAATTATTTCTACTAATTTTTTCCCCACCAATTTAGTTACGGATATTAATGTGATTTTCCAAACAAAACAACTCCTAAATAACAGATACTGCTTTCAATATATTGTAACGGGCTACTGCTCCCGCGTTTTTCTAATTTAAAACAACTCGATGATTAATTAGTTTGTCCCCAATTGCCAACCTAACGGCAGTCTCTCCGTGAGTACAAATTTTCTCACCACTTGCCGTACGGAGACACACCGATACAGGTAGCACTTTTCCACGACCAACCAAATCTGGTCTCACAATAGTCTTTGTCGCTCCTGTATCCACGAGTAATCGGACAAACCTACCATTAATTCTACCATCGATATAAATGCTGTCCAGACTTCCCATCGACGATGCAGCACGGATGATAATCTCCGGGGCAGTACGTTGTGCTGTCGACGTCCGCCCCCTTACGTCGACTTGCGTTAATTTTCCTGCTGCTCAACCGGTGGTTTTTTGGTTGAATACAGCGTCTCTGTATATGACCAACTTCACCGCAGTTCCAGCATCGCAGACCCCATCTCCGCGGTCGTTGTCTTTCCAGCCTTTCCGCTTTTGCTTTTCAAATAAACGGTTGATTATTTCTTCTATGCTGTTCTGCGATTGCTTAGGTTCTTTTAATGAAGACCGAACTTTATGACTTATCCTGTGTGATGTCTGCTTAGCTGCTTCAAATTTAAGCGCATGAGCCAGTGTGTTATCTTACATTTTTGGCCGTGCTAGTCTTAGTGCTTGCTGTATTTCGCCATCTTAAACGCCACTCACAAATGTTTGAACAGCAAGTTGTTCGAGGAAGGTATCTGGTGCCGTTGGGTATGCCAATATAACTAATCTGGCAATGTCAGCTTCGAATTCTTGCAGGCTTTCACTTGTCTTTTGAAAGCGGTTCTTAACTTGTGCGTGGTAAACCTGTTGAAGGTGAGCATCTCCATATCTCATCTCAAGCTTGACTGTTAAGAGGACGTAATCATTCTGCTGGTAATCGGGAATCGTTTGTAAGATGTTAAGAGCTTCCTCCCGTAGGGCCACTATTAAGGAGATAGCCTTCTCTTTGTTGCACCAACCGTTGGCTATTGCCGCAGCTTCAAATTGTTTCAAATATGTGGGCCAAGATGTTTTGCCATCAAATGTGGGTGGTTTCACTTTAAATTTTGACGGCATTGGCTCGCTTTCTACCATGTTTCATATTTCTGGAATATTCTGATTTACCACTTGATTTACTAATTCAGGTGGCCGCGTTGTTAGTGAAATCATCTGTTCTTGTAGTCTCATCACATCTTCTTCCATTTTTACCAATTTACTGTCCAACTGTTTTTACGTGTTCAGTGAAATCTTCTTTTAATGCAATGAAGCTTTCCATTAATCTTTGTTCTAACGTGGCTGTACTTTCATTCAACTTTTCTTCCATTTTGACAGCATTTTCACTTCACCTTTCCATTTTTTCAACATTTTCACTAAATTTTTCTTCCATTTTCTTAGCATTTTCACTTAACCTTTCGGTAGGTTTAATTCCAGTTCAACTAACCTCACTGCGTTTTCGCTTAACTTTTCTTTTAATTTCGCAGTATTTTCGTTTAACTTTTCTTGCATTTTTGCAGTATTTTCGCTTAACTTTTCTTCCATACCGGATTTAAAATCCTTAAGGAAATTCATTAAAGTTTCTGCGTCCATCTTACTTTGACTTCTTGTTACAGGCATATACAAACTACTTAAATATCTTTAGACTTGTGTTTTAAATTAATCACTATATACCCCATACCTGAAACCAGTTGCAACGGGCTACTGCTACCGCGTTTCTCTAATTTAAAACAAGTAATAACAAGAGTCTTTATTACTTATTGTTCACAAGTCTAATTAACAGTATATGGCTTATTTATAGATGTTTTCAGCCAATTAACAATGAAGCACTTTCACACTAATGAATTTACAAGCACTAATATCTTCTTAAACTAACTTTTTACCTTAGGTCCATTAATAACACTAACACAACTATTTTTATTACACTTCTATCTATTTATGTACACTACAAGCTGCATGTACATTAGACACATAATATAACATTTATGTATACTCTTGGACTTCCAAAAGCACAACTACTTTTACTATACACGATATAATTTTACATTCGACATACTGGTATAGACTAACTCTTGCATTTATTAGCGGTATTATATATACTCTGAATTAAAAAGGATGACTCATCCTCCAGTAATTGCTAGAAGAATTCTCGAACCCTGGAGAATATGCAGAGCCTACGGCGCTTGTGTGTTTGACGGGTTGCCTAATAGTAGCTTGCAACAATATGACGTTTAAACAAACAGTTAGATATCAGTTATGTATATTATAAATCTTTAGTATCACAATGTAATTCTGATAATTTGTCAACATCTGAGTAATAATATATTCTTTTGTGTGACCGGAAAGAATTTGACATGTTTCTTGACAGGTAACAAAATGTCACTTTTTATCAATTTCCTTTTTTCCCCCGGGAAAAAAATGAGTACTTTTTTCCTGAGTATGTGCATATAAGTAAGAACACGAAAATATTTAATTTAAAGTCGGATCTACACTTGTAACATACGGGTGTAACAACATCGAATCATAACTTCGTCGCGTTCAAAACAACCTATATAAACAACTAAAGTAAGCAATTTTTGAAACCACTCGCAGAATTAACTTGACAGATATTTGATTACTTTAAAGGTTTCCTTAGCAACGCAAGTCTAACTGTCCATATAGGTACAATAGTCTACTTAGTAGACGCTTTGGGAGAGTTGAGACATGAGACAACTCCCTGGCTTCCTCCACATCTCTACACACCACTCCACATTCCTCTACATTCCTTCACATCACTTCTCATCCCTTCACTTCCTCCACATCACTCCACATCCCTCCACATTCCACCGCATTACTCCACATCACTCCACATCCCTCCACATCCCTCCTTATCATTCCACATCCCTCCATATCTCTTTACATCCCTCCACATTCCTCTACATCACTCCACATTCCTCCACATCACTCCACATCCCTCCACATCACTCCACACCACTCCACATCCTTCCACATCACTCCACACAACTTTTACATATTGTTGATGACTTACTAAGTAGTTTAGGAATTCTCCAAACAATTCTAACTAGATTTAGCATGTTTAATTAGGTGAACGTGCAAAACAATTAATTCATATTTTCCTGAGGGGTATAAATACGAAGGAAACTGGTGTTAAATTGTTTGAATTTACTTTGAATAAAAACGTTCATTGTTTAGCATATTTCAAGTGTTTAGTGTTAGCAAATTTTCACCGTTCAACCAGGTAAGTACAATTATTTTTTTATTCCAAAACTTATATGTTAAAAGTGTTGTGGATGAGACCATTTTATAACAAACATTCCTAGAAAACAAAAAAAATTAGTTTGCTTGCTGACATTTTCCACTTGTTTGTTTATTACCAATATTTATGTTTTTGTAAAATTTTATATAATAAAACCAAGTAGTCAAAAAATTTATTACGCTTAAATATATTACAATGCATTCTGAACAAGTAAAACATTTTGTTTGGCGCATGCTAAATGGTTATCCATACGCATGAGACAATAACCAAATCCTTCACGGTCCATCCTTAACTTTTTCAAATTTTGAGCGTTAAATTCTTCAATATTTTCAATATGGTTGTGCTGTAAATATCTGGATACCATATTTCGTTTTTGTAAGCCCTTCACATACATTGTGGCACGTGGCGGGATTATCTCTTCTAAATATGAAGTTAAGTGCAATGACGAGAGCCCACTGGTCGACTGGTTTTTCCAACTAAATCCATGCAGATTTTTTAGTAACCATGCGTTATGTTTCTTGAATTTTTCGTTCAATTTTTCGCTGCTTTTCAATTGAAAACCTAGAATATCTAGGATGTAAGCCATGGTGCTGCGTTCTTGTCATTGGTTGATTTCAAATAACCAAACTTGCGGAAACTCTATCAATATATACTAAAGCGAGTCGTTGAAATTAGAGTCGGCTATAAAGCACAATAATCCATTGTAAAACGGTTGAAATTCCCGATTATTTATTTGGTTTAATTTATAACTTAGCAATTCCCGCATGCGAAATAGTCTCTGTAACTCGTGTTCACTCAAAGAGATAACACTGATGCTCTTCTTCTTCTTGAAACCCACTTCCGACCATAGCAGTCTTTGCACACTATTTATTTGCTTCCAATCTCAAATCAAACTCGTTACTAAGTTGAAGATGCATGTCGTCTATTTCTACATCCAAATCATTTAATTGCATTCGTTTAACATCTTAAGTAAATCGGTTCACCATAAGTTCTACTCAAAGAACGCAAAAATTATTCCAATCTTCGACACCCAATTTGATAGAATAACTGTTGCAGACTCTATTACAACACACAATTTGAAGTACTGATCGTAAATCTCCATACAAGTCAAAACCAATTTCCGTATTATGCTGATGAGAAAAAGCAGGTAATACGAATTCGCTTAAATTGTACGTAATTTTTTCCACTAATCTGTTAACGTCTACTAGCAGCACTCTCACATCTGACGTAACATCGAAACCAGAGAATACCATTATTTTGAAGACACGTCTGATCAGTTCAAAAATTTCTTATAAATTGAAGCCCTCTTAAAACAAAATTAAATAACAGTACTTAACGCATGCGCAGATTTTTTAAAAACTCTTTGCAAGTCCTGATGGAATAAAATTAATACGTCAAGGCTATTAGTCATACCTCTTAAATTACAGTAATTAACCAAAGTATTGGAAAGTTTTAGAATACTTATCAGTTCTCTCACCGTGAAAACATTTACCCTAAAGGTATAGCACTCTAATCACATGGTGCAAGGTTCAAGTAGTTAGTAAAAACGAATAGCCCTAGGATATGTTTTATGAAAAATAAATACGGACTCTCCTCTAATTAAATGGACTCGTTCGCAGGTATGTAAATCGGTACTCGCATATTTATTCTTAAACGAATCAGGTCTACTAAAGTTTTAACAGTTGAATTTGTTATAGGAAATGGATTCTATGAAAATGTTTGCCTGCGTGTATGTTCGGCTGTATTCTCCCAGAAGAAAAACCTAAATTTTCACCATAAAAACGTGCACGGTTTGGCATCTGGTGACGGTTGCAAATGGGGAATCTACAGTCAAGCGTTCGAGGAGCGGAGTGTTTCTTTGCGACGTCTGCGGTTCCACGTTTAGCAGAAGAGATAACTTGGAGCGTCATCAAAGCACCGTACACAAACTGTCGACTGGTGTTAATGGTGCAGTACCGGATGATGCGGAATCATCAACGTCAACTAAAGTTAAACGTGCAGCTCCACCACCGGCAGACGCACCCGCCTCTAAGAAACCTCGTGTGAATGTTTGGTGTGATGTGTGCGCGATTGATGGACCCCAATCGTTGTACGCAGCCCACTTACGCTTCAACGCTCACAAAGCAGCAGCTGGTTACACGATTAATAGTGATGCAGCATTAAAAATGATCAACACCGCCTTCAAGTTCCGAATTGCAACATATCGGTTGAAGAATGTAGTGTGTGCTGCGGGCTTGCAAGAGTTTCTGCACATGCAGAAAGATCAGTTTTAGCGGTTGGTGGAAGATAAGTTGAGGGTCTATCTTGCTATTAAAATAAACTGCGGGTTGTTCGGGGTCTACGGTAGGATGGGTGGAGTGGAGAGTGTTGACGACCCCAAATTTTTCAACACCAGGATTAAGGTGATATCGCAGCCCAGAGACTTGAAGGCCGTCTATAATTCTTTCATGGAAGCGATGTTGACAAAGTCCGACGAGTTCCAGGAGAAATAATCTGGTATGTCTTATAATAAAATGTAAACATAGTAAGTTTTCTTTTTGTAGGTTGGAGTCTCAAAAAGGTGCTATACTTAGAGATGAATATCAACAAGTACACGACTACCCGTGGATCATCTTACAACGACTTACCAAAATGGGTCAAAGACAAGAAGGATGTGGTTAACGTGAAGAATCAAGACTCGGCTTGTTTTGCATGGTCTATTTTGTCTACGCTGCATCCCGTTGACCACAACCCCGATCAAAGCTTTAGGTACCCCCACTACGCCACTTGGAGGGTATTGATCTGCCTGTGAAGATCACTGATATCCCCAGCTTTGAGAACCAGAGCAACATCAGTGTCAACGTTTTCAGGGTGGAAAATAAATCTATCGTGGGACCGCTACATCTTACTGAGCAGAAGAGGGAGCGCCATGTCAACCTTTTGTTCATTTAGGAAGGTGAGAGCCATCATTACTGCTGGATTAGGAATCTGAGCAGATTGCTTGGAAGACAGTTGCCTAAATGTGATGGTTACAAGTGTCTTTGCGATGGGTGCTGGATGTATTTTTGTTCAAAAGAGGTGTTGGACCGACATTCCCAACATGATTGCAATCATGTTGTTACCAAGATGCCAAACGCTTTAGAGTTCGTTAATATACACAAGCAAATGCGAGTACGCAGACACTGAGTGGGTACTAAACCAATCAGCTCGGCTCTACCCGACGAGTCTAGGTCAAATACCAGTAGTGTGCAGATGCATGAGCCGTACAGTTTTGCGTATTACATAAAATACATCTGTGATAGCAGACTCGACAAGTTCGAGACATATAGCGATCCAGACGCGGCGCAAGTCTTCACGGAAAAAATTAAAGAAGACACAAGAACGTTGGGCGCGATTCTAAAAACTAATGTACCAATGGAACCGCTGGTGCCCATGGACGAATATTTGTTTTATGGTGCCGTGGAGTGCGGTATTTGTAATAAACCTCTGGACGATGATAGAGCGAGAGATCATAATCATTTAAATGGAAAATCCGCTTTACTGCACACCCTAAATGCAACATTGAATACAGGATGCCCAGCTTCATCCCTGTAGTATTCCACAATTTAAGCGGTTCGACTCCCACTTTATTATCAAAGAGTTGGGTTGTGACAGGGAACGGGTCACCGTGATCTCTAACAATAAGGAGAGGTTTATCTCGTTCACCAAGAACGTGAGACTTTACGGCGAGGAGTTCGAGGAGAAGAATTTGGAAGACGAGGATGACGAAGGTAATAAGTCGTGTATTCAGCTAAGGTACATAGACTCTTTACAGTTTATGGCATCCAGTTTGGGTACATTGGCTAAGAACTTAAAGCCGGAACAATTAGTTGAGCTGCAATTGTGTATCCCCGAGGACGAGAAATTTAAACAAGTATCCCAAAAAGTGTGTTCCCGTACGACTACGTTGCGGATGCATATGTACTGAACGAGGAGTCTTTACCTTCAAAAAACTCTTTCTACAACAAATTGACTTTTACGGATATTATGTTTGCAGAGTACGGACGCGCCCCCAAGGTATGGCAGACTTTCAATGTTCAAACTCTTGGGGAATACAGTGACTTGAATCTGAAAACGGATGTCTTGTTGTTGGCAGACGTTTTTAAAAACTTTAGAAATGTGTGCATGAAAACAAATGACCTGGACCCGTGTCATTAACATGACAGCTCTACGTTTAAGCTGGGACGCCATGCTCAAGTACACAGGCGTCAAACTAGCGCTGCTGACCGATGTCGACATGCACCATTTTGTGAAGGCAGAGATTAGAGGTGGGTTGAGTCAGTGTAGTGTTACACATGCCCGTGCCAATAATAAATACATTGACGATTACGATCCTTCTGCTCCGTCAAGATACCTGTCGTACCTCGACGCCAACGACTTATATCGATCTGAACACATCACTTAGAACTCATGCCTTTGAGAAAGGTTTTTCAAGTTAATGAACAATTCCATATTCGGTAAAATCATGGAGAACGTCGACAAACGCGTTGATGTTAAAATCGTGAATCGGTGGAACCCAAAGGTCGTAGACTGTGCGCCAGTAGTTCAATAGCCCGCCCGAACTTTAATACTTGTACGGTTCTAGGCGAAAATTTAGTCATTGTACAAATGGACCGCATTAAAGTCAATTATAATAAACCAATTTTTGCAGGTTTTTCAATTTTGGATTTACCGAAAACTCTGATGTATGAGTTTCACTACGACAAGATGAGAACTCTGTATGACTCTAAAATTTCGCTTATGTACACGGACACAGACTCAATAGTATGTAGTATCGAAACGGACGATTTCTATAGTGACTTAAGTGCGAACATTGACTATTATGATACGAGTGATTACCCCCTTAATCACAAATACAATCTCCCCCTTGTAAACAAGAAAGTCCCCGGCAAATTCAAAGACGAGTTTAGTGGTACATTAGTGCTAGAATTTGTCGGGACACGTGCCAAATCATACTGTATCTTAAGTGAGAATAATGTTGTAAAGAAAATTAAAGGCATTAGCCGAAATGTAGTTAGTAAGCAAATTAATGTAGAAAATTACAAATATGTTGTGTATAATAATAATGCTTAACCCCTCATGCATATAATATTGTGTATACAACGCAAAAAATGTGAGCTGTGTACACAACCCATTAACAAAATTAGCTTATCTGGGGATGATGATAAACGATTCGTCATTCCCGGATCTGTTAATACGTATGCACGGGGGCATAAAAATATTGAAAAATTTTACGTAGTTTTAAGTTTTTGTATATATTTTCAAAATTTGTATATTTCAGTTAATCTTGAACGACGTTCACTAATAATTACAAATAGCTTGAGGTGTTTACTCATAAAATTACCTATACTGTGATATAATAATTAAATTTTTCACATATTTCCTTATTAATTTCAGAGTATCTCGACGAATTATTTTTAGGAAAGTTCTGTATCAATTTGATAGGTTACATGATGGATTTATCTCAAATGATATAGCAATGCTGCTTAGAAATAGGTTTTAGATAAAATGTGGAGTGATGTGGAGGAATGTGGTGTTATGTGGAGTGATGTGGAGGGATGTGGTGGGATGTGGAGTGATGTGGAGGGATGTGAAGGGATGTGGAAGGATGTTGAGTGATGTAGAGTGATGTGGAGTGATGTGCAGGGATGTGGAGAGATGTGAAGGGATGTGGAGAGAGCCAGAGAGTTGCCTCATGCCTCAACTCACTCAAAGCGTATACTCTACTTGTTTGAAAGTTTAAATTTGACATCGATTGATTTTTTGACTCTAATATACTGTAATATTTTTCTCAATATTAAATCATCCTTTCGCCTGTCACAGAAAAAAATAGTGTATTATACACAGGTAAAAATGTAAGATTTTAACTCTCGGTGTTTTGCTTCCTCCGCTTCGCGTCGGAAGACCAACACACCTCGAGCTAAAATCTAGTACTTTTTTCCCTTGTATAATAAATAACTAGTTGTGTCACTGATTTATTTTTACACATTTTCGTTAAATCAATATGAAGGGATATTATCCATATCGTTTAGATAGATAAATACTTTGCCTCTGCCATTTCGGTACTAAGTGATCAAGATAAGAATAGAAAATACACTTGCCATTTAGGTAATATGAAATGTAAATCCGTCTTCAAATTTAACGTATCAATCGAATAGCGCAATCCGAACCGAAGGAAGTTTTAGAAGTGCCGCTTTAGCTAATAAAGTCGCAAGCGAGTTCAGCAATTGGTTTTATTGCCTTGGAAAATTGTACGGCGTACCAAAATGGTATGATTCTATCAGAGTATTTTCTATTTAATATCAATTTAAATACTAACATAAATTAAGCCTATTTTCAAAGAGGTTGATTTTTTTGCTTAAGCCTTGCAAACGTTTTCAGACCGTCAACTAACATGCTTTAGTGCTTCTAAGCAAATGCACAGATATCACTAGGTTCCCGGCGTTATTACAGGGAAACCTGATATTATTGAATACTTTCAGGGTACGTTCGTGCTAAACGCTGATGAGAGAAAGTTACTCTCTTATAGACTTCTCGTTTCAAATTAATGCTTTGGGTACAAAACTTTATCTACAGCACTTGATTAGTTTTTAAAGTACCTCAGATTTTCATTTGATATCAAACGATTTAGTAGTATAGATAACTTCTTCATCGAGACATATGAATAACATCAATATAATACACTGAAAACTCATACCACACCGTTTTTGTACTTATATGTGATTGTATGACTCAAACTATTTATAGGCTAAATTAAAACAACATGCTTTTAAAATATAGCTACCATTTTACGAATATAGAACGCACAATTATCATAGCTAGCTCCTTCGTAAACATAAAGCGCAAAAGTCGAATATAAGGAGTATTCTACGGAACCTCTCGTAAATTACTGAATAATGATATACGCGTGAAGTGATATAAAAAGGTAAAGCGTTTTGTACGTGTGCGAGGTTTAGTTTAGTGCAATAAATCTTATAGAATTTGAATGGGTATTATATTTTACATCAAAAGAGTTTCAGCAGCGTATAGAATGCCCTATCATTTTTCAGGAACTCCAAAATGTGACTGCAATAGCCAACGGCCGTTTCAAAATGGATGTATTCCTACGGTTAAGACGATAAGCGTTATGCATAAATAAATTTGTATTTTTCCCACACGTGTAACACAGAGAGTCTGTAACAGTTGAAGTATCTTCATGCACTAGCGCTATTCCAGTATTTAATTGTCTCTATATGTTAAATTTGTAGTTTTCCACGGTCGAACGTGTTTTTTATTGAAATGTGGGATCGTATTTATTATACCAACTGGAGGTGGTTTCAATATGATGGCTACGTTAACGACCAAAAGCAATTGAATAAGCGGGCCGGGCCGGTCCGTCTAATAAATCAGTTTCAGTACAAATATGGAGACTAAAAATGCATGCACAAATTCTTACTTTTGGTTTGATTGATTGATTGATTTAATTGGGAAGGGTGGCACATGCCACGCGCACTTAGGCCTCCTAGTGGGCCCATTGTGCTGCCATCCTTGTCCTAACTTGATCTTTCCTTACTCAACCACCCGACCTTACAGGTGAATTTGAGGATGTCGGACAGTGGATGTCTTGAATTCCGGCCTTCTCAAGCCAGTAATCCCCCAGCATGGATCCTCGAAGTCGGGCGAGTGCCGTACAGGTGCACAAAATGTGCTCCGCCGTCTCGTCCTCCTGTTGACAGCCGCGACAGATGGAATTGTCTGACAGACCCATCCTGTGCAGATGCTTCCTTAGTATGCAATGCCCGCCAGTATGCCCACCAGTAGCCGTAGTTTCTGTCTCGGCAAGCATATGACAAATTTTTCGGTTTTAGTCATGGGAGACCTTATGAACATTTTTGCCTGTCGGCAGCTTGTTGTACAAGTTCACCTGTCCTTGTAATGGTGGTGGGTTATTCCCCTTATCATGGAAAATATCACCGATGGCGCAATAGCAACCGATGGCTCAGGGCCAACAAAACCCCGTGCCGCTCCTTGCCTCGCCAAAGAATCTGCCTGTTCGTTGCCATGTACTCCTGAATGCCTTTTGAACCATACCAGCTCAAGGGCATTAGTATTAGAAGCAAGCTCGAGGATGCGGTAACATTAATGAACCACCCCCGAGAGGAGCTTCTGCTTATTTAGGCTCAAAAGAGCTGCTCTTCTATCGCTCAGGATGCGTATAGCTTTATTTTGGATTCTGCGTTCCAGTATGGCGTTAGCACCATGCATGATGGCTATGACTTCCGCTTGAAAGAGAGTTACCAGTCTACCCAGCGTAACACTTTCATAAAGTTCTAGGTCATCGGAAAATGTATACTTGGAGATCTCCGTTACGGAGGCGTTCTCGATGTTCAGGCAAACCCAGAAGCGCCCCTTGGAGATCATTATAGGTGCGATCGCATCAACCACTCCTCCCAAGAGAGGGGTGTTTCGCACCGCCTCTCTTAATATGTAGTGGTGTCTACCGCCGCCTACCTTGTCGATCCATAGACCTTTGAACCGCAGCCTCATTGCTGCTCTCAAAGTCATCTCCTCCACATATTGGTCCAGCTGAGTGAGACCTAGGATGGCTTCTAAGGCTGCAGTAAGTGTAGATCGCATTGCGCACGTGATGCCTAGACAGGCCACTCTTTGGATATGAGTAAGCTGTTTGACTGCATGTGCCAGACTGGTCCTGGGCCACCAGACTATAGCGCCGTATCAGAGCATCGGTCTTACTATTGTGGTGTATAGCCACAGGACAGCCTTTGGTGGAAGACCCCAAAGTTTGCATATGGCACGTTTACATTGCCAAAACACTTGGTTGGCTTTGGTAATTTCTGCTTGTAGGTGTTTGGCCCAATTCAGCTTTTTGTCAAGTATGACGCCCAGTTACTTGACCGCTTCTGATAGGGACAGAGAAGTTTGAAAGAGCGTTGGCAATCTAGTTACCATCAGCTTCCTTTTATTGGTGAACAGCACCCGCCCCGTTTTATTGGGATTAGTTGTTAGGGAGTTCTTAGAACACCATAACTCCGTGATCCCTAGTGCTGCATGCATTAAGTTACACAGCAACTGTTCAAATTTGCTGACTACTAAGATAGCTATGTCGTCCGTATACCCTATGGCGTAGAAACCTGCCTCGTTAAGGCGTTGGAGAAGACTGTCCACTACTATATTCCATAATAGCGGTGACAGAACGCCCCCCTGGGAACAGCATTTACCTACCGCCCTAACTACTGAGATTTCCCCAACATTAACGTGTACCCGTCGACACCGCAGAATCTGCATAGTCAGCTGCCGAAGGGTATCTTCCGCTCTATGTGCCCGTAGAGCTCTATCAATGCTTACGAAGGTGGTTCCGCTAAACGCACCCTCAATATCAACAAATGCGCCTAAGGCGGACATGTCGTTGTTAAGGGTATAACCTTTTAAAAAAATTTAAACTTAGTTTAAAGAGAATTTCCGATAATTAAAAAGGAGCCCACGGCAAGTTCGGATGGAAGGTGGCTCTATGTTGAGGAAATCTCGAAGGTATAGCGGCTAGTCGAACTATATGCTCTGGGTAGAGAATGAGCTGTGGGTCGGGGTGTAATTGCGACCACTAGTAATAAGAATAAGGCGCCACCGTATTTTTTTATACTGGGGAGACCTAATACAAGTCCCTTGTACAAGGCTAATGCGGAAACCTTTCTCCTATAACCGCTATATAATTTTTAAAGACCACCTAATCTTTGAAGTATCTTACCTTATGGCTCGATTTTGACCTTAGCAATCCTCCATTGCACCTGTGAACAAATTAAACAAAGAAATGCACTGTTTGTGCATTCAAACTCAAAAATAATTAAATACAATCAGAATCGACTTTCATTCCTCTTAAATAAAAGATAGTCTTTAGTCCGAAAATAAGAATCTATTCTTTTTTGGTATCCAATAAAGTAATTTTCTACAAAAAAATATGTCTTCCTTTATAAGTTAATTTAAATTAGAAAGAGTTAATTACAATGGTACTGAATATATCCGTACCAATTACTATTTAATGAGGTTTATATAACAAATTGACAAAGCATAAAATTGCTTATTTATAGAAAGAGTTAATTATGGTAGATCTACCTTAATTTTCACAGTAGATAATTACAGATAATTGTTCATAAAATATCAAATGTAGAAATTTAATTTCTAAAGGTTCAAAGTTATAAGAATTTACTTTATCTAATTAGTAGTGACATCTTCTGATGTTTCATTGAGTTAATAAAAGAATTATGTAGGAACAAATTACAGATTCATATCGTATAACTACGAAAAATATAATTGAGGTCTGTCCTTGACCTGTTCAAAGTTAACACAAGTCGGTTAAAGTAAAATTTATCTCGTTTCTACGTCGACAGTTCAAACAACATACGAATATAATTTTTGTACATACCAGAACTCCAAATTGCACCTAAATACTTGCTTGAAAGCTGACGTATGTATTGACAACGGAATATTCCATTTTAAACAAACAGCTGCGCTGCATACTGAAAAACACGTCACTTGGCCTCCATTATCTGCGTTTCAATTTACAGATGTTCCTGGAGTAATTCACACCACAAGAAAGCAAATGTTGTTTGTAATTAACTTGAATAAATTATATATGTGATTCCATATTATACAAGAATAGAATTGTTTTCATTAATTTCGCATGAATACCATTCAGAAAAGTGGCTTATTTATAATTTACGTTGCAATATATTTTAAATTAAATTATTCCCAAAGTTACACTGAAAATTTTAATTAATATTGTTATAGAAACAAATTCACTTACTGTTCCTAACGTCCATTAACAAAACTTCATCGTTCTCCACGACTGGTTTCAACAAAAATATGGACCATCCAAAACAATTTTTGAAGATGGCTTACACTTGCAATCTTCCATCGTGCATGCTTCCAACACCAAAAATCAATGACGGACATCGTTCCTAAGAACAATTTTCGACCTGCTTTAACCCCAGCTGTGTTAGAAGTGCGGGTCAAGCCGTTGCTGCCCGGTAACAGCGTTACCTTGCGGTTCCTGAGTAGAGGGGGCTTTAGGAAGGATACCAAACAAGAGCTTATATATTGTCACCGTAGAATTTAATTTTTAACATGAACTAAATACTAGTTCTTTATTGGACAATAGATTATATTAAATTAAGTGGATTGGATAACATTATAATGTATTATATTATTTAATATTTAATAAAAGGATTGATTATACGGATATATATTAGGTGGAAAATAAAATTGCTACAAGGGTTTTTCCAATCCGTCCTACAACAGCGTGGAGGGCAGACTCTGTGGATTTTCCTGGTATAAGGGCGTGCTGGTTTACGTGAAGTGGATAAGAAAGCATTATCCTCTCCCTCAAATCATTGTCTTCAAGGTCTTTAGCAAAAAAGATGTAAGACTAATCAGTCTCTAGGATTTAGCCTGGGAGTAAGCCTTCCGGCCTGGTTTAGGAATGAAGACAACTCTAACCTCTCTCCAGCTGCTTGGAATGTATCTAAAAGCAATACAGCCCCTAAAAAGTACCACGAGGAATGGTGCCAGCCTCTCCACACCCCACTGTAGTAGGGCGGGGAAGATGCCATCCATTTCTGGGTACTTAAACGGTTTGAGTGTTGAGATAGCCCATTTTTTCCCTTTCATCCACTACCCGGTTTGAAACTTCCCGGTCGGCCCCATTAGGGAGCGAGCTGGCTTGGTCCACCCCGTATGAGAAAAGTTGTGATACACTACCTGGAAAGTGGGTGCCCAAACGTAACTCAGCTGTTTCTGTCTCGTTGGTGGTGAACGTACCATCCGCACGTTTCAGGCAGTATGGTTGATGTCGAAGATCTTTGGACAAAATCCTGTTAATGCGAGAGATTGCATTAGCAGACTCGACTGAGTTACAGAAGGTCTTCCAAGAGTCTCTCTGTCGTCTTCTAATTGCCGTTTTGTATAGTCGTTGGTGACTTTTATAGACCTCTCAGTCAGTCATACTTCTGGTGTTTTTTGCCTAAGGTATTTTTAAGCTTCTGTAGCTCCTCACACCACCATGGGGTAAATGAGCGATTAGAATCTGTCCTGACCGGGCATGCCTGTTCAAAGGACCCTACGACGTTGCTCTGAAGAGAGACCGAGTATCCCTGTAGCTCTTCTACTGTTTTGGCGTTGTCGATGCCTTGTAGTTCCAAAAGTTCCTCCAGGCTGCCTAAATAGATAGACCTATTGGTCGCTTTTGGGTTCCTATATACTTTATAGGCAACTTCTGTTGCTTATATTTTAAAACTTAACAATCTGTGATCTGACAGTGTTGCTTTAGGCGTCACCTGCCAGTTCAGCATATGTCTTGAAATGCCTACCGATGCCAGAGTTAAATCGATGACGGTCTGAAAGCAAGATGTCACACACGAGGGTTCGCTGTCCCAGTTAAGAATCTCCAGATTCTTACTCGATATGTACTCGAGTAGTACTTTTCCTCAGGGTTTGTGTCTACGCTGCCCCATACCGTATGGTGTGCGTTGGAGTCGCATCAGATAATAAGAAGCTTTTTGTACCTATCGCAATGATCAATGGCTGCCGCCAGCTCCAGAGGAGGTGGGTTTTGGTCAAATGGAAAATAGGCTGAAACCAGGATTATATCGGTAATTCCTCCCATTCTGCAACTGATCTGGACGGCTGAGACATCACGGTCACTCAGTTGTGGCAGGAAGAGAGCATTGATGTGCCTGAGTATGTCGATGCATGCCCTAGGCTTAGATTGGTTACTGGCCGCAAAGATAGTACCATTTTGAGTTCCCATTCCCGAGATTCCTGAGCTTACCACCCAGGGTTCTTGGATAGGGGCGATGTTCTGCTTATTGCTAAGGTGTCTGCATAACGATGCTGCAGTCACCCGGCAATGTTGTAGGTTTACCTGTATTACATTTAGTCCCGCCATTGGATTACAATGGATTGGCATACATTCTAAGTCTCACTGGGCGGGCTATTCAGTGACGCTTTTCGATACTCCTCCGCCAGCCACTCCACTAGCAGCGGGTCAGAGTCTGATGTGTCCATCTGACTGCTTGACGCTGGCGATGGTTCGCCTACCTCAGCCTTCTGAGGTTGCTGCAAGAGTGGAACTTGTTCTTGCTGCCCAGGGGGTGACGTTTGACTCTGACTGTTGCGCGGCAGCCGGTTGGGCTGCCTCTGCAGCAGGGTATGCCTTTTGGATTTTAAAGTTTAGGGAGGTGAGTTTGTAATGCAGCTTGCCTTCCCTGCTGTTGATAATCTTCCTCGCATGTTCCCCAACGCCAAAGACTATCAACCTCCCTTAGGGTTAATCTCTTGTCGCGGTGTGGAAGACGCACCACTTGGACGTGTTATCCCAGGAGTTCTGCACACGCAAACGCCTTTGGACGACATCTATGTCTTCCGGAGGTCTCGGAATCTACAGTGTCACCTTCAGGAGTCCCACCTGGACGACTGTAAGGCGTGCAGCCTTCTACAATTGTGGGAGGTTGCCAACCGCCTCCGTAATCCATGCTAGGGGGTGGTCATTCTCACATCAGATCCGGAAGATCTCGCCCGAGTTCGCCCATCTCCTAAAGGATGGTCTGACAGCCCCTCTTCCGCGGTATGCTTTACGGAGGGGTGCCCTCAGACCTGGTTCTTTTTTGCTCCGCACCTTGGTCTCTGCAGATCTGGGAGCGGAGGTAGATGGTTTCGAGGTTGAAAGTGTCTGGCTGGTTCCAGACTGTGCCGCGGATGGGTTAGCCACGGAGCCAGCCTTTTCCACCCCACCCTCCTGGGCCGCCAAACGAGCCTTTCTCCTTCTTTTCTGTTCAGCCCCACTGATGCATTTTTTCTGCGGGCGCTGTTGTTGCCACTCCTCTGGCTTGACCTTCTCCCCAGCTTGGGTCTGCTGTTGTTGTTTTTGTTGTTGCATTTCTCGTGGGATCTGCAAAAAAACTTGAGGGGTGTCCGAGGACGCACCCTCTGGATTATCTACATTACATATAGGATCCATGTTAACTACAAAAAAAGATTCACCTTCCCAGCTCCCCACCCGCCACGAAGGCCAAATTGGGGTGTGTAGGACATAAACAGGGCTACCAGGAATATATAGCTACCCCGAAAGTGACTGACGCACGAGCCCGCATACAGCTTTGTAGCAGCACACATGTAGCATGTGCTGCTCCCCTACTGTACCGGCTGCACGCCCTCCACCTGACCTGACGATACAACCGATTGATCGAGATGGGTTTGTCTTGTCCTCCCCCGTATAGGTAAAATCTGGGCCAAAGTGGCGTGTTGCCAGACACTGAGGAACTAAATCCGCTTCAGGTGTGGCTCAACCACCAGGATCCCATCATCCGACCGGTCGCCTCGTACGGCACAAACACGAGGTGACCTGAACCCCTGTGCAGACCGCTACCGGCCCATGTAGCAGTAGGGGTTTGGTGGTTTAGTTCGCGATGTGAAATTAGCCTAACCATCATTATGCAGGGTTTACACCGCATTGACGTACACTTATTCCCCCCGTATGTTGTTAATTTTATACCACTCAGCGCTCTGGATTACTACGAGTGTTAGGCTTATTCTGTCACAAAACCCAATAGCAGCGAACGATTACTCGAACGGTGACACTGGGTTCCCCCTATCCGCCACCTGAGGACGCGTCCGATGGGTAACCACCAACCACACGAATGGTTTGATGGATGTTCGATGCAAAAATGGTAGCATTAAAATTGCTTTTTAACAAAATAGTTCGTAAGAGAATTGACATACACAAAATTGCGAACGCGCGTTTACGTCGACGAAAACGAACCCGTTCGCGTCAACTATCTAAAACGAAGTGTCTTCTTGCACATGTAATATTCGAAAACTAAACAGGTTGTTCCTTATAATAACAAAATTAGTATAAGCGATAACAAATTAAGATTGGGCTGCCACCTTGGTTTTTAATGTTTAATGTGAATTGATTCACTAATTTGGATATAAGCTGCAACATAATCCGCCCACCCTAAACAACAATTCTTAGAACAATTACACATTAATCGGATTCCACTATTGGTAGTGGAATCAACTTATGCACCGGACGCACATAAGTGCCGTGTGCGGTTTTCACTTTCGCGAAGCGCATAATTCCGTCCCGTCCAGGAAAAATTTCTTCAATTCGCCCAATAGGTCAATTCAAAAGAACGGTATTCTGGGGTTTCAGGTACACAATTTTTCCCTTTTCTATATCCCTTTAGAGAGCGGTCCATTTGCTCCATTGTATGAGCGTATGCAAATATTCGTTGGACTATCTTTTCCAAAAACATTGTGCGGCTCTGTGAGTAATTTCATTACGATCCAAAGTATTAAGCGGAACGTTCAACTAGAAAATGTCCTGGCGTGAGGTAGTCAACATCGTCGTTGGGATCATTTGAAACGGTGCCCAGAGGACGACTGTTCAAAACGCTTTCTATTTTAGCAAGAATAGTTCACATTTCCTCGAAAGTGAGTACTAACGGACCCAAATTTCTGGTCAAATGATACCTCCAAAATGAGGAGCGGCGGGCGAATTGAAACTCCACCGTATCTCACGCTGAAATAAGTATTCAGTGACATCTGCGTCTGATTCTTGGAGCAATTTGGTGACTTCGTACCAATGTCGCGATGCACCTTTAAAATTATTGCTACACTGTTTATTACCTACTTAGCGTGATTTATTTCATAGTTACGTGCGCTCACCGTCCTTCTCTAACACATAAAGATATTCTGACATCGCCATCTATCCAGTAGTAATTGCTAAAGCTATCAATAATTCTTATCGATTTAACGGCACTTTCATTACAATTTTAATGTTCCTGCAGCTTCTTAGAATAAAAGTTTATTTATTAATTAAATATTTGAATAGTTCTAAGTTGAGATGAAGCATCCTTTCTTAATCCCGAACCCTCGAGAAAACTCTTTATTTAAATGTGGACTTATTTTATACAGAAGTCAATTTGACTAATTAATTTAAGCTTTAATTACTTTATAATGCAAGCGATTTGCATTTCTTTAATTGTAATAAAGAAAACATTTGCGGTAACTACAACATGTGTTTAATGCCTACTTATAAAGCGTTATCAAGATTGATTGTAGTTTCGCTTTACGTAAAATGCGTGTAGCTGACACTATTCTATGCTATTTTGCGAATGAAGAGCATATTTTACACCAGAAATGTATTTTTATGTTAATTAATAATTGAAAATAAATGGCTTTGTATTTACAGCTAAAATTGATTGATTTGCATAAGGTATATAGTTCGCATTTAATGCATTTTAACGTACCTCAAGGATACTTATTTTTACAAACATGGCTGTATTAATGATATAAAATTGGGAGTTTTAACTATACGGGATGTGTGTTTTGTTTTGCCCTTTAATGGTTACGTATTTACAATAATCATATACTATACAAGGTGATTATGTAGACGCCCGGAATTGCGTTTTCGCTTTGCACTTTAATGGCTAAAAAGTACGCTTGTATTAACAGGGTGTAACAACGAATCTTTGGAAGTTTCTATTCTGTCCGGCTACTTTTATATTCTGGTGGAACTTGTTTGTAGAATTTGGGTTTTTATGACTTCTCGTGACCCCTTATCACACCAATATATATACATATATGAGTGTGTTTATATGTGCGTGTGTGGGCGCGTGCCCGCAAGTCCGCCTGCCCGCGTACCCAAGTGCCCGCGTGCTCAAGTGCCCGCGTGTCCCCGTGCTTGTGCACCTGCATGCCTAGGTTAACCAAGTGCTCACGCCCACGTGCCCGCGTACTTGCGTGTCAGCGCACCTGAGTGCGTGCGTACATGCATGTGTACGCGCATAAGTGTTTGCGTGCCTGCGAGCGTGCGTGCGCACGTGCATGCGCGTGTGCGTAGTTGAGTGCATTGCAGCTTGCGTTCGTGCGTGGGTGCCTGCGTGCGTACGTGCGTGCATGCGTGCTTGCGTGCGTCCTTACGTGCGGCGTGTGCGTACGTGAGTGTGCAGTTGCATGCATAATTGCACGCATTCGTGCGTGCGTGAGTTCGTGCGTTCGTACGTGTGTTTGAGCGTGTGTGCGTGCGTGCGTGCGGCGAGCGTTCGTGCGTGCGCTCGTGCGTACGTGGGTACATGCTTGTGTGTGGGTGCGAGCGTGCTTGCGTACGTGCGTGCGTACATGCGTACGTGTGTGCGTAGATGCATATGCGCGTACGTGCGTGCGTACCTGCGTGCGTGTGCGTGCGATCGTTCGTACGTGCATACGTCGGTGTGCGTGTGTACGTAAGTAGGTTAAAGCCGTAGTCAATTTAAATTTTTATTCTCATCCTCAGTATCAGTATCCGGTTTTAAATGTTTTACGTGTCGATTCCCTCGGGCTTGACCCTTCTCATTCACTATATTAGAAGTATTTGTAAAAGCTTTATCAACATTTTTAAATGGACCTATAGGTTTAGGTACCAGTTTAGGGTTGATTTACTTTCTACGTTTGAGATCACAGAGTTTCACTTCCAAACACTATTCCCAACTGAATAACTAATTTCGGGTCGTTTTAGATCATGATTGTGTTTTGAATTTTTATATACAATCTCTAATTTCTTGATATGTCGTGTTAGGCCTATCTTATAGTTCTAGACTATGGTTAGTTAATTGTTTCCTATCTGTGAACTGAATATCTAATAAATTTATTTATTTTAAACTTACCCGGGGGATGTACCTTCTGAAATGGTTCGTAAAATAGGGTAACATGCCAATGACTCCATGCATTAGTGTACGAACGGCACAAGATACTATAGGCAAAACTTTGTCAGAAATTTATTGTTCTTCTTCGACATATGATGTAACAAAAAATTATTCCCTCGTGAATATCAGAGAGCAAATTGGACCACCATATACCATAAACCCTTACCTGATATCACAAGGTCGAGAATTTCTTATTAATGAAGGAAGCCCAAGGTAAAGTTGGATGGAAAACGGTTTGAGGAAAAGAAAAACTTTTTAGAGATAAACGGCCAGTAGAGTGTTAGCTCTGGGTAGATCATGAGCTTGGGTCATGGATTGTCAAATGACCAAAAATATAGATAAACAGCGCCACCGTATTTTTCAATACAACAACATACGCAGATACATGTATTTGTATTAGGGGAATGCGGAAACCTGAAGTCTACACCGCTTATGTAGCCACCAAACCTAAATAACAACCTTGCAAAGCACTTACCAGAATATCAATTGTCAGATGTATTACAGATGTCTCGGCATAACCTGTGAACAAACAAATGCACAACATGGACACCGTTTGTGTCCTTAAAAATATTCACCAAAAAATAATATATTTGATTTTAAGTTCCAAAAATATATATTAGGGTATTTGTTATCATAAGATAGAATAAATCTTTAGCTTATTAAGAACCAATAAATTTCCTTTGAATTTTTAATAATAAAAAAATTAGGCAAAAATAAATTCTATTTAATTAAATTGATTTAGCTTCTTTCCACTTTAATATTTTCAACAAAAATTTACATAAAAAGAAACTAGTATTTTTCTGTCTTAAAAAAAACACACAAAAACCTTTAAATTCAATACTTCTACAAAAGTTTACTGTAAAGTATATGCATTCTTAATCTAAATTTCAAATTTTACTGATAGTCATCAGCAGTACTACGGTCGACTTTACAAGTGAGAAACTAGATTATTTTACGTCTTATAAAAATGTATCGATCAAACAAATAATAAGCTTTACTTTATATCCTACAAAAAAATTCGTCATGTTCTTTAAGATTAAATTGTATGACCTCAAAATAACCAAAGATATTTTTAATGTAACGCAAAATAGCATGTGACAATTATGTTGAATAACTTGATATTTTTGACATTATATGTCAATTACAATTTTTTTAATGAAGTAACTGTCTGCTTGTGAAACAAATATGATAAGTAAACTACGTAGCCATCTTTAAAATTTTGCAAAGTTATGAAAATGGAACGGGACGTTTCTTACTAAATGAATTCTAAAATAACTAATTCATACTAAAATTTCAACCTTCGATCATACGTAAAACATTTAAATAAATACAACTTAAATTAAAGGTTAAATGTCTCTCACGTGCTGAAGTACAGTTCAATCAAAAAAACTTGAACTTTTAAACCAGAACCAAATAACACCAGATGTCGACAATTTCATGTACATCTGCGATGCACGCAATATGAAAACATACCATTATGCTGTATTTTACGTTGGAATTTTCAGAAACCTTCAGAACAAAACACCTTCCAACCAAATAAAATCCATTAAATATGTCCAATTATTTTCTTGTTTCCTAAATTTCAAACTAAATATTGATTTCAGTGATATTGCACTACGAAAAACGAATTCATAAATTTTATCTAATTAATTATACCAACTGTTTTAATGATGGAAACTTCAATATTCTTCGGCCTGCAGAAATCAACTAACTTTGCTGATGGTGGAATACACAATAAAACCATCACCAAAAGCTGTCAGGAACCACATTCAGACACGAAGGTATTCGCTATTCAGCCTCTTTTACGAACTCTATTCCAGGCCACGTGCCTGAGCATATTGACTTTTTAAGGCTCCAAAGAGCTGCTTACTTCTTCAAGCGCTAAACGGAAAGTGAAACGAAATGACAGACAAACGACTAGGATCGTAGAAACTTAGACATCAAAAGTAAAGGAGCGCATAATCCATTATATACTTTGTAAATTATTTTTAGTGATCAGACAATTATAAATTATATTTTTATCTTATTGAAACATACTATTAGATTAATAAGGAAAGTGTAACTGAGTAAAAAAATACGTTACAATGATGCTAATATGGTGATCAACGCGATTTACCCTTTCAATTGGATTCGCCTGTGGAAGATAACTTTGCATTTATATTTGTTCTATAAATTTTTAAGTAAATTACTGGGGAATTGAACTCCATTGTATATAACTACATGTTATGGTGCGTCGAATAGTAAAATGATAAATTTGTCTGTGTTTTGGACTATTGCGCAAGCCGTAGCCTATCTTATAGGGAGAAAATAATGAAGATTTTGAAAACGTGTATACTACTGCTAATATAAAAGTACGACTTTTTGTAGTCCTAGGTAAAGGCCTACTAAATTTATCGAAGTCATTTTCAGGGATTTGATACAATCCGGTCACCTATCATGTTCCGGCTAAGTTTCTGTTCAGACTTCTACCATACATAAAAACTTGTTGACCAGACATAAAAACCCAGGCAAACGTAATTCATTTTGCCTCGTTTACGATAACCATGCGTGCAATGAGAAGAAGGCAAAATATAAAAACAACTGCGATTCGACCAGAAATTCAGTCTCTGTCGATTTTTATTCAAAGAACAGTACCTACTATCCGGCCTCTGATTGGCATCCAAGTATCTACTATTACTAAGTAAAGCACACTACACACAACCAGTTGTTCCGTTTATTTATCATCATAAATTATCATAAATTAAATACCCTTTTTTTCCTGATTAAGTCATTACCGGCTTTAGTAAATCCATTTCTATTCTTAAATTCTCCAACAATACCCTATACAGTGTACCTGTTCAGAAGTCCGCTTTAACATAATTTTAACTCAAATCCATTTTGTTTTTAAAACGAAAATTTATGCGATAAATTAAACAGTCAATACCTTGTTTTAGGTATCCGTTAATTTGTAAAACATTCCGATAACGTACAATTGCTTTCTTTTGTGTTTCTCATCTAAAGGCTTGTTGAAATATTGAATCGTATTATTATTTGATAGCGTGTTTTCCAGGTTGCTAATCCCACTTTAATAACGCGAGTCTTGCAGTTCGAACTCGTGTTATTTGAACCAGTTTTTAATTTGATTCTGCAGCTTGTACGTTGAAATATATTCTACACTACCCATCCTAGTACTTCAAGAGCGATGCACGTTTTTTGTTCGACAAGTAGGATGTATTTTGCATGTATCGGTGAGTTTGTCCGCGCTTACCCATTCTAATCAGATTCTTTTTTTAGCTCTTAGCTGGAGGCCAAATTGGTTCTTTTTTATGTAAGCCCAATTGTTCTTTGCCATAGATCAACTGCCGTTGCCTGTAGATCGCTCATGTCGTTATGGAAACAGGGTAAATAAATCTCGGCAACCGTGGTGATGCAGTGCTAAGTATTGCGACAAATACAGATATACAACTTGTTTTCTTTTGTGTATAACCAGGGCATATTCCTTATCAGCGTTTGGTGTAGTTACGTGATAAGAAACGTGACACTGTAGGACTATTGTTTGTTTGCTGCGAATCGATATTATCGCTCTACAGGTGTGATGTACCATTGTTAAAAATGTTTGAAAAGAGTTCCCACCCGCTTATTCTCTTTTACTAATTTGTTTATTTTACAAAAGCTATAATGTGCAATTTTAAAAACGCTTGACAAAAGCTCTTACATGTTTATTTTCTACTGATTAGTTTTATTTTCTGTAAAATACGAGATGCGCACTTCGTATCTAAAGTACTAAATTGTTCGTATCACATAATTGTTTGCTTTGAAATAGTAACGCTTATTTATTTATTTTGCTTGTTTGTGCAGAATCCTTTATCTTTTTTTGTTTGTTAATAGATAATCGTGGACGCTGTGCATTTTTTTGGTATTTAGGTGAATCCCCCCACTCTCCGTGTCGGGTAGTTAGCCTGGTATTTACGTTTCTTCCGGCTACGTCTAGGTACGCAACACAGTGATTGTTGGCCTTTATCGTGAACGAGGCAAAATGAATTACGTTTGTCTGGGTTTTATGTCTGGTAAACAAGCTTTTATGTGTGGTAGCAGTCTGAACAGAAACTTAACCGGAATTGAATAAGATTAATCCTTGGCAACGACTTCAATAAATTTAGTTGATCCTTCACCCTAGGACTACGAAGGGTCATACTTTTATTTTAGCAGTCGGATACTACCAAATTCGTAAATTTATCTTAATTATAGTTTTGCATAATTGATTGAAATTATTTCCGATGGAACACCCTGTATAGCAATTTTTTGAAAAAAAAATAATCATTTGACAATTTGATAGCGTAAATCAATTTTAAATTATCAATTAAGGATTGGTAACAACCCGATAGAATCATTACCTATTCAATTAAAAATATTAATAACTATTGTATAAAAGGAATGTGTAGTTAAACTACGACATAAGAAGGTCGTTTCTTACATTTCATCAGTCATTTTCATATATTCCAACATACGTAAATGGGATGACTTAGAAGCTTGCTAAATCTTCTAATCCCTTAACTTGCATTGAAACAAAAAAATTAAAGAAGTACCTTTTATTTCTAGTATCAATGCTCAAGTACCCTTGCCATCCCAAAGCAAAAATTAAATTTGCGGGTACTTGCCAACGCTCAAGGTTTAATATCCAGCATTCCTAAATATTTTTTCTGAAACTTCCTTCTCTGAATAATTTATTCTTTAGTATTAGCAGCTAAGTATTAATTTGCATGCACGATTGTTATCCTGCACAAAACACCCATTATGTGTATGTTATGTAGTGACAGGATCCTAAATAATCCATTGTATTCATATTCACCCCTGTCATGAATTATTCGACTGAAGATAGATATATTTATGTACGTGTCTATCTACTGGGTATATACCGTTACAAACACGAGATTGCTACTAAGAAGATACAGAATTAGGATGACCAAATAGCAAATTTTATCGGATTGCGTTGGAAAGTCGTTGTCTTTAATATGTTCATATTTCACGTATGAGAATCTAATTTGTTTACCAAGAAATAAATTCCATAGCAATCCTTGTAATCCATTTGCAAACTAAGAACCGCTTTCGCTGTAAGCAATAAAATTTGTGTGGTGTTATGCAATATCCATTTTGAAAAATAGCTTTTCTATGAATAAGTCATTGTAATTACTTGGGCAGAGGTTAAAACCCTTGTGATTATTTTTGGTAAATAAGAAACAAATAAAACTTGTCTAGCATTTGATTAACAGCTATGCTAGAAATCAAATGTCAATCATAGGTTATAAAATGTCAATTAAACACTGCCAATACAACAGGCTTTTATCAAACAAAGGGGTTCGGGTCGAAGCAGAATCTGAAATCTAAATGGCAATAAAACACTCTTAGAACTCAGTTAAATTTAACTAATAGTAAAATTATATATGTACATCATTCGACGAACAAACCCCAGGAATCGCCTGGAGAAAATGCAACCACAGCCTAAATAAAAATTATCAATAAAGAAACCTTTATGCAGTCGATTGAAACCTAATTTAGAGAAACCTATTCTACAAAATAAACTTCAGTGCTTTAACCGAATTGCCGACGGCAGGTGAAAGCGTTTGTCGACTGTATTCATCTACAAACAAAACAGGTTAATATCAACCCAATCTTAACACGGATTCACGAAATGTTTCTCATGCACAGTAAAAAGCCCAATATTTATACCATAACAGACCATTGCAATGCTTGAAAAAGTAGAACCTTATGAACGAAAGTCACAGTTATTTATAGCTGTACCCTCTTTCTATTTAATAACCGAAATGTTAGTCGTATCAGATTAGGAATGATGTCTATAAATATGTTACACGGTGCAGTAGCGGCTGGTGTATAGGTTCACATGTTCACGTGAACACCCTAATTTTAAACACATCTATTCTTCTTTGCTATCAAAATATAATTTTTGCTAATTACAATATAACGTGCTATAAAAAAGTAGGAAAACGCTGCCGCCAATCTATCCATAACGATCACCTACAAGTAGCTTCTGAGTTCACACAAGAACTGCGAACCATAGAACATATACAAATAGAAAAGTAAGCTAAATGAGTGATCTTGAGAAGTCTGTCAAAAGTTTAGTACGGATCGCACCCGTTGGATAGCACTGCTAACCAATTTTTAGAATGTTTATTGTCAAAAACTCCACTGCCATTTCCGCTTTGTTTTGTTTTGCTTTTGCGTTTACCTGTTTTATATTTGTTCCAAGTTTTTCCTATATACGTTTCACTAACAAATTATTTGTTCGGTTATTTATAACGTAGCGCGACGATGTCCCATGTGAAAACGTGTTGTGTTTTAAACTGTACGGATAAAACAAGTAAAAGACATCGTTTTCCTTGTAAAGATCCGGAGTAGATGGATTGTGAATATTAATAATCCGAAGCTATTTAATGTAGCCCCGGAAAAGGTGTATAATTCATATTATGTGTGTGACAGACATTTTATTGAGGAATTCAAGGTACCTGGAGCTAGAAGAGGTTTACATAAAGATGCTATACCAACCTTACATCTAAATTGTAAGTTTTTAACTAAAATTAATATTTACTAAAGTGTATGCCCCTATTGTAGATAATGCACATATAATTGAGTTGAAAAATGAACAGATGAGTGGAAGTCTTATTCAAGTACTACAGGGTAATAGTTTTAGTTAATACGATTATTTAATAATTTATGTTGAATATAATCATTTTAGATGATGTGCATTCTATGAAACACATAGAAGACTCACCGATAAGTGGAAGCTGTATTGAAGTATTGCATGGTAATGTACTAAAGGTTGAGTAATAGAATTTTTTAAATGTATGATATGAATCTTGTAGATATTAATATGGCTGCACAAAAAATTGGGGATGATCCACAGATTACCGTCAGCGTTGTTGAAGTACTAGAGGGTAATATTTTTAATATTATAGAAATTAAGCTAAACATTGTCCATTTTAGATAATGTGCATACTATGGCAACAGCAAAGGTTATGAGCAATTCTCAGATAAGTGGCAGCTACGTAGAAGGATTACAGGGCAATATACGTAGTTGATATTATATAATAGGTATCTTAATACGATATATTGATATGTGGTTATTATTTGATCAGGGCTGTAGTGATAATTTTTTTTTGAGAGAGAACTAATTTTATTACTATCTTCAACATTTTTGATTCTTACTTTCAATTTAACTTTAAATAATTACTTACCATACTTGACTTCATATTACTTTTTGTTGGCTACAGTATAAGGCGAATTACCTACGATTAACAATTAGTTTATGGGAATTAGTGATGGGGCGTGAAGTTTAAAAATCACTGTTCATAGTGAACGTTGTTAACCTAAGAACAGAGAACAGGCTGCGAATTTATTTCTGTGATTTGCCATTGTAGCGATATTGTATACTGTGAGTCGGTCACTCAATATGTTTTAATCCCTACACATTTGTAATGTATTTTATTGTTCATGTTTTAAAATAAACGAAGTGACTGATTAATTGATTAACATAATATACAATAAAACATACGCTCATTAACTATTATTAACTGATGAAAAATGTCTGGAAATTGTTGACATGATATTGTGTATATTTCTTTCAAATTAAAAACCTATTCTGTTTTTACTTGTTGACGTGTACAACACTATTATTAAGAAAAATATTGTTGAAAATTTATTTTTAATCATTTAATGAATACTTTACCAGCCAATGCAATAAAAAAACTTGAAAATCAAAACAGTTTCAGCAAAGGCTGTCGAAACTGTCTAATCGTGAATCGTGAAAATTAGTAGAAGTTTGGATAATATACATCATTCAGCAAATATCATACAAAGACCAAACATCTTCAACCATAGATGCATATAATTTTTGTTATCAAAGAGTAGTTTGTGCTGTGTATTATTATTCTTAATTACGAATTAATTATTTAAGCATTTTAGATAATAATATTAAATCTTTTAGGTAATAGAAGAAATGAAATATTAAGGGCCGTTAAAGTTACGTGTCAGAAACACCTGAGTCCAAAGTGCAAGGTTTTGTACAAACTGGCAGTCGATTGGAGTAAGCAAAAAGCAAACCTTAATAAGAAACTCTCGAATTTTCAGCAACGATTAGAAAATGCCACCCAAGCAATCAAATCTGCTCCATTTAAGTATTTAACAAGACATATTAATCAAACAACCGTTAACTTTGTGATGTCGCAAATCAGACTGCAAAAACAAAAACCAAGGGCCAGACGGTTTACTCTAGACGAAAAGGTATTAGCTTTGACTATATTAATAGCTAGTGGCAGAGGATACCGGTTACTGTCTAATATCTTTGTTTTGCCATCGAGGCGCACTTTAACAAATTTATTGAAACAGAAACACCTGAGTCCAAAGTGCAAGGTTTTGTACAAACTGGCAGTCGATTGGAGTAAGCAAAAAGCAAACCTTAATAAGAAACTCTCGAATTTTCAGCAACGATTAGAAAATGCCACCCAAGCAATCAAATCTGCTCCATTTAAGTATTTAACAAGACATATTAATCAAACAACCGTTAACTTTGTGATGTCGCAAATCAGACTGCAAAAACAAAAACCAAGGGCCAGACGGTTTACTCTAGACGAAAAGGTATTAGCTTTGACTATATTAATAGCTAGTGGCAGAGGATACCGGTTACTGTCTAATATCTTTGTTTTGCCATCGAGGCGCACTTTAACAAATTTATTGAATCGGCTGCCATTTAGACTCGGCATTAACAAGCGTATGTTTCAATGTTTAGAAAATGCTGTTCTGAACATGAAACCTGCAGATAAATTTTGCTCTCTAATATTTTATGAAATGGCAATCACACCGATGGTGCACTATAATCGAAAGCACGACTGTATAGATGGCATCGAGGACACTGGCAAAAAGAGGAAACCTTTTCTAGCAGATCATGCTAATGTTTTTATGCTTAAAGGTATACATCGTCAATGGAAGCAACCCGTTGCGTTTACATTTACAAGTGGCCCAATAAAATCAATTTGTTTGAAACAAATAATCAAAGAGTGCATTTGTCAATGCCAGACAATTGGCTTAAATGTAATCGCAACTGTATGTGATCAGGAAAGTGCAAATCTGTCTGCAATTAATGCCCTATGCAATAAAACGGCACAACATTACATTAAAAATGGTCTACAGAAAACTATACCAGGTTTCGAAGTGAATGGAACTGAAATTGTACCAATTTATGACGTACCTCATTTAATAAAAGGTATACGGAACAATTTATTAATCAAAGATCTTCATTTTACGTGTAATGGGGTTAAGAAAGTTGCAAAGTGGAAACACATTGAGCAATTTTATTTATTAGACGCTTCTGAAGAAACAAGAATATGCACGAAACTTCCAGATGTCCATATATTTCCAGCCAAAATGAATAAAATGAGGGTCTCATATTGCACCCAGGTATTTAGCTATCAAGTTGGTTCAATGATGAAAAGAATTTCAAAATGGGGTATGTATTGAGGTTGTTCTAATATTTGATTAAATTTTATTTTTAAATGTAATTACAGATATTATGGGTGACTACAAATTGGACAACGAAGCAGAACATACTGCAGATTTCATTTTGTACATGGATAACTTGTTTGATAGTTTGAATGGAAATAATCCCATTGCTCCACGTAGTAAACCATTAAAAGGTGGGGTTACACATACTTCAGGTCATGATGTGTTTTGGCAAAATGCAATTGCTGTCATCAATACAATGAGATTCTTCAGCAAGAAGAAAAATGAATTAGTATGCGCCCTTCTTTGACGAATTTAAAGACTACACTTCGAGGTTTCTTGCGTATAAGGGAAATTGTTTTGCAAAGTAAGTTTTCATTTATACTACTGAGGAGTTTGAACCAAGATTCAATTGAAAACTTTTGTGGTTGTATTCGGAGTCATGGTGCCAGGAACATATCTCCTGATGTGTCCAATTTTTTAACATCATTTAAAGCTTTAGTAATAAACAATTTTTTATCTACTCGTTCACCTGGCTTTAATTGTGAGGACGATGATTCGTGTGGTGCTCTAGACAATTTACGTTGTTTTGTTACTGGCGAGGAATTGGCTGGTGTACAATATTTAGGTAATGCAAATGAAGCGCCTATAAGTATTGGTAATATTATACATAAAAAACCTCGAGAGTTGCCAAATGTGTAATGTCTTATATAGCGGGTTATGTTGCCAAGAAGCTTATTTTGTATACTAAAAGTTGTGAAACTTGTAAATCAAATCTATTATCAAATAATTATTCCCTATATAATGACTTTGTTACTGCTAGGCAGTTTTAAGGTTCAGAATTAACTCAACCTGAGCATTTTGTATTTTATATAGTTAGTAGAGTGTTACCTCAACTTTTTTATTTAATTCCTAGGTTATGTAGCACGATAAATTTAATGTACATTTTACAGGCGCGTATTTTAATTGACTTAAATATTGGTCAGTCGTTGGATTGCCCTAAGCATAAACGATTAGATGCACGCATTGTACAAATTATAGTAAAATGTGCTATCTATTCTTGGACAAAACGAACAAATTTAATTGCCAAGGGTAAAGATGTCAAGTTCACAAAATTTATGGCATCCGTAACTAGACGCCAATTTAATAGACCCCGTGAAATTATCTGCGCCTAAGAAGTTTTTAAAAAAAGTACGTAGAAAGAAAGTAGTTGTTTAGCAGTAGACAAATCCTTTCCATCAGGGGTTCAATATTGAACCTACTCTCAGTTTCATATTAAATGAGCTGTTTAGATTTTTGGTCAAAAATAAGAATTACTAATAGTATATTATTTTATACGGAGGAGAAGTGTAACTTTTCATGGGGAACCTCTATTTACCTGCCGAACGATAGTGAGGCGGGTAACAAAGGCGAGCTATAAAAAGTCACTTCTCCTCCACATAAAATACACTATTTTATTTTCAAACATACTGCAAAATGTACAAACATTAGTAATTTTTATTTATTTTTACGGGTATGAATTTTCGGTATTTGATTAATCAAAAATTGCCTACAATTATTTGTCTTTTTGACACACATTAATTTGACACAATTACTACGTGGTATGTTGTTAAATAAGAAATCATTCATCGTACCGAAATTGTATAAACTGCAAATGAAGTCACTCGTAAAAACTGTACATTTAATATTACACTGAAAAGAGGAATGACGTTTGATGGTTAGATATCGTTGTATATTGTAGTTTCGTGGAACTTACTTGATTTGTCGTCATTACTACACTTTTACCTCCATGGATGGTAAAGGAAAAGTATAACTGTCGCCGGCGGAGAAGTGACATTTCTCCATAGCCAACGCAGTTAAATAATGACCTAATTTTTTAACGTTTGAAGATAAACATTTTTTTCAGTTAATCTTTGTTAAACATTCTTGTATAGTTATTAATTTTTTGTCGTTGAGCCGTGAGCTGTTAAATAATGCTAATTTTTGAAATAACATTTGCTACAACTATTCTGTGCGTTAAATTTATGTTCTTTGTTATTTTTATTATCCTTAAACATGAAGAAGTGAAACCAGAGAAACCATACTGCTTTTTTATCCATTTATAATATATTCATTATATGTATGTTTACTCATAGGAATATCCATTATTCACTAGAGAATTTATTTAAACACTATGCTTTTAAAGTACTTCAGTGAAAACTGAGTTTATACAGTGTGTACAGTATAAAATGCAGTACATGGGGATCTTGGAAGCTGTAGGAGATACGATCTTGGTTAAATGAGACAAAAGTTGCATAATCATGAGGGTATCTCAGATCGGTTTTCAAATTTCAAAAATTTTTCATAGGTTACTAGATAGAGGTAAAAAACACAAAATTGACGATTTCTTTATTTGCTCGTAGTTAGTCTACTAATTGAAATAGAAGGTTCAAATTTGGTACATTATGGTAATTCCCCATTGCCTAGGGCATCTAGATTTTGCGTGACGATGTTCAACTTTTTATTTTTAAATAGCCGCCATATTGGATTTTTACATTTTTGAAATGCTGACAAAAAACCCTTTCCAAAGAGATATAACGTGGCTATGTTTGATTGAATCAAAACACCAAAAATCACATAAGTATGTTTTGATCGTAGTAGGCTTTAATTTCCATTATGACAAAGAGAAACAATTTTTCAAGATCTGAGAAACGTCAAAGTTTGTCCTTTATTTTATGTTTCAAGTAGTGCAGTTTAAAAAACAGTTAATTAATTTACATAGAAATTTAAGCAAAGCATTTGCGCTTGAAATGGATCGCGTTACTAACCGTGATAAATATCAAATGTTAGAATGTTTTATTCTTTCTGGAAGGAATGATGTTAAAGCCGCTGAATTGTATTTAAATAAATACCCAGAAAAACATCAACCAAACAGATGTATGTTTCGGAGATTACAAAATAAGTTAATAAATTATGGTAGTTTTGGCTTGTCTAAGAGAAATAGGCAAATTAAAAAAGATAATGAAAACAGCGTTTTACAAACAGTTGTCGAAAATTCTCGTACTTCTCTTAGACAAATTCAGAATATAACAGAATATAACGAAGGGGAATATAGGTTTTGGCGTGATAACGCTATTTCTCATACTGCTTATGAAGCGCTACATGCGTTATGTAATCTTCGTTTAAAAACGAAAGCGTTGTACTTTTCCAGAATCCCGGGTTTTACACAGACTTTTTTCTTTGGGGATAATAAAAAAGTGTAGTTTTTAAAAACAAACTTCATACGTTTGACAAATTGAAAATCAACATAGGACGTGAGTTTTTAAACGTTGACCAAGCGTTACTAAAGTGACACCAACTGTAAAAAAGTATACGAACTTGCATTGATTTCGAACATCTACTGTAAAATCATTTGTATGGTAATTTAAATATTTTTGTATAAGTATTTTATTAGCATTAGTATTTTTGTAATTCATCCGGGTGGAGCGTTTAAAGCACGATCTACTAACATATAATGTGATGTAATGTAATTGTGACAAATTTGTTGAAAACTGAGAACATGCTTATGAATTGTATAAACCTGTCGCGGTTGGAAAAATGTTTTTCAGTGTTAGAGAAATGTATATTCGAAAATGTTCATTATAGGCAGCAATGTAAATACCAATGTAGAAGCTCTTTCCAAAATTTTGCTTACATGTATTGAACTAAGGATTCAGTTCCATTTTCGTCAAGTAAAAAATAACAACAATGATTGGCTAAGCCAACGCAAGCTGCGTTGTATCTTGCTAAATCCTACTATGGTAGTAATCGCAGTATTACTACTGAGAATTGATTTGTTACATGTAACTGAAAAGGATTTTGCAATCTTTAGTTACTGAAAAATAAACTAAAGATTTATTGTCACTTTTTACTGAACAATGAGCAACACTGTGGATTTGTATATAACAAGAAAAACGGGTGCTAATGCTGAATGAAAGTCACTGCCATTGATTGGTATAATGGCAATAAACTGGAATAGATCAATCTACTAAGAAAGTACTACGGAAGAGGCAACTTCATTTCCTATGGACAAAATGGCAAGATTGTTAAAAGTATATCGAGTTTTTATCAACTGCAACTTTGAAAAGCTTCTCTCTGCAGAACGACGTACATCGGTAAAGTAAGAATGACGCGTAACGCTATCCATATGTTGATGTAAGTATCCTTAGCTTTCGTACATAGGACGTCCAGTGGAGATTTGTAACCTAAAAACAAACAAATAATTTAACCAAACCAAAAATACAAACGAAAAACACAATATTTGAAACCTGATATTGTATGCTAATGCTGGAATTGAAAGTTTTGTTCTGAACTTTGTTGATTTTCTTTACTTTATATATTAAACTAACTTTGAAACTTTCTCCGCCGACAACTTCCAATCGACAAAATATTTTTAAAAAAATAACAGTTTTCAAATACACAGGTTAACATAAATTATCTAGAGATATTCAAAGACATATTCCAAAAAACAAGATTTAAAAAAACAATTTACAAATAAGTTACAGGTTACCACGCACGCACGCTCACACCTACCCACGCACGCACGCACAAACACAGTAGCGCACGCACGTACACACAGAACATTCTAAATTATAATAATTTTACATATTAAATTAAGTGAAAAATATTAAGATATAGACATAGTGAAATAGGAAATTTAGCTCAGCAATGTAATAAAATCTAAAAAATAAATAAAACTGAAGCATTAAAAATAAATATCTTACGTTCCATTTCCTATTTGAGAAATTACTGCATCCTTACTTTAAAAACCTTTTTAGTTTTTCCTTATTTGAATTTACGGGTTGCTACACTTCTATGATTTCAAGACCGTCTGGTTAGACAAAAAACATTACTAGCCCTTTATTAAATTCATGTGTTTGCTTGTCTTTGTTTTTCCTGGTTCCTTAGCTAGACTTGTAAATTTTAATAATAAAATATTTTCTAAATGTTGTTAGTTTAATGGTTTTTAAGGAAAGCAGCCGTGTTATTTTGGCAAGATAAACACCTGCTCAATTTTATATCTATTATATATGGAATTTCCGTGATTATTTATTTGGAAAACAACTTTATAACTTCATTGGTTAAATGAGTTCGCTCGATATTAGCCTTTGGTCGCATTGGTTCTTCTTTGCTAAATCCGAAATCTGATGGTCCTTATAATGAAAAAGGTGCTTTCTCTTTTTACATGGCTCGTAGGTAATTGAAGAGTGAGATTCCTTTAATAGAAAGGTTAATATTTTCATCTCGGATTTGTACTCGATATTTTTCGGTTCTTAGCCCTAAAGTCATTCATGTTCAGACAATTGCAAATTAACAATAAAAAAAAAATATAGCAATAGTCAGCCACATGAATTCATTATTTATTTTAAATGTTCAAATAACCCCCCATTTTGTTGAACACACAACCGACACCTTTTATAAACGTCTTTACAAGATGGTCTTATCATAGTTGGAGTTATTTTATTTACGGCCTCTTGGACTGCTTGTTGTAATTGGCCTACATTACCATACGTTTTTGAGTACACACGACTTTTTAAATGGCCCCGTATAAAGAAATCTAGAGGAGTTAAATCCGGTGATCTCGCCGGCCACTTAATTGGTCCCCGATTTCCAATCCAGTTTTCATTATACGCAGAATTAAAAAAATTTCTAATAATCAGAGCATTGTGGGGTGGAGCGTCATTATTTTGAAAAATCATATTTTGCAAAGTAGCGAGTGGAAGCTCCATTAGTCTATCTGCCACATTTCCCCGCAATAAATCTAAGTATCTCGCAGAGTTTAAATTTGCATCATAAAAAAACGGACCTATAATGTACCTTCCAATAATACCAATCCAGACGTTGAATCCCCATTTAACTTGATGTCTAACTTGGCGGTTTAAATGTGGATTTTCACCTGACCAAAAAATTGTATTTTTGCGGTTGAACATACCACAATTCGTAAATCGACTTTCGTCAGGCCACAAAATTGTATATGCAAAATTTGAATTTTCGTTGCACTTTCTGATGTACCAAGCACAAAATTCCATTCTTCGAATTTGATCTTCAGTACGCAATTCCTGACATGGTCGTTCATGATGTGGATGGTACTTGAAACGTTTTAAAATAGCTCTTGCCGTAGAATGAGCAACACTTGTCATATTCTGAATTTGTCTAAGAGAAGTACGAGAATTTTCGACAACTGTTTGTAAAACGCTGTTTTCATTATCTTTTTTAATTTGCCTATTTCTCTTAGACAAGCCAAAACTACCATAATTTATTAAATTATTTTGTAATCTCCGAAACATACATCTGTTTGGTTGATGTTTTTCTGGGTATTTATTTAAATACAATTCAGCGGCTTTAACATCATTCCTTCCAGAAAGAATAAAACATTCTAACATTTGATATTTATCACGGTTAGTAACGCGATCCATTTCAAGCGCAAATGCTTTGCTTAAATTTCTATGTAAATTAATTAACTGTTTTTTTAAACTGCACTACTTGAAACATAAAATAAAGGGCAAACTTTGACGTTTCTCAGATCTTGAGCAATTGTTTCTCTTTGTCATAATGGAAATTAAAGCCTACTACGACCAAAACATAATTATGTGATTTTTAGTGTTTTGATTCAATCAAACATAGCCATGTTATATCTCTTTGGAAAGGGTTTTTGTCAGCATTTCAGAAATGTAAAAATCCAATATGGCGGCTATATAAAAATAAAAAGTTGAACATCGTCACGCAAAATCTAGATGCCCTAGATAAAATCTAAGTTGAAAATGTAAAGCGCAATGGGGAATTACCATGATGTACCAAATTTGAACCTTCTATTTCAATTAGTAGACTAACTACGAGCGAATAAAGAAATCGTCAATTTTGTGTTTTTTGCCTCTATCTAGTAACCTATGAAAAATTTTTGAAATTTGAAAACCGATCTGAGATATCCTCATGATTATGCAACTTTTGTCCCATTTAACCAAGATTGTATCTCCTACAGCTTCCAAGATCCCCATGTACTGCATTTTATACTGTACACACTGTATAGTGAAAATAAGATGGCTTGTGCTTCCTTAAATTAAGGGAAGCAGTAAAAACTGCAAGCTTGAACTTTATACTGAAAAAATCGAAAAAATAACATTTGTTTTAATAACACTTACATAATATTATTAAAAAGTTTAAACCTGTGATAACTTGAGTTAAAACGGCATGTGTTGTAAACTTAGATCTTGTGAATAATAGCCATCATTATAGGCTCGTTGAATAATATAGTATTTTCTATTACAGAAATAGCTCTTGTCTTGGGTATTATTTGCAATGACGACAGTCGAGTTATCGTATAAAACAAACACATAAACCAACAGATGTCAAATAAATAATACCATTCTGTGAAAGCATTTAAAATCTTTAAGTTAATAACTAATTATAGTCAAGGTGAATTACAATTGACGCCTTAAAATATAGTGGAAGCTATAAATGCAACTACTTTAAATTTATTACCAGAAACTTAAAAAGATAATATGAGATTGCCTACTAAATTTGTTATGGATTTGCAAAAATATCTAGACAATTCTAGTACTATTGAATAACTCCATTCCGAATGGACCTGCACCTTGCCAAAGTTCTAAATTACTAGAACAGGTGAAATGGCTTGCGTGTTCTAATGAGCTAAAGAGCCAAACTACAGGTCCAACCAAAGTAGTAGGGTTGTTAGTGAGGAACCAGACTAAGACAGATTCCCGAAAGAGGGCAGCGGCTCTTACGGTGTACAATATACTAATTGTGAAACCAGCACAAAATCTTGAGCCACCGATATTAGTACCATGAGGATCTGCATGGAATTAATACTTTTTATATAACTCATAAATCATAAGTAAATAAAAGTGTTCCGAATCTCCCCATAAACATTAAATTTAATAAAACCATAAATAATTGCTCGCTTCATGTTTCAGGCTCATACAAAGCCTATCCTTAGGCGGTACAAATCAAAGCATAGTCCAAATCGTAAAACATTAAAAAAGCATGGTCCATAAATAAAATTGTGAGGTTGGTGATTATGCTTTTTTTAATGTTTTATGATTTGAACTATGCTTTGATTTGTACCGTCTGAGGATGGGCTTAGTATGACCCTGAAACATGCAACGAACAATTATTTATGGTTTTATTAAATTTAATGTTTATGGGGTGATTTGAAGCACTTTTATTTACTTAACACTCAACCCCATTTTGAGATTTATCTTCAAATTATTATAATGGGTTCATAAATGATAGTCAACTGAGTATAGGGGAAAGTTGGGTAAAACGGGATAGTCTGGTAAAACGGGATACCCTGTTTTATTTCAAAACATGCAGTACGATCTATCGGATATGACCGTAAATGATAACTCTCGGTACCTACCGATGGCCAGCAAGTCATCTACCAACTCTAGTTTCCCTCTAGACGGCGTAAGATGTGGATGTGTCGAATTGTGAGGTTAAACTAAAATATTTAGCGTGCTTTCAAACGGTGATTTTTTAGTTTACAGACAAAATTAATTGAAGGTGAGTAGATTTAGGGGATACTGTGTTTGTTTACTATAGTTATGTACAATAGGTTTTAGGAATTTGCTTTGCTTGTTATTAAAATATAGTCACATGTTTTAGAAATCCACAGTTGGGTAAAACCGGACACTGTGTGGTTGGGTAAAACGGGAGGCATCCCGTTTTACCCAACTACATCGTCAATGTCTTTTTTAGGCTAGAATTCCAATGGGAAAGTATACAAGAACAACGCAAAGGCAGTCTTGGGATGAGAACAGTATGCGTCAGGCTGTTGACGAGGTACTGGAGGAAAGAATGGGGTATCTCAAAGCTTCTAAAGAATATGGGGTTCCTCGTACGACCATTGAAGCAAGGGTGAAGAAAATTAAACAGGGTGTTCTTAACAGAGAGGATTCAGCAAAAAAAGGACTAGGACGTCATAAACCTGTTTTAGTCCTGCTCAGGAAGAGGAATTAGTGGAATATATTTTGTGTATAGAATCACGCCTGTTTGGTTTAACTCTCAATGCATTAAGGTGTTTGGCATTTGAATTAGCAGAACGCAACGGCTTGCCTAATAGATTTAATAAGAGCAAGAAAAAGGCTGGTAAAGCATGGCTGTATGCTTTTCTCAATCGGCATCCGACTATTAAACTTCGATCTCCTGAGCCAATCTCAATAGCTAGGGCAATAGGTTTCAATAGGCCTTTCGTAAACAAATTTTTCTCGCTGATTACTGAAACGATGGAGAAACACAAAATACCCCCTGAGCGTATTTATAACGTCGATGAAACAGGGATTATGACAGTACCAAAAAAACGGTCTAAATGTTTATCATTGCCTGGAAAGCGACAAGTTGGCTGCTTGTCTTCGGCTAAACGTGGAGTTCTGGTTACAGTGGAGATCTGCATGAGTGCTAGTGGTGCATTCATGCCACCGTTGTTCGTTTTCCCAAGAGGTAGGGCGAAGCCAGAACTGTTTGATGATGCTCTCCCTGGTAGTACAGCTCATTACCATCCTTCAGGGTGGATGCAAACGGAAATATTTTTGAGTTGGTTCGATAAATTTATTCCTTTTTCCAACCCTTCTAAAGAAAATCCAGTTCTTTTGCTTCTAGATGGCCATGCCACCCATACCAAGAATATAGAGCTAATTCATAGAGCTAGAGATAACGGTGTTGTGTTACTGTGATATCCACCGCATACAACACACCGTCTACAACCGATAGACGTAAGTTTTATGTCACCAATTAGCTCATATTACAGTTCAGAGGTCCAGAGATGGATGCAACAACATCCAGGCAGGCCTATTACTATTTCTCAAATAGGCAAACTTTTTGGAAATGCTTTTATGAAAGCCGCTAGCGTCCAAACCGCAGTTAGCGGATTTAGAAAAACGGGGATACATCCAGTTAATCCAGAGATCTTCCCAGACTGGATGTTTGAACCGGCCGAGACTACAAATAGGCCCACTCAAGGTGAAATAAATGATAACCAGTTACCAGAACCTAGAAACTCTTCACCTAGAACACCATTGAGAACACCACCGAGGACACTACCAAGGACACTACCAAGAAGTTTACCGAGATCACCACTGAGAAAACCACCAAGCACAACACCGATTCCTACAGAGCAGTTTTATGCAAATTCGACTCCTTCATGTTCCCATACCACGCAGAATTTTGTTATAACGCCACAACAGGTTGTTCCAGTTCCTCATTGTGAACGAAAATTAAATCTAAATGATAGAAGAAGGGGTAAAACTGCAGTGTTAACATCGACACTATATAAAGAGGAACTAGAAGAATCAATTTCTAAAAGACTTTCTACAAAGAAGCCAAAATTAAACTTAGGAGATACTGAAAAACAGCCCATATAGCCAAACTAAATAAAAAGGCATAATAAATGACAATGGGATGACGACTAGAAAAGACGTAACAGTAAATAACGCAAATAAGAAAGACAGCAGCAGTGCAAAAGAAACGAGCGTGAGAGACAAAAAACAAAATGATACCAAGGGTCAAAAAATATAAAAGAAGGAAGTTGAGAGAAAGTGATGATTCAAGTTCAGAAGATGAATGCGAAGAAGCAGTTTGTATATTTTGCAGCGAACTTTATTCCAATTCTAAGGCAGAAGAAGGTTGGATAAGGTGTCAACATTGCGAAGGCTGGGCCCATGATGCTTGTGCGGGAGTGGGGGAAGACGAAGACGAAGTTTTTACCTGTGATTTCTGTCAGTAACAAATTTAAATTTTTTTTTTTGTTAACCTTTCCTTTTATATTGTTAAGAATAATAATAACTTTTCTTTATTTGCCATGTTGTGTCTTATTTGCTAGGGATTAAACGTTATGGAAACTATACAAGCTTAAGTATCCCGTTTTATCCGACTAGGTGGATAAAACGGGATACTTGCTGCTTTTTTATTATGCATTTTTTTTTGTCGTGTGGCTTCTGTTTTTTGCATAAAAAATGGTATCAATCAAAAGCCAATTAATAACTGAAACTGGAGCCAAAAAATAGTCCCCATCATTGCTTTATTCAAGAAGTTATGAGACCTAGAACACTAAGTATCCCGTTTTACCCAACTTTCCCCTATCACTGCAATCCACTTATTGCTTGCAAGTCATACTATGCTGGTACAACAGTAGGGGGTCTAATTTAGACCAAACCATACAGTGGTAATAGTCATAATTTAAGTAATCTTTTTGTCTATGCAACAACAAACTCAAACTGAATATCAAGAAATGTAAATATGCGTTATTAGGAAAAAGCATAAATTACACAAACCATGCAGTAGTAACTATGCCTTTAATAATTGATAAAGTTAATATTGTTGCGAGCTACTACTAGGCAACCCATCAAACACACAAGCGCTGTAGACTCTGCATAGTTTTCAGGATACGAGAATTCTTCTAGCAATCAATTACACACAAAACGCTCGGGGCACAGCGTATTCTCAAGGATTCCAGAATTCTTCTAGAAATTACGGGAGCATGAGTCATCCTTGTAATCCAGAGTATATATAAGACCGCTAATGAATGCAAGAGTCAGTCTATACTAGAATGTCCTATATAAATTATAACGTTGTAAAGTAATAGCAGTTTTGAGCTGTTGAAGTATACATAAATGTGATATGCTGGGTCTAATGTACATGCAGCTTGTAGTATACATAAATAAATAGAAGTGTATAAACAAATAGTTGTGTTAGTGTTGTTAATGGACCTATGGTAAAGGAGTTAGTTTAAGAAGATATTAGTGCTTGTAAATTCATTAGTGTAATAGTGCTTCATTGTTGAGTGGACTGAAAACATCTATAAATAAGGCATATACTGTTAATTAGACTTGTGAGCAGTGAGTAATAAAGACCATTATTATTACTTGTTTTAAATTAAAGAAACGCGGTAGTAGTAGCCCGTTACAATATTAAAAAAGTATTACAATTTACAGTTTAAGTATTTAGGTTAATTTATTGATCAATATTTAGATTTCAAAACTAATTGTGATTGTATTATTAAAATATTGCAAACAAGGCTTGATTTGTATACCGAAGATCAAATTTGTTTACAGTATTTTCTAGATGCTTTGTTTATAAGACATTAATTGCACTGCATTTTAAATACCGTTGTATCCTAGTGCATGATCTAAACAAACTTGATATGCAATTACTGCAGTAAGTACTTATCATTTACAATGTTGGATACATTATACTTCATTTGTCCCATGATAGGTGTCCGACTTGGTAAAAATTAAATTCGAGAATAATGTAATCAGGATATATGCAACCGAATATATTTCCAACTTAACAAAACATTTTATGTAGTACCTTAACATAACGACAAAGGTTACCATCATGCCCAGGATCAACACTCGACCTTAATGATTAGTAGTAGTAGTACTAGTAGTAAATGCTAATCTATGCCTGGTTAGCTTCGATAAGCTCCATATCACATTTAAGACAGAGTGATAGCATTCCTACACGTTGCAATTTATCTTTGCCTAAATGGGTTGATTTAGAGTTGTTGCTGTTCTTGACATTCATCATTTCTAACATACATTACTTGTGAGATTTTACATTTACATTTGCTGATCAGTTACATAAACATAGTTTTCCTCGATGCCAAATTTGGATTATCCTCTCCTATACAGACCATCAGTGACTGCATTTTTTTATTGACTCATGTTTATAGGTTTAGCATTTACACTTGGTTGTAGCAAGTAATGATAGACACTTTGATGTGCTTACTGTGTTGTATTGACTTTTTTGGGCCTGCAAATAGAGCAACTCACTGTTTATTGCGTGGCCACACCAGTTTTTTAGAACACGTGGTTAATAAATAATTACCCAAAAGTTAAATTGGGTGTTCAAACTTTTTGGCAACATGCAAATGTAATTTTTGATGTAGGTTCGTTAATATGGAATACAGAATTGTAATTGAAATTGGAGAGATAACGAAGTTTTAGGAAATATAGAAATCTGGCACCCATTTTGGAACAGAAGAAGTACCTTAAACATTATGCAGTCATCTTTAATGTGCTAAAACTATTAAAGATTAAAAATAATATTGTTGGTTATTATGTACTAATTTGCATTAGGTATGTTGTAAATGTGCATAACATATTGCACACAGGTAAAAATGATTTTATGATTGTACTAAATCATTAGATGGAATTACTAATAATTGTTTTGAATAAGAATTATGTATAGCAAATTCCTAAATAAATGCCACTTCATTATTAATAATTATGAAGTTTACTTCATATGTGATTGTTATTTGTTATTTCCAATAATAAAATTATTTAATATAATGGATTCTTTTAGTTCACATAGCATTTCCTCCTACAAATGGAATACATATTTAAAATTAAAATTCCAGTTAACAATAAGATTGTTCTTTTCAAAATCTTCAATTTAATGTTGCTGCTATCCCATGAATACTGTGAAAATGCATGGAAATTATAAATACAAGTTTATACACAAGTTAAATTCACCCAACATTGGTTTACTTTTAAACAATTTTACTTAACATGTTGTTTGCCTATTTTACAATCAGCAAGATGTATTAAGTATAATTTACTAAGCAAACCAATGTATTTGGTTGAATTTAATTTAATAACTATATTTGAATAAGATAGAACTATTATTTAAACTTCCCGCCTACAATAGTTCGGATCGCACCCGCTGCAAGCAGCACAATAAGTTTTTTTCTCTCTTTGCCTAGCTTTCTTTTATATTTATGTATGTTCTTTGCTGCGAACGCGCCCTTCAAATGCTTAGCCCTGACCATCGCCTTGCGAGTATAGGATTGGTTGAAAAATAGCACGCAATTTTACATAAGGAGGGTTCAGAAATATTTCGTGAACTTCAGCTTGTTATCCGTGTTTGGATTCCGACAGAACGCGTAATACTGTTTTCATTTGTGTCGCTGCTATTTAATTAGTCCTTGTTTGCTCGTTTCGAGTTTTTAGCGTGTAATTAATTCACTTAAATCGTTCCGTAACTATCTTGTTCAATTAATCTTTTTTACTGTTAATGTTTATTACAGGACAAAGGTGAAGAGTGAAGGTTTGAATTATATAATGAATTCAGTTAGAATATTTTGAATAAAACGTTATCTTATGAAGAAAAATTGACAATAAAGAAACTTGGTCCACATCAACCAGATGTAATAATTGAAAATACAACAAAAACTAAAAAGTACGAAGGCGTAGAAAGACCATAAAAAATTCGCTCTACTTATTTTAGTTAAATTTCGACTTCGATGTCGAAATTTAGTTAAATTTCGATTTCGATCTCAAAATTTATTAAATTTCGACTTCGATATCGAAATTTAGTTAAATTTCGACTTCGATCTCAAAATTTAGTTAAATTTCGACTTCCATCTCGAAATTTAATTAAATTTCGACTTCCATCTCGAAATTTAATTAAATTTCGACTTCCATTTCGAAATTTAGTTAAATTTCGACATCGATCTCGAAATACCAAAAATAAACTTTTGACTGTAAGTTAAAAATCCAGGAAAATTTCGAGATAGAAGTCGAAATTTAAGTAAATTTCGACATCGAAGTCGAAATTTAGTAAATTTCGAGATCGAAGTCGAAATTTAATAAATTTCGAGATCGAAGTCGAAAATTAAGTAAATTTCGAGATCGAAGTCGAAATTTAACTAAATTTCGACATCGAAGTCGAAATTTAACTAAAATAAGTGAGTGGTTTTTTGTTTCCCTTCTACGCCTTTGTAGAAAAGCGCGTTTATAGTCGTTTAATAGCGATATATACAAAAAACATAAATGGTTGTGTGGTCGTAACCTCAAAAATTCGTTGTTTTGTTTGCCGTGTTTACTTTTTAGTACAGAAATTGTTTAGCGAAAATCTGGTTTTGCAGATTTAAATCATTTAAGTGAAAAAATTAAAAAACATGAAAATTCTCATACTCATAAAATTGCCAGTATTGAATTTTCTATGCTTGGTCGTGTGAATATAAGCACATAGTGCTTACCGTAGTACTATACAAAAGCATAATAAGCAGGTGGATAAGAATCAGTACATCTTATCGCAAATCATTGAATGGCTGCAATTTTGTGGCGTATTTGAATTGGTACTACGGGGACATGATGAGACTAAAGGGTCCAATAACCCTGGTATTCTTCGGGGGTTAAATAATCTAGTTAGATCAGTTGATGATGCTATGAGGGAGTATCTAGAAAATTCGAATGTTTTCAAGGGTACATCCAAAACTGTTCAAAATGTATGTAAGGATAAAGGGATGAACCAATGATATGGAATTCACCTACCTTTAATGACTGCGATCTTGATTCTACGCTGGTCGATCAATGTAACGAAACTATTAATTGATTGCGGACTGTAGTAATGTTAATTAGCACACGAACCGATTGCACGGCACTAATTACTGCAAAATAACCACGACAACATATTGCGTACATGTGACGCTTGCTACGACTTTCGAAGCACTGAAATTTCTGTCCTTTCTCACCATTTAGTCCCTTTTCTTGTAGGTAGGTAGTGAATAGAACCGGATTATAGGACGGGGTTAACTACGGTTATGTTAAAGGATAAGCGACATTAATTAATATCTATAAGCTTGAGGTAAAACTTGTAAATAGGGTAACTAAGCCTAAACAATGTACTTCTAGATTGCATTTTGGATGCATGTAGAGAAGAAACATCAAAACAAATAAAGTAAATTATTTAGCAGTGATGGTTGATGAAACTACGGACGTGTCTACAATTCAACAGATGGATATAGTTTATCGATATGAATTTAATGGATCTGCCGTTGAGCGTTTTTGGGGCTTTCTCAATCCTAAAGCACAAGATGCCGAAACATTAAGCAAGATACTACTATCGGAGTTAAAGGTTCATTTACGCGATAAAAAAGAAAAATTAATTGGATAGTGTTACAATGGAACAGCAGTTATGGGTGGTTGTTCGAGGGGGTTCAATGCCGAATCAAAGAAGTTTATCCAAGAGCACATTTTATTTGCTGTAATGCTCATCAATTCAATTTAGTTTTACAAGAAGCCTCATCAGTAAATCGTTCCGCTAGAATTTTTTTTTCAAACCTTACGGACTTTCCAGTTTTTTCAGATCCACACAAAGGACGAAATTTTTGGACGCAATATGCAGAAGAAGATTACCGTCACTTGCTCCAACACCTTGGGTACATAATATTAGATTAGTTCAAACTCATCATACGAACAAAGATGACAAAATTGAATGTTTGGAAATAATCCAGAATTCAGACTGTGTGGATGACAAAACTAGAACGGAATGTTATGGACTACTGGCATGTTGAAGCGGCGGCGAATTTTCGTTTTAAAAAACTTCAGCAGAAGAAGATTGATCAGATTAAATTAAAAGAGTATGTTGCAGAGTTTTTAAATCATATCCAAGGTGTTCGAGATAACAACACTGTTACGTTTATTTTCGACGATAAATTCAAATACGTCCTTTTTTGTGGTAATTCGTTTTTCATTCACCTAGCTTCTATTTCTATTCAAAACCTCATCCTGTATTTTTACCTCGTTACAGTAGTATGCGCAATTATAACATTTCTTTCAAATATATTCATTCTAAAACGAAAATTTATTCGATAATTAAATAGTCAATACCTTATTTTAGGTATCTGTTAATTTGCTAAACATTCTGAGAACGGATAATTGCTTTCTCTTGTGTTTCCCATTTAAAGACTTGTCGAAATAATAGATACTACTATTATTTGATAGCGTGTTTTCCAGTTTGCTAATCGCCCTTTAATAACACGAGGATTGCAGTTCAAACTGGTGTTATTTGAACCAATTTTTAATTTGATTCTGCAGTTGGTGCGTTGAACTATTTTCTACAGCGATGCACGTTTTTTTGTTCGACAAGTAGGAGGTATTTTGCGTGTATTGGTGAATTTTTAACGCTTACCCATTTTAATCAAATTTTTTTTTTAGCTGTTAGCTGGAGGCCAAATGGGTTCTTTGTTCATGTAAGCCCAACTGTTCATTGGCGTAGACCAGCTGCTTTTGTCTGTAGACCGCTGCTGCAGTTACGATGGCATAGTGAATGGATCCTGACTACCGTGGCGTTGATATGCTGACTCACCCCGACGACTTGCAAGATAAGCATCCCGACGCATAGAAATATGCGGCTTGTTTTCTTTTATTTACATCGAGGATTATTATTTTTTAGCGGTTGATGTTGTGAAACCAGTTCACCATACCTGTTTAAAAGCTAGTTTTACTAGTGCTTCTGGTTATATTTCTTTAATTCTTACTACAACTTGGTCTACATTGAATACTTTAATAACACACTTGCTATGGAGAAAATCTAAGCATTACTTTTTTTCCAATGAGTTTTATTACATATTAGCTAGAAAATGCGCACTTCGTGGATCCATTATAAAATTTGTCCTTTACAATATAACTTAAATTTAATACTTTTCTTTGTCCATGTGAACTAAGAAATTTTAAATTATTTTTATTGTTAATAGATAATCGTGGCCGACGCGCTTTTTTTTATTATTTTTTTTGGTATGTAGGCGAATCCCCCTCACTCTCCGCGGTTGGTAGTGAGCCTGGTATTTGCTTTTCTTCCGGCTGCGTTTAGGTACGTAGCAACACATACATTACTAGCACATCTTGTGAATCAGTTTCTAAGAATAAGAAACGCAAGGTATATATTATAGGGGTGGATGCTAGAGAAATATGTGACACAATAATGAGTCATATAAAAGCCCGATTTTCATATTCCGATCACCTAATTGCAGCAACAGTCCTGGAGCCGGATTTTCTCCCACAATATCAAGAATTTTTTCCTGTAGAGCAGCTTGCAGCCGTCGTAGAAGCGTACCCATTTTTAAATAAATCATGTTAAGGACTGAATTAGAGGTACTGTATACCCATCAGGATTTGCAGAAAGCTACTGGAGCTGGACCAATGTTGCAGTTTCTCATAGAAAATGAGCTGGATAAAAACACTTTCCACCAGAACCAGAACGTTGTTCCTCAAAGATGCAACGCATAAAAACGTTTCTTAGAAACACAATATCAGAAGGCAGATTAAATGTATTAGCCATGTTACCATCGAAAAGGAATTGATTAATACCATAAACAATTTTAGTAATAGAGTAATTGGAAAGTTTGTGAATCTAAAAAACAGAAGAATGGATTTTCTGTAGAAATAAGTTTTTTTCATAAATGGAGTAGTAGTAAAATTGTGGTAGTAATACTAAATGCATCAATTGATGAACGGTTCCATATAATACATTATAATTTTTGAACGACTATGTATGTACTGTGAACACCAACTTACAACTTACACGAGCCGCCACTGGTTACACGTTCTGATTAACCAGCCGAATCAATAATCCACGACCATAGGTAAATTATAATAGATCCTATCTGCCAATATCATTCAATGCCAGGCACTTTCACTACATTTTTCAAAACAAGGCGGTTTTTGAGTAAGAATACGTCTCATTACCACGCGTGCCGAACTCCGTCTGCCCTCCTTCAGTCAACTCAAGTCAATCGTGTACTACCCATAATACCTCTATGGGAACACAACACATAAAAAATACTTATCTAAACCCTACAAACACCTGCATGTTTATGCCATAGGTGTAAATTACTCGGAAATAAAAGGCAAATAAAAGAGAGTAAACTTAATCAAATTATTCTCAGATTTTGTCTGGTACAGCATCTCTCACTTAAATTTGGATACCTAGATACGAATTTAAATCCAAGGGTGGCCTTGGGGCTAGATACAGTTTTAAACTACAAATGTTTTAAATCCCAAATTATAACCCAGTGGCATTTTTGACCACCCTATAAGAATTCGACTAAAATATACAATAACGTGATCGTCCTCGCTATCACTATTAATTTGATAAAGATAAGCACCCAAATCATAACGCGAACTATACGTCCTAATATAAAAGCGTTGGGTACAGTCAGGACGTTTTTGAACCGTAACCTCTAAAATTCCAGATGTAATCATATGAAAAGCATCCTGTCCTACAACCCACCACTTCCAAGGTATCTCCTTTCTAAGTAGACCTAATGATTATATGGTAAGCAACGCGAAATTCTTACAAAATTGACGGTCGTAATTGCTCATTCCTAAAAACAACATCAACTCGCGTATATTCGTTGGCGCCCTAAACTCCTGAATAACTGCACCCTCTTTGGAACGATACTTATTCTTGTTGGAGTCAATACATGACCTAAATTTTCCAGCTTCTCTTGTACAAATCGACATTTACGTAATTGAACCGTTAAATTAGCGTAGCTTTTGTGGATACTTGTATCTTTCAGTTTGTCAAAGTGTCATTCTTTTTTTTCAAATTTTTAAGTTTACGTGCGGATTTCTTAATTACTTTGTTATGTTACGGGTCAATTCAGCACTACGATATCAGAGAATTTCCAGCAAGCTAGCTTTAACTGACGAGGGGTGGGTATGACAAAAGTCGTAGGTTGGGGTCGTCTAATTGCCCTAAGATGTAAACTATAGCGGGACATAATTCAGGAATATCGACAAAATTGGGTGGTCACCACCAGTGATATCAAAGCGCTGGAAGTATACGGGAGAATTTTGTCAATGGTGGCTAATCTTCTTAAAAGTTCGGTAGTCAACAATACTAATAACCTTACAGGGTAGAACGTTTTGGTTTCCTACTAACATAAATTCTAACAAAATAATACACGAAAATTTGTTTCCTCAACTCTATTCACAGCAAACTCTCAACTGTAAGAAATTACATGGGCTAATACATAAAATAAATACATGACCTACTCTAGTATGCGTAAACAAATATAACAGTGCAAAATATAGGCACTAAAGGAAAATGCAGTAAATAAATTATTAAGAAGATTTACACTGGCCAGGAAAGCAAAATATATGTATACTAAAACTAAACGGAGTCTAGTGCACAGTGAACCTACGCTGCCCAACTACAATCTGACTGCAGAAATACTCAATAAAAGGTATGAAACGCAACGCGTAAAATGCCTTGTGCATAAAACTGTACTAAAGACTTGAACAGTAATGGTATTTCTAATTAACTAATTAATTTGTAATATCAATTCGACAAATAACTTTTAATTTTAATTAGGCAAATAACTGTAATATGTTCCAGTAACTTAAATGACACGGTAAAACCACAATGTACGAAATAAAATTTAGGGTAAACAACTACAACTACAATTCACTAACAGATTTTGGCGGCGATATATTCCTAATGACGGAAATTTTATCTGGATCAGGGAGTATTCCACTACTATTCACAACGTCTCCAAGATACTTAAGTTCAGATTTGCAGATTGACACTTCTCTCGAACCAAAGTTAAACCAACCTTACTTAAACGGATAAATATTTCTTGGAGTATTTCGATATGTTTCTCAAAATCAGGTATACATATGACTATATCGTCCAAATAAACGAAAACGTAGGGTTCCAACGCGGCACCTGGCACAGTATCTACTAAACATTGCCATGTAGCCGGGGCGTAATGCAATCCGAAAGGCAAACGACAACATTCAAATAAACCACGCTCGGTACCGTAAAAGCGGAATACCGACGGGATTCCTTAGCAACAAGAACTTGCCAATACGCAGACTTAATGTCTAACCTAGTAATATACTTGCATTACGAAGATGATCTAAAATCGAAGAAACACACAGCAAGGGGTACACATCTTTCTCTGCGACCTTATTGCCTTTGCTTCACCGGCGACATCGGATAATACCTGTGCTTAATCGGTTTCCAGGAGGTCTTAATCTCGTGTTCTACCAAGTTTCATGCACGCTTTGCTTTATTATTCAAAATGAAACCAACACCTTTCACCCCGAACTCATTGCTCTCTACTCCAGGCAACAAACCCAACATATCGTCATCTAATTCAGCGACATATTTCCCCTTTCGTTCGTTTCACTCACACACAGCACATTCATGAGCTTTTCTTTCATTTCATTCATGATTTCATACTTTTTACCGTACACCCCCTAACATTTCAAGTATCAAATCTCCATTTCTGATTAGAGCGATCGTTACCTGATGGGCCAAATATTTTCCGTCTCAGTTGCCAGCTATAACTTTAACGGTCCGAAACGTTCGCAAACGTCTTGATGCTAAACGTGATGATTTGCAGTCTTCCAGGTGTGGTTAAGTCTTTCAATACAAGCTACAACTTCACTTTCCAAGGGGTCTACCTTGAAAGCTAGCAGAAAGTTGCCCGCGACCACAAAGAGTTACATGCTGTGCACTGACACACATAGAGCGCAAGACAAAGATTTGGTAAAATTATTTGGTAAGTTCTACGTCTTTATTCGTTATTTTGTTTCAATAGTATTAAAATTATATTCATACTTAGATAATTGTGATTTAAGTGCATTTTTAGTTTTTATTGCATTTAATTGCATAGACTAAAAATAGTAGAAGAGTCGACTTGTATTTTAATAATTATTCCACCAAGTTTATATAATATCAAATGATAATAAAGTACCATAAATAAGGGATCACAATTTTGTTCTATACAGAAAAAAGTTAGCCAAGAGCGAGTCGAGCTCGCACTATTAGGGTTCCGTACCAATACTACAGTGAGCAATCAATAAACCAAATTAAGCTGTTTTTATTTTTTATGTATATTTGATTGTGATAACTGAAAAATGAATATATTGTCCAACATTGTTAGGGATGGACTCAGGCCCGACTCAGAAAAGTGACCGGCCCGACCCGAGGCCCGACCCGAAATGAAAACTGACGGCCCGGCCCGGCCCGACTTTCATTCAGTGAATAAAAAGGTATTTTTTTAGTTGTGTTCAACAAGTAACTATTTCGCAATGAATTTTAGTGTCAGCCAACATAAAACTGTAACTCTAATGATGTATATTTAATCTAATATAAACCAACGGCTATATAGCAGATATATTTAAAGCATTGTTGCTATCGGTGATGAATCTCTACAAATTCGCATTTTGAGTTAGTTTTAAGTGGGAGTTTTTTAGGTTTTAGATTTAATGGTATTCAAATTTTTCAATCATCTTGTATAATTCTGCAAAAAGTTTCAAAGGATTCTAAGATATAATTTTGAGAGGTCTGAAATTTTATTTGAGGATTGACAGGGTAACCCTAACAAAACCTAATCAAAATTAATATAAAAGTTTTTAGCTTTTTTAATATGAGTTGTCTAAAACAAACTGGAAACTACTTAAGCAAGTAAATTGGAATAAGTAGTAAATCACTTTCTGATGGTTGAATAGCGTGACCGATAGGAACAAATGTGCGGATACAAATTGGTGTAGGTAAGGTACCTAATTGGCATTTTAGTGAGATAAACCTTCACTTTCGTTTAAATGCAATTGAGAAAGTTCAACGAACAAACATAGTACCACCACCTGCATCATAATCTCTGTGGATGTTACAAGGAAGAAATACTATTATCTACCTGAGACCTGAAGGGTTGGATACGTCGAAGAAGCTACAACAGCTGTTGCTTTTCTTCTAAATTTGTGTCATTAAATAGGTGTTAGCACATATATTATTTTTGGCATATATGCCAACAAAAATTACTTTCCCAAATTTTTCATAGCAATAAAAAGTATATGCCTACGGTTAATTTGCAAGGAAAAAAATATGTAATTAACCCCAATAAACTGATTATGATAATGCAATTTTTTCCTCTTCATTGATATCGATGTAAAATTTAGTTTAGATGCCATTTGAAGATATCTTAACTTTTGTAGGTAGTTTATATCTACAGTTCGTCTATACACAAACACCTTATTTTGAAATTTTAAATTCTTAATTATAAGAATCAGTAAATATCATGCTTACCTTTGACTAGTACACCTCCTTTAGAGTCTTCTGCTTATAAAATGTGTCCTTACTGGGTCCGGTCTAGTCAGCATTTGCAAATAAAACTTTATATTCACTTTCAAAAACTGATTTTAAATGACATTTTAAATTGGTGGTGCTTGAATGTTTAATTTTGAATTCCACCCTGCCTTTTTTCTTTTTATACAACAAACAAGACGCAGTTTTTGTTTCATTTGAAATAACACCAAACTTAAGAAAATGTTTAAATTTGCTACGGGATGTCGATCCGGTTGTCATACCAAAACGTAGGTTTGTTTGACTATCAGCAGCACTATTGCCACTTTTATTGGGATTATAAATAGGGTCTTTCACGCTATCGTCGCTATCAAAGTCTGACATGATAGTTATTATATCAAACAACACTATCATACATAATAAAGTAGATAAATATTAGTTTATTTGTTATATATTTGTTATACTCGGTAGTCTATATACTATACTAGAAATAAGTGTTATTATTAAATTCAAATAAAGGCGGTCTTGGGTATAAAGTTGTCATCGACGAACTGAGACTGGGAGACCTGAGCAAAATTTTTAAAAATATATGTAACTACAACAAACAATTCCTAGGAAGTACAATTACCATAAAACCAACTGTGTTCTACACGGACCTGCATCTGCACTGAAAATATTATGTACAAATGTACGAGGGATTATAAGGAATGGGTACATCCAGCTTTTCGGCAAACTATCAATTTAGTAAGGATACGCGATGTTTTTAAACAACCTCACCACATTTTTAATTTGTAGCAATAAAACTATAAATTTAAACTACGAAAGCTATTAAAGACAACATGTAGCTGCAAAATTTGCTCATATAAAAATATAAAACAGGCGTATGATATTATGGGGTGAGTAGATCAACAGGCAATTTTTGAAAAAAGGGTCGACAGTAAATCCTACAATAAATTGAAAATAAAAATTTGTTGCAAGAACGCATTGACATCGATTGGACTTTTATGTAAATTGAATGTACGCTTAACGTAGCTTATAACCTTATCATAAATTTGCGTCCGTTTTATTTTCTCGTTCCTACTTCAAAGAATTTTACTAAAATTACCTACTTGATATTAGAGAGTTATTGCAAACTCATTCCAAGTAGACTTAATTAAAAAAATCTTCAAATAAAGTATCTTTTATTAAAAGTTTGCATCCAATTTAAAGGAGTGTTATTGCAAGTGGTTTTTCCTCTACTCTTTATTTTGACATATATGTTTGGTATTCTATATCTGTTGGTTGTGTTTTAAAAATGAATAGAGAATTAATTTCTTTGTGATAAGGTGACCTATAATACTGTTTGTCTATATTGGAAAATATCAAAAAAATTGTATTCACACAAAGAGAATCTTTTTTTATTATTTGAGTCTTTCAACTCCCACTGATTCGATAAAATTTGTATGTGTTGTCAAAATGTTTTCACGGAATACTCTTCGAGTTTACTTCAAGACACTGTTTTTTACTTCTTCCCAAGTATATAGCATATCTTTTTTATAAGAATTTTTACACCTTACTTCGAGAAAAAGCATTACAAACAGCATTCTCGTATTTAGACCGCTGAAGTTTTATATCCTTTCCGTGTCATAAACTTGGACATTATATCTCTAAATTTAATTACGGAAACAACACTACAAAAGGCCATTTAATTTCATAATATTTATACAGAAAGCAGATAACTAAATGTAAGTTTCTATGTTGGGCATTTGGTTTATGTCAAAATTAAGGCGCCTCAAATAAAAGCATTCCTTGCATGTATTTAAATTAAATAAAGGTGTCCTGCATTTTAATAAAGTACAAACATTAAAGGTGTGTTAATTGAACATGTATAAATGTCAAATAAGGGAAAACTTTATTAAAAAATTGGTAAAATGAACATTGCAATAACTCTCTAGTGTTTTAGGCGGTAGACATAAACTATACACGCGATTGATAATATTGACGTTCGCCGCATGGTTGAAATTTGAAGTATATACATATACATAATATAAATCTTGCAAACTTTTGAATTATGAATAAATCATCTAGTTTGATGTTCCTGGGCATGTTTAACTTGCCTAAAGTACAACATGAGGAACATTAAATAGGACTAGAAAAAAATATTCGGGATAAGAAGTGAGTTATAATATCACGTCTCCTTTACACTAAACAAGACCAAAAACTGATTATTAATCGGTTCATGAAGACACTACGCGAAAATATAATTAAGAACGTATACTTACTCAATATAAATAGAAGTGAAACGACGGTGGAATATCCACTCATACGTTTTTTTAGCCCGAAAGGTACGGGCTGGCCCTAATCGTTTGGCCCGGCCCGGCCCGAAAAAAGATAGGCCCGGCCCGGCCCCGACCCGAATAAAGTAGACAACGGCCCGGCCCGGATTCAAGCTCGAAATCGGGCCGGTCCCGGGCCGGGCCGGCCCAAAAGCCCGAGACCGAGTCCATCCCTTCACACTGTACTGGTACATTATTAGTAAATACGTTGTCTATTACTGTGTTTAGAAAATTTTTTCCCAGCAACTATTACACTGTCAAAAAAACCTGCATTCTGATAATCTATGACTCAATAGCTACTATGCCTATTAAAATCAAAATTTTAGCTTTGCAAATGTTGGAGATCAGTTAGGGACGGTCATTTTTGGCACATTTTGAGCTATATCATGAAGACTTCTGGACCAAAAATTATAAAAAGGAATTTTTAGTAGCATTTTAAAATCCTCTGTCAAATGATACCTTACACTATATATTTATTAAAACTTTTTTCCTGTGGTCGAATTACCTCCGCCATTTTAATCTAAAAATATTTTTTTCTATTTTCTGACTGTCGATATATGTGTGCGCCATAAAGACCTAGCATTGTGACAAATGTCAAATTTCTGCGTTACATAGTTTTCGAGAAAAACCTCTGTGACAGACGGACGGACGGACACGATAGTGATCTTTTAAAGGTTCCGTTATACCTTATAAGGTACGCAACCCTAAAAAAGCCAAAGCTAGAATTTATATACAATTACAATTATTTATTTGGTTGAAACTTTTAATGCATAGTGAAATTGCTTAGTAAATTGTATGTCAAGTATCTTGTAATTTAGTGCTTTATTTCATTCACTCAGTGCCCATAAATTCTTTTAGCCATATTTATATCATCTTGAGCTATTTTTGTATATGTCTTTTGCTTCTCAATGCGACCTATAACAGTTGATGTTAGCTGTACCAGAGTGAAACTTAACACTCTGCTTTTGCATATCCTTTTTGAACTAGCAAAAAAAAAACGGTAGGATGCAATGTTTACACCATCGTTCCCCTTGTCCTTTGCTTTTCAAAAAGAGAAATTACTTTCGTGCAAACGATACAATGTTATTAATAAAGAAAAACAAAATAACTCTCATATGTTCATGTATAATTTAGCATTTAGTATACAGATTAGTATAGCAAAGTGCGAGAAAGATTCCAACATATTGAAAATGTGGACTTTCATTTATACCATAACTATCCCTAGTTCAGTAAGAATCCAGTGTTTTGTACTAAATTGAAGCGTTTGCATTTTTCTTGAGCATGGTTAAATTCAATTACCCTTTGACATATTTTTTTAATGCATACTGCTCTAATTATGTAAACGATTTCAATAGACCACGAAGTTGATTGGTATTAATTGTTAATCATCGAGATCGCCAAGGTTTGTCTGCAATTTTAGTAAGCGCAAGTCAATAAAAGCTCCATCGATAAGTATTTTTATTAAGGAAATTAAACAAGGCAAAAATATTTGAACTAATGAATGCCCATTTCTAAGTACGAGTGGGTAGCCTTCCTATTTTGTTAATTAATCTCATTAGTTTAAGTACTGGTTTTCTTGTAATTTTTTAACCTAAATCTATTAATGCTAGCAACTGAAGTATTTCCAGGCATGCTCGTGGATACCTTACAAGTGTACATATTTAACTCGTAAAAGCGATATATCAGAATTAGGGTTTACATGTGTGTGTGCATCGTTTCTGAAAACGGAAATACAGTCACTTCTTACTAGAGTTAATAGGTACGTGAGGTGATCCTCAAGCAACGCTTACGGTAAGATTTTCTTTTGTTTCTATTATTTTTAAAATCACACTGCCCATGCTTTATTATACATGCAAGTATTTCACTGGCACTTTGAAAAACTGATAGGGTGCTACATATTTTTAGAGAAATAGACGGGTTCCAAAAGTATTCCAGATATAAAATGAAAGCATACCAATTTTTTACAATGATTATGAATCTTTTTTCGCTTATGTGTTAGATTTTGCTACAATAACGTACAAATCTTATATTGTAAGAAGTATATTAGAACGTAGAGAACTTTGTGAACATATAATACATTTAGCTTTATTAAATTGTGGTAAATTCTTCCCTTGGGGAGCACTTCTTTATTATATTAGATTATTATATTACTTCATTTTATTAATCCCTTTAGCGGTACAAAAATTTTTTGTACACAAGATTATAGCAAACTACTTAGAATATTTTTTTTGTAATTTGACACTTTAACGAAACAAAACGCTGCACGTTGATCTAAGGGCTAATTTACGCCATGCGATTTACTGAACCCTGAAGATTGCTAAATATTTTTCTCTTAAAAGCTCCCAAGAAATAAAGCAAGTTTCTCAAAGCATTTCCTAACGATTGTTGACTGATGAGGTAAATACACTATAATAATATAAATGTTACTAAAATATTTATACAAAAATATTGTACCACAATACAAATAGCATTACCACAGAAGCTGAAAATGATTTTTTGTGGTTCGAATGCAGGTTCGCGCACTTCTCATAATTCTTGCAGCCATTAGCTAAGAAATATTTGAAACCCTCACATTCAATGTTAGCCTTAAATTTGTCAAATACTTGAATGTTGTTTTTAGAACTACACTTCCGAAATACATAGCCTTAAAAGCAAGTAGATATTTTCAGAACAGCGGTCAATAAAGCATATGAATATTTGACGTGTAATTGCACTCAAGTGCCTCATGAGCAAATGAGCGAATAAAAACCTGTTACGTTCAGAACTTGCATCTAAATTTTTGCTTTAAATTTTATACCTCCTATTGTTCCCTCGATTATTTTTATGCTAGTAGCAGGTTTATTCCCCTTTCAATTTTTAAACGACCATTGTCTAAACATCCGGTAGAATTTTATAAAATATTCAGTCACATAGTAAAATATGTTGAATCTATTCTATTTTGATAACGTACTAAACCTAGGCTTCTATTATTACAAAGTATGGAAATTTGATTTGGCTATCAAAGGCTAAAAATTCTTGTAATATGGAATCGCAAAAATAAGTTTAGAACCTGTTGTTTGTCAAAACATTTATTTCAGAAACTTAATAACAAGGGGGAAATCTGCTTAACCACCTCCATCTCTTAAAGAAATTACTAACATATGGATTGGAAATACGTTTAATTTGTTTGCATGCATGATGGGTTTGGGATCAACCAATGTTTGTCATTTGCGTTTGCTTAATATGGTATAATATTGGTTATTAAAGCAGTTACTTCGAAAATACTATTATCACGTTGAAACGCGGCATTAAAATAGCGTTATCTTGAAGAAGTTTCCCTCTTTAAAGTAAATAAGAAATTCCATTTCTTTTATGTAATCTGCATTTAGAACATCACTTCTATATAAGTAGAGAGGTAAGGCCGGTCTAAATTCGAAACGCTGTACGCGTATGTTTTTTCCATGTAACATACACGTGCACCGTTTTGAATTCAGACCGGCCTTATATACTTTCAATGTAAAAAACTTGTGGGCACGTTTTGAAGTTAGACCGGCTTTATATTACTTTCAATGGAACATACGTGTGTAAATTCAAAACACACGTATGCTACGTTGACAAATGTAAGTACAGAGAAAATGTGGAGCTGTTTTAAATTCGGAAGTTATAAAGTAGGTCAGATGCAAAATATCGCATACAAGTCAATTGTGTTTAATTAAAGTGGATTCTGATTTATGTTTTTTACTTATGTTTAGAGGCTGCAAATACACATGGCCCGGTTTCAATTCAAAATGTGTGTTCACTTTTGTGATAGGTTGAAAAGTAGGTTGGCAAAGTACGCAGATGGTGGTAATCTGCTATATAAGGAGATTGCTCCTAATATTAATTTAATTAGTCGAAGTTTACTGCATATATTTACATTCCTATATATACAAACATGTATATAATTGATATTCAGGGATTTAAATAAAAGAAAAACGAGTTTGTGTGCAAAGAAATTGCGGTTTTGGACTTTTTGTTAGGTGATGTTTGGCATCAAATTTTTAAACTGTCAATGCAGTCTAGTTGTTTGAGGCAAGATCATATAAAACACAACGACTGGGTGACAAGGAATATTCATGGTCTTTCTTGGGATGAATCTTCAACGGCAGGAATGGTGTCATCATATATAACGCTTTATTTAAAGCAAAATATCCGACCCGGTGAAGAAGTATTTGTGAAGGGTCTAGAAAAAAAGAAATTGATTGAAACCTACCTAATGCAAAACGTTGCAACCGATATGCTTGCACTAGGTTGTCCTAAGCTATCGGAGTTAAAAATCAACAATCGTTTAATATATAACATCCATTGTTGTAGACACAGCAATAATAATCTGCAATGTGCAAAACAAAATACCTTGTTATTAAAAGAATGGTTTGATAATAATAAAAAACAATAGAAAGATTGTGTCTGTATTATTTATTTTAATATAATTTTACAATGTTAGCCTTATTAACTATTATTATTATAACAACTTCTAGCAAACATTATTTTTATCGATCCAGCTATTGTGTACGTTAGAGAAGCCTAACCATTTTACAAAGACTTTATTTCCACTCTTTCATAGGACTTTTTCTACCAGGTAAATTCCTGGATGTTTAACCTTTTGCAACTCCATTTCATAAAATGCACCTTTGATTTCTTTCTCGTCTTGATTTTCTAATATATAAGTTGTCGGATTGGTTACCTTTTTAATCTTAAAAATTTCATTTGACCAGTTTCGCGTGTAACCTTTCGTAAATGCCTCCCTGTGTTTACTAATCCTCACACTGTCTTTAATTGAATATTTTGGTATTTTAGTTGCAAGTTTGATGTGGGTAAATGATGATTTAAGAATAGTTTTTTCATTTGATTTATTAACTTTTACAGGTTTGACTCCGATAGTATTGTGAACTGTATTGTTGTATTGTTTCACAATATCGCTTAAATTTTTTATCCAATTGTAAGAACCGTTCAGGTTAAACAAGCGCCACATTTTTCCCTTTAAAGTTCTAATTACACATTCCACAATGCATGCTTTCTTTGTAGAAAAGACACTATAATGGTTTATGCCATATGTCTGCATTAAGGATTGAAAGTGTTTGTTATAATATTCTTTACCAAAATCAGACTGCAAATTTCTTGGTGGATTTTTTAATTTATTTAAAATTGTTTTCATTGCAGCAGTAACATCAATACCCGTTTTACTTTTAAGTGGTGCAGCCCATACGTATTTGGAGAAACAATCAATAACTACTAAAATGTATGTAAATCCTTTGTTTGTTTGCGAATATGGTAGCATTTCAATCAAATCGGTCTGAAGAAGGTCATTTAAACCTTTTACTATCACTTTGAGTCTCTTGAAATTTATTCTTGCTGGTTTATGAAGTTTATTTACTATATCCTCTTTCACTTTTGATTTAGCAACTATCATAATACTTTTTTTCTAATCAGGATTTATTAAATACAATTAATAAATAATTCTATGTTTGAATGTCGAGGGCTCCACTTGCTTTGAAAGGAACTTTTAATATAAAATCAAGAAAAATTGTGGTATTGTTTATGATAGCACCGCTGTCAGGAAAGCTGATTACATCCATTCGTTTAAGCAAAAATCCTTGTAACTGTGCAATTACATAACTTTTTTCGTTTATAAGAATTTCAATGTCTTGCGGGTATCCTTTAATATTCTCAATGACTGCTTCCTCATAAGGAAATTCATAATTATGTTTAATGTTGAAAATGAGGAATGTCTTGCAGTTGTCGAGGAATATACTAGAGGAAAACGTTGCTACTACCGTGTAATGTAGCACATGTAACTTGTACTCAATCAAGGTTTCAAAACCTTCATTTTTGTTTTCATATTCCTGTTCACTTATATCTTTTTTACGGTTATTTAAGTGCCTTCCAAACTTGTCAATTGTCATATCATCTAATCACTTTCGCCTCGCGCAATTCTTCAATGATCGAATTTATTTCGTTGCCGTGACCTGTGTGTCCAGCAGTCTGAGATGAAACTAAAAGCCGTAATCTATCAACAAGTTTATTGGGATCATTATAATATAAATAATCTATGGCGTTATTTGATACTTCCATTGTCATACCGTCTCCAAGACGCTTTCTATAGGGTAATGTTCTAGATATACGGGGTGTTTGGGGAAGTATGTTTAATGTAGATATTATATTTTTGTAATTTATATGAATTATTACCATGAATTTGTTCTGTTTCAGAATAATATCTTCTAGTAGCATTTGTTCTTTTCACAATATCAAGGTATGACTTTAGATCTTGCGATCTGTACCTGACAGGATATATTTTAAACAGTACTTCGTATAATCCAAAAGTACCTTTATATTTCAAATCATTTATTAGAACATTTTCATCATCCAACGCGAAATTGGAATTGCCTATCATAAGATCATTTGAATCAGGGTTAAACCTAATACCATATTTATGATCAAATTCGTTCGTAACATGTTTAAACATATTGTAAATATATTCTCGAGGTAGCGGATGTAGCTGTTTGAGATAATGTGTCATGCCAGGTGAATCGACAAAGCTTTGTATATATTCCTGGGCTTCTTGAGAATTTCGATTAATTTCTGCTTCGTATTCATTATCAACATCATCATCATCATCATCATCTTCATCTTCCTCCATGGCGTCATTTTTTATATTCGGTTTATGCTGAGCAATAACCGGCGAATCAATATAGTCAACGCTCCTTTCTAGCAATTTAGGTTTAATTTTTTTTACACTGCTATAAGGCAGTTCTTCTTCTTCTTCTTTAAATTTTTCCTTCTTTACCACACTTTCCCCATCCAGTTTATTAGCAATAGTTTCTAATCTCGATGTTATGGGTAAGATCGTTAATTGGCGCAATTGGTTTTCTACAATGTTTCATTTCTTAATTAAAATTCTTTTAAGTTTTATCGCCTCCTTGTTCATTGCGTAAAAAGTTTATTGTAATAAAAAAAATTCTTCGATGCTAACGATACTTGCGTCTCTCAAGGTTTAAATATGTATAAAGTGATTAAAACCTATTTGGTACCTTCCTTGACCTGGATCACCAGCTTTGTCTACAACTAAGAAACCATATTTGTCTTGCCAACAAGCTGCACATATTTCACGGAACTTATCATACTTCATGTCAGTATTGACGTGATCGTCATATATGTGTTTTAAGTTTAAATCATCTTGTTTAAATAAAACTAAAAGATTAGCATTATCACGTAGTAAGTGCTTAGGTATACGAGTATAACTTTGACAAAGGTAAAAACTGTCTACTTGCTATGACGCCCCATACTAAAGTATTCCCTAATGATACCTTGTTTATCGCAAGCTACATCATCAAAAACAAATATAGAATTATTTCGAGCATCAGATGGTGATATAATATTATCAGAACTGGAAAATGTATAATATTTGATCCCTTTTATTGGTCGCAGTAGACTTTCAAGTTATTGATACCTTGGTTGATAAAGTGATTTAGAATGAACATATACGTTTTCAAACTTTAAACCAATAGGATGTTCTATCAACCCAATCAAAACGTTGGTTTTACCGCAATTTGGTAGACCAACAACTAGACATCGAATATATGAAGGCAGAAGAACGCTATGTTTTTTTTAGCTAAGGATTGCACGTCAATGTCATTATTGTTTATGGTTAAAGATGTTGATTGTTTCACAACACGCATGTTTGTAAGTACTAAATTCGATATATATATATATATATATATATATATATATATATACATATATATATATATATATAAGAAACGGCGAGTATATAAAGAATCATTAATTCACAATATTTTATTTATTTACTGCACAGCTTGAGAGGACAGTTGTCCGCTAATGATTACCTATAATAATTCTAAAGCTACTGGGAACGGACTGTTAAATACTGTAATTAACAATTTACCATTTGAAGCGCATATTACGGGTTACAAATTTTGCGGTCCGAGTACAAAACTAATCAAACGGTTAGCTCGGGGAGACAAGGGAATAAACAAGTTAGACGAGGCTTAAAGGAGCACGATATTGCATACTCCAAAGAAAAGGATCTATCTAAACGCCATCAAGCAGATTTGAAGTTAGCTCAGTTAGCTACAGAAAGACTAAATTCTGGTGACTCGTCTTTAGGTGAAAAGGCAGCAGCATTAGGAGTAGCTACCGCAATGAAAGCTAAAGTAAATCTTGGTATGGATGCCTGTGCATCACTGAGAACAAAAAATATCAATAAAATAAGAAAACTGATACAGAAACGTAAAATAAGAAGTACGCTAGGTATTAGAAGTATTATCAAACAAGCACGTACAGCTTTAAAAAAAAAGGCTAAAGGATCTAATATTATGGATGCAATCAACATAACAATTAAGGCCGCCAATACAGCAAAACAAAAGAAGCATATTAAATCAGCCCGTATTATATCAATTTCTAAAAGAGGAGGTTTTCTACCACTAATACCAATTTTGCAGGCCTAAGCGCCCTTGGTACTCTTACTGGAGGTGCAGCTGCTGTTGCAAAAGCAGTTTCAGATACTAAAATAGCTAAGGAACAACTAGCGGAAAAACAACGTCATAACAAGGCAATGGAGGACATTGCAGTCGGAAACGGCATGTACATCAAACCTTATAAAAAAGGTTTTGGTCTTTTTTTAGCCCCTGAAAAACCTCAAAGGAACGCAACTTGATTTTACCTAATCGAGCACTAAGCAATGTAGAATTAATAGAATTTGTTAAGCAATTAGAAGTACCATATCTCAGTGGAGTGTTCATGAGAAACAATCTTCCCAAGAAAGTTAATTTAAAAGAATGTGGTATAATTAATTTAGATGGAATAGAAAGTTTAGGCACGCATTGGACCTTTATAAAAAGTACGGTAGTAGCGCTATTTACTATGACAGCTACGGAAACCTGCGACCACCAACAGAGTTGATAAGTTATTTGAATAGCGGGGGTAAATGTAAAATTCTTTATAACTTTAACCAAGAACAATCGTACGGTACTGTGTTTAGCGGACATTTATGCTTACAATTTCTAAGCAGTACATAGAACTGCGTATGAAGTTGTCATGCCGTACACTTTTACTCTAACGAGAAACACTTCAGTTTTAACAAGCAACTTTAATCCGCCTATAAACTTGGATAATGATTTGAGTCTTATAACACAATTCCAAACATAGAAAAAGGAATAAATAATAAATTTTATTATGGATCTAACGGAGAATTCATAGAAATACCTGAAGGTGCTTATGAGATTAGAGAAATTAATAAATATCTTCAAAAAGCTTTAGGTGATAAAAGATGGCGTGGTCGTATGGAACAATCACGAAGCGCTAGAAAGACGCCAGTGTATATAGAAATTACAGCTGACAATAATACACTTAAATGTAGTATTAAATGTAGTGAAGATGTGGATTTTACCAAAAACGATTCAATTGGTTCTCTACTCGGTTTCAATCCACGAAAATTGCTAACATATGCCACGCAACAAGCAGACTACGCGATCAACATTTGTAAAGTGAATGCAGTTTTAATCGATTGTCATATTGCAAGTGGATCCTATTTAAATAGTGAACCAGCACAGGTAATACATGAATTTTTTCCTCAAGTACCTGCAGGTTTTAAAATTGTCGAGTGCCCACCTACGATTATATATGTACCAATCAGGTCACGTATAATAAATGAAATAATAGTTAAAGTGTTAGATCAAGATAGAAATTTAGTTAATTTCAGAGAACTGCTAACTGTAAGGTTGCGTTTAAAAAAATCTGCAATAGCCATGGGTATTAAGTATAATGCACGCAACATGCCAAGAATTGCTATAAATGCTGGAAATTTCAAAGCAATCGACACTCGATTGATTGTTTCAAGACCGCTAACAACACAAAACCGGCGGTTTCTACAATCGTTAGGACTGCATTTATTTAATTAAAAAGTAGAATGAATAGTGAAATACAGAACGTGCGTGAAAAAGTTTACTTCTACAATGCAATTGTTAATATTGAAAAACATACTCATCAGCCTGATGCTAACACATCAATAATGATGAAATTTAAATCCCTATACAACAACAAGATGTATACACCTTACCATCGAAGAGCATGCTGTACATAGAAGGCAAATTAATTAAAACAGATGGAACGCCGTCTCAGACAGCAAAGCTTGTAAATAATGGGGTTTTGCTGCTTTTTGAAGAAATTAGATATGAGATTGGTGGTGTCATTGTAGATCGTGTTCGGAATCCTGGATTAACGTCTATAATGAAGGGATATGTTTCATATAATAGCAATCAAAGTAAACATTTACAAAACGCTGGGTGATTTCCTATGGATGATTCGCAAATAGTTGATGCCAATGGGAATTTTAATGTTGCAATAAACTTTTCAATGGTTCTCGGATTATGCGAAGATTTTTAAAAAATTATTTTAAACCTCCGCCATGAGTTAGTTTTACTACGTTCTAGTTTTGATACTAATGCTATAATTAATCCTACACCCGATGAAGAAATAAAAGTTATTTTAAACAAAGTTTTATGGAAACTGCCGCATATAGCCGTTGATGATACTCAACGAATTAATTTAATAGAATGCGTTGCACAAAATCAGGATTTGCATATTCCGTTTCGAGGATGGAAGTTGCATGAATATCAACTTCTACAAGAAACGAAACGTCATAAATGGAACATTAAAACAACAACACAATTAGAAAAACCAAGATTTGTGATTGTTGGTTTCAAACCAACCGAAAAAATAGATACATGAGCAACTACAGTCGTTTTGATCATTGCTATTTAACCAACATGAAACTCTATTTAAATTCAGAAATTTTCCCGTACGATAACTTAAATTTGAAGTTCGAGAATAAACAGACTGCGTTGTTATATGAGATGTATGCTCAGTTTCAGCAATCATACTACGAAAAGGAAAATGAACCACTTTTTAATCCTGAAGATTTACAAGTATTGCACCATTAGTAGTCCTAGATTGTTCTAGACAAAACGAAGCGTTAAAATCTGGTACTGTCGATATTAGATTAGGATTTGAAAATAGCAGAAACGTTTTGCCAGATACATTTTGTCATTGCCCTATACTTCATGATAAGATAGTCAAATACAATCCACTCTCAAACAGCATAAGAATATTATAAATACTTTATTATTACCGTACCTTTACAAATTATGAAAAAAAGAAAAAAAACGATAAATTATTTAGCAATCACAGTCTATTTATTATTATTTTGCAAGTTTTTTTTTTACAATATTAAATGTTTGATTGTTAATGGGTTATAATAATAATTTTGCTTAAATATTTTTACATGTTGGAATTATTAAGTGATTTAGTAAACAGTCATAAACATTGTCAAATTTAAATAAAAGTTTTGTTATACATTTCTCAAATAAACTAACTGGTATGTTATTAACAAACAGAATTTTTTTAACAGAACGGTTACCACTACTATTTTTTCTCTACAATACATTTATACTAATATAGTTCAACTCGGACAGATTGAAAGGTATCCTATATTTAGACACATCCAAAAAGAAAAACGGTGTACTTGTGCAGGTATAAACATAACACTGAAGTTTTTATAACTAAAAAAATATTATATGTTAATCGGGATAAAATAAATTGCATTCTTTATTTGAGTCAGTGGTTGAAGCTCTACAAGTCATTTCTGAGTGTATAGTTATACCCCAAGGTATAGTATCAGTGGTCGAGGTACTAAGAATTCTTTTATCATCACTTGGATTAAGAACAATTTTGTTTTGTTTAATAGTAAAGACATCATGTTTGACTGATCTAATTAAACATTGCTGTTTCTGTACAGTCTGTTTATAAAACAAAGCATTCTTATAATCATCAAAAGAAATTTGCTTAATACTTGCTAAGGAAGATCCCTTTGACTTTTTTATTACCCTATCCTGAACTCTGTAAGTGTACATTTTAGATCTAAGCCTTACAAACTCTAGCATGATATCACCACTGTTTTTATCTTTCATAATACCAGGAATCTTTTTATTTGATAATGAGATATGATTTTTGTTATGGGGGTCGTAATCGGAAGTATCAAATCTATGAATATCTTGTTTGATATAAGAGTAAATATCTTTAACGCTAAACTCGTATATCAAACTATCTGTATCTGTGTACAGCAACTTTGCTTTGATAGCAAATTGCGATTTTATATAACTATAGTGAAATTCATATAAATAGGTTTTTGAAATATCTAGAATAGAGAAACCTGCATAAATGGGTTTGTTTAAATAAACCTCTAATTTATTCATTTCTATTAAGACCAGATATTTGTCTAACACAGTGCAACTGTGAAAATTGGGTTTCGCTATGTAACTACGAGCTCCAAACCGTCCTTCCCATTCTGTCACTAATTTCACATCTTTCCATTTCCGTACGTTTTCCATCATTTTTCCATAAACCGAATTTATCCTATTTTTATAAAAGCATATATCGAAACTTTTTTTTGACTGTTATCTTAATTTCGTATTCAAATCAATGTATTCTTTTAACCAAGGAGCTTGTTTAAAGCGAAGGACCTTTTGATTCTTTTTCAGTTCTAAACCGTAGCTTAAATACATTTTTAAATTCTTGTAGTGAATAATATAGTAATAATATAGTTGAGTTGTAAGTAATTTCTTTAAGTTTAATTTATTAGAAGGTACTGGTGGTATCATATGTTCACGCGCCAACCGTAAGTCACTGCGAATTTTATGTAAAGATACTGGGTAGTGTAAATCGCATTCAAAAATATATCCTACATCAGAATCATCGGGAATATTAAATATGTCTAAACGTACTATATCTGGATTGGTGCCATCTAAAAATTCTAATTCTGCATATGGAAGATATCCAGACATTGCAGCCCTATATAAATTATTAACATCAAAATACATTAAATATTTAGAATCGAAATTTAGATCATAATCTGCATTCATATATTTGTTATTTGCTTTAGCATATCTATGCGAACATTGAGAAACACCGCCACGAATTCCCCGTTCTAAAAACATTATTTTTTCAATATCAGTAAGCAACTCGAGTTTAACGTTCGTCGTTTTTAACATTGCATCTAGAGCTAAATCAGGAGCCGTAAAGTAGTGAAGCGGATCTAACTTATACGTGAACATGCAAGTTTTTCTATAGTTTTCTAATATGTCAGTCAAGAGCAGTACATCTGTTTCTAAATATAGATCTGAATAGTCCCCTAGTGTTTTTATATTATATGTTTGCCAAACGTGTTTAGCATGATTGTAGTCTTCATCTGAGACTTCGTCATTGCGCAAACGATTAAAGAATGCTGTTTTACAGGGTAAATCGGTTTCATTGAGCCTATCCCAAGAGTTAATGTAATCATAGGGAAATATGCCTTTACGCGTAAGTAACCGAAACTCATTGCCTGGTGATGGATTTTTTATTATCATCTAAGTAGGAAGCTAATTTTTCGATGCTAGATGCCATAAACCTGAATGAATCGATAAATCTAAAACTAACTTTCATACCTTTTACATATTTTGTAAAAGATATGTATTTTTCCTTATTTATTGGTAGAATGCTTAACGAACCTGAAAACCCTAATGCGAGTTTTTTAATAATGAAATGCAAATCGTAGCTTGATAAGCTATAAAAAACTACTTGTATCATATAAGAATTATGATAATTGATGTTGCAATCTTGATGAGCCGCTCCACGAAATTCACCTGTAAAGTGACAGTGATCGCGAACTCTAATATCATCTATACTAAAAGGTTTATTGCAAATGTGACAGTGAAGGGCAAATTTAAATGCTGACTTTTGTTCTTCTGTTAATGGATTCATAGGTTTTGGGTTACAGAAAATTTTATTCGTCGTTTCTGAAAGCAGTTTCAATTGAGCAACAAACCATTCTATACAATCCTTTTCACGATACAATTGAAATTTGAAAAATTTATTATCATACGAGCATTTCACATAGTACGCTACACTAAAGGGTATATGCCTTTGGTAACGGACTGTGTTTAATATTACCTCCGGCTCATTGAATGGTCCTAATATACTTTCGAGATCTGCATAACCTACTAATGATACCTTTTCTTGGTAGTGGATATGTTTAAATTTTAGATACTTTTCAGATTCTTCAGGTAATCTTATTGGGCAAGTATTCTGTTTTTCGCAATGATTCGAATGATGCTTAAGTAATGCTGCTGTGCTAAAATTAATTAAACATCTATACCAAAAAAATTTTCAATGGTGATGTGAAGACAACTGTTTTGCAAATAATTTTGACATATCCTTAATCCAAGTAAAATGAAAGTGATTCTCATTAGCATTTGTCGGACGAGAATATTGTAAGGAATCATTATTTAAAACTAACAGATTAATAGGTTCTATTTTTTTAAAATTTTCACTTAAACAAAATGGCAGTATTTTAGTATTTTCTATACAATATAGGTTAATTGCGAGATTTTTGAGCTTCTCATTTTTTTTATGTCTTTTAATGCAATTGGAAACTGAATTGAATTGTAGCGTAATACTGTATCAAAATGTAGATAGCTAGATATTCTCTGACTATTTTGTTTAGTAGAATATAAAGCGGAAACCAAGGCCCAAAGAAAGCAATGTTGGTCGTTATTTATTACATTTACCACAGTTCGTTTCTTTGCTATAATGTCCGGAACCGGAACAAACGTCGAACACCCCCCTTTAAGCGGATTATGATTGTTTATATTTACCTTCAAGTGTAAAACTTCTTGGATTGCCCAACCTGAATCCTTTTCACTAAATTCCTCCAATCGCTTCGATATCTTGTCCAATACGTTCTCCTTATACCACTGCTTGAGTTGGTGTTTATATCGATGTGAAGATTTGCAGTAGGAAACGTCTTCAAATCTATTTCACCAGTTGTAGGCTTAACAAAGTTAACGGACAGTATTACATTAACTTTCAACATTGACTTTTTTAAGCAAACAACAATCTTGCGTTTAAAACTAGCGAACGCTTTGTCTAAGAACACTAGAGTATCTCTATAACTTAAATTGGTAATAAGTCCCGTAATTATTCGACTTCCAAAACATGATTGTACATTATGCCAAATCAAATTTTTTCGAGTATGACCTCTAGAAAGCGTTGCATCAACACCTTTACCTCGAAGATGTGCCAAATTAGATTCCAGCCTACTAGGATTTCCTGGCGATTGTCTTCGTATACCTTATTTTTAATCGCAAGCTTTAATAAACTTATATTTGTTTTTATAATTATTATGTGTTTCATAATTTTATCAGCTGATTTGATTAGATTTATACATTTCACTGTTAACTTTAAAATAGCACTACTAATCTCGGCCACCGTTTCAGAATTCATGATTCTATACAATCATTACACTACTTAATATATGTAGAGCTTTATTGACTATTTATACAAAAATATCATCTGATGTAAGCAAAACAACTGTAAAAGAATTAGCATACTAAAATGTTATAATGCAATATTTATTTCTATGCAATCAAAATAATTGCATAGCGAATTGCTTTGAATGCAATTGTTAAAATCGCCTTTATTTGCATTTTAAGACGATTTTCAAGCTTGAATGGTTTAATTCTTAAAGAGTATTCAGCAGAAAAAAATTTAATTTCCAACAAATCCATTTTTAATAAGCAAAGTATCCGATTTCGCATTTTAATAACACTTGCATTGACACGCCGACCTTGCATCATTTCATTCAGCTGTGTTTACTAAAATCGTATTGTCAGCATTGGTGACTTTTAAAGAAATCATTATGGAAAGTTTTTAATATTAACATTTTCAAATATTTTTACCGCCTTAAAAATATATCTTACAATACCTATCCCAAATGCAAGTATTGGAAAGAGTTTCTAAATTTAAAACGTGTAAAAAAACTATATAAGAAGCAGTCTAACTCAATTACAATTAAATTGTTTGGCTGTACTAACTATTAAAAATAATTTTTTAAAGGAACTAGATACAGACAGTATTGTTGATCAATTTTCTATACTCAACAAAGTAAGAGACGTAGTATAGTTTCCTATAGATGAAATTGTAATATATAATTATTATTTTTCATCTTCGCCTTAAGTTCCAAAATTTATATGCAATGTATTTGTAAAAGTGTCGTTTTTATTTTTTAACAGGATATATTTATATTCAAGAAACACGAATGTATATAAAACAGGGATATAGCGGCAAAAATATTTTGCCCCGAGCTGCATGGTACGCAAAAAATGCTCTAGTCACTTTGTTACCAGCTATGGTTATGTTGCTTGATTCTAAACCGCGCTAACTGAATATATGATAAGGAGCCCTGCTACTGATTTTTCCCGGGTATTGTGCACACTGTTATCATATCACAATTATTTAAGCTGCACCGTCGCAGTTGAATGTATAGTCTTTAAAATTGGAATCATAGCCCTCTGCCCGATATAAAATTGTTCGCTACAGTTATTTTACTTTCTGTGTGAACCGTTGCGGCTTTGTCGATTATGTATTAGTGCTAACCGGTTTAGAATGAAGTTAGTTTTAGATTATAATTTGTGACCTTACGATCATTACATATGTTGTACCGTGTTGTATAACTGTTTGGCAGAGATAGTAAATTTCAAAATTCGTTCTTGAGAAAAATATAGGTGTTGGTAGGCCTCAGCTAATTACTGACAAATTTTGATAAGCCGAGGTCGTTTGAAAGGTATTAAAGAAATATATTTTTAGTGAAACTTGTACCGAGTTTATATAACTGTTTGGCAGTAGTAAATTCCAAAATCCGTTCCTAAGAAAAATATATGTTGTGTTGGTGGACCTAAGCTAATTACTGAGAAATTTTGAAAAGCGGAGCTCGTATGGAACATATTAAAAAAATGTTTTTTAGTGAGTCTGTGGTACCGTGTTATATAATTATTTGGCAGATGTAATAAATTCCAAAATCCATTCTTGAGAAAAATATATGTATTGGTGGGCCTAAGCTAACTACTGACAAATTTTGAAGAGCGGAAGTCGTATGGAAGATATTAAAAAAAATGTTTCTTAGTGAAACTGTTGTACCGTGTTATGTAAGTGTTTGGCCGAGGTAGATTCCAAAATCCGTTCTTACGAAAAATATATAAGCGGAAGTCGTATGTAAGGTATGAAAAAAGATTTTTTTAGTGATACTATTGAACCGTTCGGCAAAGGAGTAAATTTCAAAATCCGCTTTTAGGAATATTATATGTTGTGTTAGAGGGCCTAAACTAATTACTAATAAATTTTATGCAGCGGATACAGTATGGAAGATATTCAAAAGATGCTGTAATGATAGCAAATTCTTAGGTAGAAACGCGTAGCTTCATTTGGAAAAATTATTTTATATATGTCTGAAAATGTTAAAAAAAAAGTTAATTTTTGATTGTGATGTTGAACTTTATGTTCAATTATGCATAAAATATTTCTTTCTGCAAGGTAAGTAAGGACTTTTAATAAAATAATTACTTTCTGCCAAAATTATTCCTTTATTGTCATAGGTACTGCCGAAGGTATTTCGCTGATTGAAAACTGAGAACATACTAATAATTCATAATGAATATAAGGCAGACTGAAAATAGCATGCAAAATGTACTGATTAATAGGTGTAGCCTATAATGCACGGAGAGAGTGGTAAGCGTGGCCTCACAAAGAGGAGGTGTGTTCAAATTTAGCGGTCGCTTCGTATCTGCCGATAACTTCACTGATGTCAAAGTTGACTTAGAAGAATGTTTTCGAGTTGTATGTATTCAGTTTAAGTACCTTTTTAAGAACATACCTGAGGATGATGAAAATAAGTTGAAAGGAAAAGCAACATAGAAAAGAAACAACCATCGTCCATGCATCTTCTTCGTATGATAAAAAATAAAATATTTCCACACATTTTCCCAATTACTGAAATAGGTCTTAAAACTGTTTTGAGTGCGGTCATAACCAACTGCAGCGCTAAACGATCATTATCCACTCTAAAGGCAGTAAAAAAACCATTTGCGCAATTCATTAAGCCCTTCCAGGCTTAATGCTCTTTCGGTAATGACTATTGAATGTGACTTGAAAGATCTCATGACTTTCAAGATTTAATAAAACTAGTTTAGCAAACAAAGGAAGAGAAAAATGATATTGATCTAAATAAAATAATGCAGCAGTTCAATTAAGGCCTTTGGACCTGCGAACAATGGTAAGCCCTAATGCAATAATTATTTTGTTACAAACGTAGTGCTCTTTTCGTTTTTCTAATACAGCGTATTTCTTAAAATTGTGTTTCAGTTTAAATAAAACAAGTATCTAGCAAACCAGTAGTTCATTATTTTTTGCGTATAAAAAGTGGATTATTTTGAATATAGGTCCACGTGTTTCTTTCAGCAATAAGGTAAAAGCCAAGGGTCTTTTTATTGACAATTTTTGAGGCTGTAATCTTTTAAAGAGTTCTTTATATGTTTCAAAATAACACAAATTTATTTGTCTAATTCGGGTCGTAACTGATCCGCATTATACAGCCTGGTTGAAATGTTCTGCGATAATTTTTTAAATTAACCTATTAATTATTAGAAGTTAAAAATGTTTTAATAACCTCGAGCTTTTAATCTTAAGAAAATATACATTTTGTAAAGTGTTGTATTAATTCAAATAAAGGCAAGAAAAAGTTCTATCTAGTCAATGGTAATTGAGAGTGTTTTTTTCGACAACCTGTGTTAAATACAGCCCTGGAGACACAAACTGGAAATGCATGCTCACAAATATAAAGCCAACTTAAATATATTCATGTTACCATCTCATCAAACTTTGCTTGTCTTATTGAAAAAAAAACGCGTTCTTGTATTTTAAAATGCATAACTTCAATAAATACAAATGAATTTAAAATCTTTTATTATATTTTATTGTTATATTGCTATTAACAATTCAAGCCATTTTGGTTGAATATGTAATTTTTCTATTATTCCGTTATTCGGAGCTTCATGGTCAAGTTTTTGTCATAAGAATCGGTTTATAGGCATAATAAGTTTAAATTTATTCAAGTAGTATTAACTAAGCGCTTCAAAAAAACTATTATAGATCTGTGTTTTATATAACCTTCTCTACGCAGCTACTTAACAAAATTATAACCAGTTTAAGAAATTGTTTAATACTGAATCAGGTGAAAAACAAGATTACTCATTTCTAAAACTAAAATACAAAAACGATACGCCGAATACCTTTAATTTTTTATTTCTCTGTTAAAAGGAGTGCGGATCACCGACGGTCACCGTGGCGTAGTGGTATGTGTGTATCTCTACTACGCCCAAGGTCCCGGGTTCCAATCCGGACACGGTTCGCTTGAAAAATGTTAGACAAGCATTTTTCACAAAAATACACCCTCGTTCGGATGCAAGGTAAAATGGAGGTCCCGTGTGTGAGTGTTGTCATACACGTTAAAGATCCCTACCTTGCTTGGAACAACAAGGGTTCGGCAAAATTCCAAATTTTACAGGTAAAAGAAACTCGCTTCCTGGCCAATGTAGTACCTTCGGGTGGAGCATTGGAAAACATCACACGTAAGGTCAAGGTCATGAGAAACCGCCTTCCCCTCTATCGCCCAGAGTCGTTTTCAATAGTTTTGCCATATCCAACACAAGGATCGCACCTGTAATTTATTTAAAACGTAGATGCTATCCCCATGTGTATACATTCTTTCTTTCAGCATCTTGTTTAATGTTCATTACTGACAGATATTAAACTATTTTGCTAGCTGGCAGTATTGTTCTTGTCGATACAGAATTTAAAGATATTTTAATCGGCTCTCAGAATTTGTAATCCTTTAAAACCATCTGCGAGCATAAAATATAATTTTTAAATTTATTTAAATTACAAACTGAGCTGGACATAATTTCTTTCACATCCCGGTCCATCTCGTCTTATTGCCAAGCACGATCCAAAAAATTTTTTTTGATCGAAAAATTAGATTTGATTGCCAAGCTTCGCAGTCAAGTTTCCAACTGCATTAAAGTTACTTTTTATAAAAGAAGAACAACATGTATTCAATAATTTTTGTTTTCATAATTTTATTTAAAAAATTCAGCACGTAGTACAATAATATTTGATTACTTAAATTTAATTCTTCTGTCTTTCAGTCTGTACCAAGATTCGACTATGTATTTAATGAAATGTTTTCGGTGATGTCTTTTTCGGACTTCATAATCATCAAGTCGCACAAACGAACCTCGCCCATTATTTGACCTGATTTCAGTTTCTATAAATTATAGTGTACTAAATTTTCTTTTATTATATGCAGTGGTGTATGCAGCAGTGGGCGGCTCCGTGGCGTAGTGGCATGTGTGTGACTACTACGCCCAAGGTCCCGAGTTCGAATCCCAACACAGTCCGCTTGAAAAATGTTAGGCGAGCATTTTTACCAAAAATACACCCTTGTTCGGATGAAAGGTAAAATGGAGGTCCCGTGTGTGAGTGTTGTCACGCACGTTAAAGATCCCTACCTTGCTTGGAACAGCAAGAGTTCGGTAAAATTCCAAATTTTCCAGGTAAAAAAACTCGATACCTAGCCAATATAGTACCTTCGGATGGAGCATTGGAAAATCACATGTAAGGTGTATGCAGCAGTGATTGCAAGTTGTGCTGTCTTTTGCTAACTTTAAAAAATTAATGTCTCAACATTTGTCGATAACATTCACTGTAAGCATCAAATAAAATTTCAATTTCGGATTGTACTTCTTCGTTAAATGAGAAAATTCTCTCTTTTTCTATCATGATTTTTCTCTTTTCTGAATCCAAAACGACATCAACATGTTTTGTTCCCAGGTTTTTATAGCATCGCGTATCCATGCTGTCTCAGCTTCCATATCCAGAAGGAAAGAGACAATAGACCAAGCAAAAATGCCATGTTGTGCTATGGTGTATTTCAAAAATCGTATTCTTTAAGCCATCTTGCATTAAATCTATTTATATCATCCAGGAATGGATATTTTGACAAAATTGGTTGATAAGGCCTAAGGTGGATTAAATAATGTTTTTGATTATCATTAATAAGCGGCTGACGAACGCTGGGTAAGTTCAACAAGCATCTCGTCTTCGTGAGTTCTAAAATCTAACAGTTGTTCTTCTGCTTCCATTAAATTAGCATCTTTTAAACAATTTTTTATAGTGTCTTCGCATACGCACTTAACACTTTCTAGAGTATTCATTATTATATCCATGATAGTCGTTTGCTCAATTTCACTAAGAACACTTTTACAAACGATCAACTTCTCCACGACATTAAAAAATCTATACAACACCAATTATAGTCAAATAATCTAAATAAACCACTTGAAGCGTCCAAAGTATACTAAATAAATTCTAGTTTCGTATTGCAAGTAATACATTTCTAGGTTTTGTAAAAGTTTAAACTATTTCAGGTATTTCTATTTCACTGTGCCTTTGTGTCAAAATTGTCAGACTCTTGCAGAGCAGATAACAAAAGAATTCATTTAGGTAAGGTATTCCACAAACCGTTACTCAGTGGTTGAATTCCCAAAGAAGATTAGGAAAATCCACTTAGCGTATTTTTTGGGCTTAGTAATTATATAATATTTTTTCCTTCTTGTAATTTGAGCTAACCGCAATGTAACATATTTAGTTTGTGCTCAAATATAAGGTTATTATACCATGAGTTACGCAAAAGTTACGTAATGTCCAATGCTATCCGTTTTATTGTGGTAGCATGGCATAGTTTTCAAGTTCTTGATAACTGAGACTCGTTAAAGCTACCTATTTCGATTTATCCCTCCATTGCAGGCGTATACATTGTAACGTTATTTTTTTTTATATGGCTGGCCCCACGTTGTGAGCCAGTGAAACGTTTTTTGTTATTTATTTGTTTTGGTGCAAGTAATACTTATTGTTCCAAAAATCTTCCGATACAACTAGGGGTCTATTCCTGGGTAGAGCAATGAGAAATGGGGGGGTAAGTCAAATTCTGTTTGCAGATCAAAGTTAAGCTAAATCAAATAGGCGCCACCAAGTCCTGATGTAATCACGATAATTGCATAGCATAGTTCTAAGGGCGGACGTGGAGACCCAAAGAAAAAAAGATCGCCTTCGCTGACAAAAACCTGTCTTAATAAAATAAGATTGTGATAGTTAAATAAATAAAATAGTGGAACACCATTTGTGTCCTGCAAAAATACATAAAGAAATAATAAAAAAAGTATTTCCAATATAACATTGGCATCAATTTATTACTTAGAAGGGTTGTAGCTTTATGTATAAGATTTGATCACACTTGATCAAAATAAAGAAACCTTTAATCTTGAACCAATTGTTTACTAAAAGATCTCTTTTAAAATAATATAACTTTTAACAAAAAATTTAATCATTAACTGCATCAATCTTAAACTTTTAACTGTCATGTTTGTCTTTATTATTTTTAATCAAACACTTTACTTTAAAACATGAACTTGTTGTACAAATAGGGTTCTAACCTGGGCAGATCTTTTCAGGTAGATAACAAATTAATAGCTCCTAACAATATTAGCATTTGAGCTTTCAAAATTATGTATACTAATTTTAATATAGATAAAGCTGATCACAAAAATAGACATGTTTACATATATTATACTAAAGCTGTTCAAAGCATTTGCTTGTAAAATAACATCTGTCAGCTGTACAAAGTAGAAAAATATGACGTCAGTAACACCTGTTGACATTACCGACGATTCATATGGAGCAAAGCATGTTGTTTTTAGAACATTAAATCAATGAACTTTCGTTTTACTACTGGTAAATCCAGCTCAACAATTAGTTGGAACTTTTACAATGTATATGTATTACGCATCAAAGCAAGTTAACGTGTTCCAAATTTTGAAACACATAAAAAGAACTTATAGCTATCTACGAACCAAAACTGCAATTGTCGCATTGTGACAAAGGAAGACGGGATCCCCGTTCTTCAAGCACCGATAACAGCGTTTGCAATTTGAAACCAATTCATCCAAACCAACTTCTATAATTCCTTCGTTCCACGTGTCGAATCATATCCTGTCGCCTTACAGTCAGCAGCAATCGTACTCTCAAAGTTGAATTACGTCACCTTCTAAAGGTTGTATATTACATGTGTTTTACTGTGTCCTTGTGTGTTTTAAAAGTTGCATCCTACTTGTCGCGCTAAATAAATTATCTCAAATTATACAAGTTCGCAAAATATATACATTACCGACCGTTATTCGAAGATATCCTAACTATTTGAAATGGATTTGCAGATTGCCGGCCTCCAGCCAAGGGTACATGTTGATATCTCTATCACCTGTGGCCGACCATCTTATAGCGAGCTCGGGCGGTCGCATCGTCAGGAGGGGAACAATCAAACAGAGATGTGCTTGTAAATAGCTGTATACGACACAGATATCTGAATATAACTAGATTATTAAAGGACGATGCAGGCTTAGCGTATTACTTTTGAAGTTGAATGCAAATTATTATTGTTATTAATAAAATTGTTACATTATTCTTGAAATTGTATGCAAAGAATTATTATTATTAATAAAATTGTTACACTATTCTTGAAATTATATGCAAAGAATTATTATCGAAAATAAAATTGTTACACTATTCTTGAAATTATATGCAAAGAATTATTATCGAAAATAAAATTGTTACAACATAGCGTCTTGTAACATATAGATGCTTTCCTTTGCGGTTTTGAAATAAGTCATCGTCCTGAATTATTACGTCAACAGTGTAGATAAAAGAAATGATGCTAAACCTTATTATCTAAATTACCTTTATAAAAAATAAAAAGAACTAGGATGTCGTGCTTCATTAACAATAAGTATTCATAATATCTAAATATCGTATATAGGATACATCTATATTTATTGTGTTAATCTAAAATTAAATATTTTCTTTCTTAGATGATTTGTACCTAAAGTAACGCGAATTCGTTATAACTGGATTAAAAAAAAATCCATAGACTCGATGCATCTCAGATGCGGAAAGTGTGATAGTTAAGAGTTATTTATGTAATATTACATCCACAGATAACCTATCTCTTTAGATACTTCACGGCCATACTAAACTTTCTGATTTTGCACACAACCGCCCTCTTACGATTGGGAGCAAAATCTACTATAGAGGGGATCTTTAAATTTTCACTATTCAAATTACGTTCACCAATTTCAGTTTCAGATATATACTGCCGTACTCCAAATATTCGGAATATAGCAATATTCAATCAGAACCCATTCGGTATAACCTTAACCTTGTAACACACGGGAAATTATTTGATGTATTGTTCAATATATTAGAAACTATACCTACCTATAATATGTATATGGATGTAATAAATTCATAAATACAAATTAAATAATCACACGATAGTGTAAGATAAAAAACAGAATAATGGACATTTTAATTTAATTTCCTTTATTGGGCACACAAACAGTATACAAATAGGTGGGATTAGATTATACAGTAAAAATAGGTGCCTAATGACCACAACACCTATTACAAGTAATAATAGAACTATAATTAATTTTGTATTAACTAATCATAATTAATGTAATAACGACAGTACATTATTGCTCTAATCACAGATCACGCAGTTATCTCCATTAATTTTAGTAAAGTAGCCAATATTTACAAAATAAAAAACTTAGACAGTTATTTACAAATAATTTAGATCCTATTAAATTAAATTTAATCAAATGCAATTGGTCTATGGATGTACATTTATTATATAGTGAAATCATTAATTGTGCTAACACGATAGATGAAGTAACACTAATTGTATCAGTGACAAATACTTAAGTTACTTACCTAATAAACTAAAGTAAAGATTTATTAACAAAAAGCCACTATAATTTATAGTATAAACTACTATACTGTACACTAAGAAACGAAGTTCTAATTATAATAATGACGACGCGATAAACGTTTATACACAAAAGGTCACTAAACTAACATAAAATAAACTTCTACTATACTAAAACTCGACTTTATAATAAATTAATAAGAAAACCAACAATACATTACATATTATTGCAAATGTCTAATAACAAATGTCAAATGCAAGGCTACTATTACACGCATGTCTATTGAATTAATATCGCCCTCTAGGGGATGGTAGGAAAAACAAAATGATCACGTGATTGTCCCATTCAAGCGTATTTACGTGAAACATCTAAAGAGATAGGTTATCTGTGATTACATCATGTGCGTGATAGAGAGTTGCATTCTCCTAATTTTTAGTTCGTTTTTTATTGTTATATTTATACTAAATTCATATACCGTTAAGAGAAAACAATGCAATAACAAACGTTAAAGAAATGCAATTGTCAAAACGGTTGCCAGTTGTCTAATTGACAGATATTCTTTACGTATTTATTATGTCCCATTGCCTTATTCTTTTGAAGCTTGCGAATCATTCGCAGAGGGTTTGGCAGAACTTATTTTGAATCATTAGGAAAAATTAAGTTATTAGATTTTGAGTTTGAGTATGACTTAGATAGATTAAGAATTCCAAGTACCACAGTTCGTAAATTTTTAATAAACCTGACCTAATAAATAAATAACTCCAACCTGTTTTAATTACTAATAGATTAAATGTCAAACACACAAGCGTTGTAGGGTCTGCATAGTCTCCAGGATTCGAGAATCCTTCTAGCAATCAAATGCACAAAACGTCGCTTATTCTCAATGGACCGGGAAGCTTCTAGTAAGAACCAGAGGATGAGTCATATCTTTAACTCAGAGTATATATAAGGCCGCTAATAAATGCAGGAGGCAATATATACTAGAATGTCTAATATAAATTATAACGTTGTAAAGTAATAGTAGTTTGAGCTTTTAGAAGTATACATAAATGTTATATGCTGTGTTTAATGTACATGCAGCTTGTAGTATACATAAATAAATAGAAGTGTATAAACAAATAGTTGTGTTAGTGTTGTTAATGGACCTATGGTAAAGAAGTTAGTTTAAGAAGAAATTAATGCTTGTAAATTCATTAGTGTAATAGTGCTTCATTGTTAAGTGGACTGAAAACATCTATAAATAAGGCATATACTGTTACTTAGACTTGTGAACAGTGAGTAATAAAAACCTTTATTATTACTTGTTTTAAATTAAAGAAACGCGGTAGTAGTAGCTCGTTTCAATATTCTATGTTTAATAGAGGATTTTGTTGCATTGAACTACTAACCCTTCCACTAGTGACAAATACATGCATTATATCTGGGCTTTAAGATAAGCTTAGAATGCGATTTAGAAAGATGCATACGATGTACAAATACTATTTTTAGCTTGAAAATTAAAACAAAAACTATAAATTAATATCAATTTTCAACTACAACAATCTACCATAGTTTTACTCTTATAACTTTAACTTTAACAAATTTATTAATTAGAGATATCCCTAAGGTTCTACTAGAAAGATGCCCAATATACAGAGTTATTCACGTTATACACCACGAAGCATTGTGGCTAAATTGCTTGATTTGAAAGAAGTTTGCACTTTGGGATGGATAGGGGTCGAGTGGAGCTCCATTTTAAAATCATTTTCCTAATATACAGGGTGACCAAGAAACACAACACAACACTTGAGTAGTGGGGTAAGGCCGGTCCTAATTCAAAACGTGTTCACACGTATTTTACATATGTAAAATACACGTGCACCGTTTTGAATTAGGGCCGGCCTTATATACTTTCAATGTAAAATAGTTGTGAAAACATTTCAATGTAAAATAGTTGTGAAAACATGAATTCTTATATACTTTCAAATGTAAAATACTTGTGGGCACGTTTTGAATTAGGATCGGCTTTATATTACTTTCAATGAAACATACATACTTCAAAACACACGTATGTTGAAAAATGTAAGTGCAGAGAAAAATGTGTGTAGCTGTTTTGAATTCGGTTTTCTAGAGAAAAGTTACACGTGCACCGTTTTGAATTAGGATGGCCTTATATACTTTTAATGTAAAATACTTGTGGGAACGTTTTGAATTAGGATCGGCTTTATATTACTTTCAATGGAACATACATACTTCAACACACGTATGTTGAAAAATGTAAGTGCAGAGAAAATGTGAGTAGAAGTTTTGAATTTGGTTTCTAGCGAGAAGTTATAAAGTATGCCAAATGCAAAATATCCCATTCAAGTCAATTGTGTTTAATTAAAGTGGATTCTGATTTATGTTTTTTATTTATGTTTAGAGGCTGCAAATACACATGGGCCGGTTTCAATTCAAAATGTGTGTTCACTCTTGTGATAGGTTGAAAAGTGGGTTGGCAAAGTACGCAGATGGTGGTAATCTGCTATATAAGGAGATTGCTCCTAATATTAATTTAATTAGTCGAAGAAAAGCAATATGCATTTTAATACTCTTAATAAAACCACATATCGCAAACCTTATGTAAATTCAAAAGATCTTGTAGTGAATAAGAGGTTTGAAGTTTTAAAAGTGGAAACAATCAAGACAAAATATGGAGAAAGAGTATTAGTGGAAACAGAAGAGTTCAAGAGTATATTGCCATTGAGATATTTTGAATACCTTCAAGCACATGGAGTGAAACAATTAAATGAAAGTATTGGCTCGAACAAACCCGTATACATAACTAGTAAGGGATCGATCGGTCTAATTGTCAACATAGAATTTTCAGAATAATATGTCACTAATCTAATAAATTAGTTTACTATTATAATAATATACATCTTGTTCTTTACTGTTTAATTTATTATAACATATCTAAGTCGATTGTATAAAGAATGATGTATTTAATTAAAGTGGGTTCTGATTTATGTGCGTTTTACTTTGAGGTTACTACCTTGTTTAGAAAAAGTCTTGTTTCAAAAAAAAACTTTTACAAAATACTTTTTTATTTTACAAATTGTTGAATATTTTGATTTAACTATTTACAGTTAAAATCTAACTATTTATAAATGAAAAAGTATTTATTAACTCCCGTTCTTGAAGTATCTGCTGCTCCCTTGCAGCCAGTTCCTCTTTTTTTTGCTTTATTATTTCTAGCTCCAAATCTAGACGACGCGGTAGCTTCTCTCCACGCTTTTTAAATGCGTTAAGCAACTCTACTGTGTCATCTTCGTAGGATTTGTCATCTTCACAGCAAACAGTCATATTAGATTCTGTACATAACTTTTTCATAGCCAACATGTTTTTGCGGATCTGTGAGCATAACACAAAAGATTATTGTAGGTCCACCTTTTCTTTTGTATACTACCTGATGTTTCTGAGAGGTTCAGAATGTGCTAACGATCCGACTATAGCTTCAGAATTTCCAGAATAGATTTTTGATCCTAATCTAATGTAACTTATAAATTAGTAGTGTTTTAAAACACATGTATAAATGTGAAAAAGCACTTACCGTGATATATCTATTACGTCACTATCGAAAATAGTACCAGTGTCAAGTTGAGGTGAAGAAGAACCAAAAACTTCTTTAATCAAGTCTTCGTCAGAATGTAATATAAAATGTTCTAGAACTTTGATGTTGGTACTACTACTACCATTTTTGATCGATGATAAGTTACTCATTTTTTTTTAAAGTTGCTAGTAGTAGTAACTAATAATTATACAAGAGATCTGATTGAATACTGTTGGTAAAATCTACGTGATGTATTTATATTAAATAATAAACTGACCTGTTAGAAAAAATTAAAAATTTGCATCGTTTTTTGAAAAAATTCAGCTCTGTTATCTATTCTAATGAATAAAAACAGTATGTAAGCGAAAATAATTATACCTCAGCAGAAATAACGAATTAGATTCATTGTCTGAAAAAAATTGCAACGAAGGCACATAGTAAAAAACCTAAATTAGTTTAATTTCGTTTAAAATAATGCAAATGTCCCTTAACTAATACACTAATATAAAATAAGTAACAACAAGTGCAAAAACCGCATTTTCTTTGCACACAAACTCGTTTTTTCTTGTATATAAATCCCTGAATTGTTGTTATATACATTTTAAAAAATTTATAACGAAAATAACTTTTTATTATATAACCTCACCTTAGTAAGTATAAAATATGATTTACTATTTATTCATCAATTTTGTAATTGTAGTACCTTTAAAAAGGATTAAAATAAACTGAAAGCTCAGGTTTATAAAAGAGTTTTCTTAAATAATCCAGCCGACCTAAAACCCACAATACTTTTGAAAATATATATATATATATATATATATATATATATATATATATATATGCCTCAGCAGAAATAATGAATTGGATTCATTGTCTGAAAAAGAAATTGCAATGAAGGCACATAGTAAAAATAAAAAACCCAAATTAGATTCATTTCGTTTTAGATTACTGCTGGCATAATTTATTTTAAGTAAAACTTAACAAAATTGACTTTATATGCATATATAGGTATGTAGTAATGGTGTGTTTACACGATTCATGCTGAATAAAAAATTCTTTAATTCTCTCAAGGTACTGCTATATATAGCTTCAAATAAATTAAATTGCATGTTTATTGTATTATGATAAAACTGCAGAATGTTAATACTGGGTTTTTAAAAAAAAACCATGAGTGCGTGTAAATTAATAAACAACATTGGCAGTTTAATCTGAGACTTTTTTTCAAATTTGCGTTATTTTTCTTTAGATTAATTTCGTTTTAAAATAATGCAATGCAAATGGCCCTTTACTAGTAATATATAGAATAAGTTTTTAGATTACCGCTGACATAATTTATTTTCAAAAATATTAACAAAATTGACCTTATATGCATATATAGAAATGTAGTAATTGTGTGTTTACACGATTCATGCTGCACGAGAAATTCTTTAATTCTATCAAGGTACTGCTATATGATAAAACTGCAGAATGTTTTCAATACTGGGTTTTTAAAAAAACCATGAGTGCGTGTAAATTATTAAACAACATTGACGGTTTAATCTGAGACATTTTTTCAAATTTGCTTTATTTTTATGAAAAAATTTTCTATGTAACCATAAAAATAGCGCTGTAATGATAGTGTATTTTCTGTACACACAGCATAAATCAAAGGTCGTATAAAAAGGTTTGATTACTATACTGCAAAAAAGCAAATTTTTTCAGTAAACGCAGCTAAATGAAAATGATGTTGTATTCTAATTCTTTTACAGTTGTTTTGCTTACGTCAGATGATATTTTTGTATAAATAGTAAATAAAGCTCTACATATATTAAGTAGTGTAGTGATTTGTATAGAATCATGAATTCTGAAACCGTGGCCGAGATTAGTAGCGCTATTTTAAAATTAACTGTGAAATGCGTAAATCTAATCCGAACAGTCGATGTAATAACAAAACACATTATAATTATAAAATCAAATATAAGTATATTGAAGCTTGCTATTAGAAATAAGGTATACGAAGACAATCGTCAGGAAAATCCTAGTAGGCTGGAATCTAATTTGGCACATCTTAAAAGTTACCTTGTACGATTGAGGCACTTGAAACGCTCTTTGGAATATCAAGGTAAAAGTATTGAGCAAGGCTTTCTAGAGGTCATATTCGAAAAAATCTGATTTGGCATGATTTACAATCATGTTTTGGAAGTCGAATAATTACGGGACTTATTACCAATTTAAGTTATACAGATCCTCGAGTGTTCTTAGACAAGGCGTTGGCTAGTTTTAAACGGAAGATTGTTGTTTGCTTAAAAAAGTCAATGTTGAAAGTTAATGTAATATTGTCCGCTAACTTTGTTAAGCCTACAACTGGTGAAATAGATTTGAAGACGTTTCCTACTGCAAATCGTCACATCGATATAAACACCAATCTCAAGCGGTGGTATAAGGAGAACGTATTGGACAAGATTTCGAAGCGATTGGAGGAATTTAGTGAGAAGGATTCAGGTCGGGCAATCCAAGAAGTTTTACACTTGAAGGTAAATATAAACAATCATGATCCGCTTAAAGGAAGGTGTTCAACGTTTGTTCCGGTTCCGGATTTTATAAAAAAAAACTGTGGTAAATGTAATAAATAACGACAAACATTGCATTCTTTGGAGCTTGGTTTCCGCTTTATATCCTGCTAAACAAAATAGTCAGAGAATATCCAGCTATCCACATTTTGATACAGTATTACGCTACAATTCAATTCAGTTTCCAATCGCATTAAAAGACATAAAAAAAATTGAGAAGCTTAGCAATCTCGCAATTAACCTATATTGTATAGATAATACTAAAATGCTGCCATTTTGTTTAAATGAAAATTTTAAAAAAATAGAACCTATTAATCTGTTAGTTTTAAACAATGATTCCTTACAATATTCTCGTCGGACAAATGCTAATAAGAATCACTTTCATTTTACTTGGATTAAGGATATGTCAAAATTATTCGCAAAACAGTTGTCTTCACATCACCGTAGAAAATTTTTTTGTTATAGATGTTTAAATAATTTTAGTACAGCAGCATTACTTAAGCATCATTCGAATTATTGCGAAAAACAGAATACTTGCTCAATAAGATCACCCGAAAAATCCGAAAAGTATCTAACATTTAAACATTTCCACTACCAAGAAAAGTATCATTTGTAGTTTATGCAGATCTCGAATGTATATTAGAAACATGCAATGAGCCGGAGGTAATATTAAACACAGTCCGTTACCAAAGGCATATACCCTTTAGTGTAGCGTAATATTTGAAATGTTCGTATGGTAATAAATATTCCAAATTTCAATTGTATCGCGGAAAGGATTGTATAGAATGGTTTGTTGCTCAATTGAAACTGATTTCAGAAACGACGAATAAAATTTTCTGTAACCCAAAACCTATGAATCCTTTAACAGAAGAACAAAAGTTAGCATTTAAATTTGCCCTTCACTGTCACATTTGCAATAAACCTTTTAGTATAGATGATATTAGAGTTCGCAATCACTGTCACTTTACAGGTGAATTTCGAGGAGCGGCTTATCAAGGTTGCAACATCAATTATCATAATTCTTATACGATACCAGTAGTTTTTCATAACTAATCATGCAACGAGTCGCATTTCATTATTAAAAAAATCTCGTTAGAGTTTTCAGGTTCATTAAGCATTCTACCAATAAATAAGGAAAAATACATATCTTTTACAAAATATGTAAAAGGTATGAAAGTTAGTTTTAGATTTATCGATTCATTCAGGTTTATAGCATCTAGCTTCGAAAAATTAGCTTCCTACTTAGATGATAATAAAAAATCCATCACCAGGGAAAATTGTAACATTGATAATGAGTTTCGGTTACTTACGCGTAAAGGCATATTTCCCTATGATTACATTAACTCTTGGGATAGGCTCAATGAAACCGATTTACCCTTTAAAACAGCATTTTTTAATCATTTGCACAATGAAGAATTCTCAGATAAAGACTACAATCATGCTAAACACGTTTGGCAAACATTTAATATAAAAACACTAGGGGACTATTCAGATCTATATATAAAAACAGATGTACTGCTCTTGACTGATATATTTGAAAACTTTAGAAAAACTTGCATGTTCACGTATAAGTTAGATCCACTTCACTATTTTACGGCTCCTGGTTTAGCTCTAGATGCAATGTTAAAAACGACGAACGTTAAACTCGAGTTGCTTACTGATATTGAAAAAATAATGTTTTTAGAACGGGGAATTCGTGGTGGTATTTCTCAATGTTCGAATAGATATGCCAAAGCAAATAACAAATATATGAACGCAGATTATGATCCGAATTTCGATTCTAAATATTTAATGTATTTTGATGTTAATAATTTATATGGGGCTGCAATGTCTGAATATCTTCCATATGGAGAATTTGAATTTTTAGATGGCACCAGTCCAGATACAGTACGTTTAGACATACTTAATATTCCCGATGATTCTGATGTAGGATATATTTTTGAATGCGATTTACACTACTCAGTATCTTTACATGAAATTCACAGTGACTTACCTTTGGCGCCTGAACATATGATATCACCTGTCCCTTCTAATAAATCAAACTTATAGAAATTACTTACAACTTTATATCCAAAACTCAACTATATTAATCACTACAAGAATTTAAGAATGTATTTAAGCTACGGTTTAGAACTAAAAAAGATTCATAAGGTTCTTCGGTTTAAACAAGCCCCTTGGTTAAAAGAATACATTGATTTAAATATTAAATTAAGACAACAGTCAAAAAACAGTTTCAATATATGCTTTTATAAAAATATGATAAATTCGGTTTATGGAAAAATGATGGAAAACGTACGGAAATGGAAAGATGTGAAATTAGTGACCGAATGGGAAGGACGGTTTGGAGCTCGTAGTTACATAGGGAAACCTAATTTTCACAGTTGCACTGTGTTAGACAAAGATCTTGTCTTAATAGAAATGAAGAAATTAGAGGTTTATTTAAACAACCCATTTATGTAGGTTTCTCTATTCTAGATATTTCAAAATGCTATTTATATGAATTTTACTATAGTTATATAAAATCGCAATTTGCTAACAAAGCAAAGCTGCTGTACACAGATACGGATAGTTTGATATACGAGTTTAGCGTTGAAGATATCTACTCTTATATCAAACAAGATATTCATAGATTTGATACTTCCGATTACGACCCTCATAACAAATATCATATCCCATTATCAAATAAAAAGGTTCCTGGTATTATGAAAGATGAAAACAATGGTGATATCATGCTAGAGTTTGTAGGGCTTAGATCTAAAATGTACACTTACAGAGTTCAGGATAGGATAATAAAAAAGTCAAAGGAATCTTCCTTAGCAAGTATTAAGCAAATTTCTTTTGATGATTATAAGAATGCTTTGTTTTATAAATAGACTGTACAGAAACAGCAATGTTTAATTAGATCAGTCAAACATGATGTCTTTACTATTAAACAAAACAAAATTGTTCTTAATCCAAGTGATGATAAAAGAATTCTTAGTACCTCAACCACTGATACTAAACCTTGGGGGTATAACTATACATACAGAAATGACTTGTAAAGCTTCAACCACTGGCTCAAATAAAGAATGCAATTTATTTTATCCCGATTAACATATAATATTTATTTAGTTATAAAAACTTCAGTGTTATGTTTATACCTGCACAAGTACACCGTTTTTCTTTTTGGACGTGTCTAAAAATAGGATACCTTTCAATCTGTCCGAGTTGAACTATTTTAGTATAAATGTATTGTAGAGAAAAAAAATAGTAGTATTAACCGTTCTGTTTCAAAAAATTCAGTTTGTTAATAACAGGCCAGTTAGTTTATTTGAGAAATGTATAACAAAACTTTTATTTAAATTTGATTATGTTTATATCTGTTTACTAAATCACTTAGTAATTCCAACATATAAAATATATTTAAGAAAAAATTATTATTATAACCCATTAACAATCAAACATTTGATATTGTAAAAAAACATGTAAAATAATAATAATAAATAGACTGTGATTGCTAAATGATTTATTTGTTATTATTATTGTTATTGTTTTTTTCTTTTGTTCAAAATTTGTAAAGGTACAGTAATAATAAAGTAATTATAATATTCTTATGCTGTTTGAGAGTGGATTGTATTTGACTATCTTATCATGAAGTATAAGGCAATGACAAGATGTATTTGGCAAAACGTTTCTGCTAGTTTCAAATTCTAATCTAATATCGACAGTACCAGATTTTAACGCTTCGTTTTGTCTAGAACAATCTATGACTACTAATGGTGCAATACTTCGTAGTATGATTGCTGAAATTGGGCATACATCTCATATAACAACGCAGTCTGTTTATTCTCAAACTTCAAATTTAAGTTATCGTACGGGAAAATTTCTAAATTTAAATAGAGTTTCATGTTGGTTAAATAGCAATGATCAAAACAACTGTAGTTGCTCAGGTATCTATTTTTTCGGTTGGTTTGGAAACCAACAATCACAAATCTTGGTTTTTCTAATTGTGTTGTTGTTTTAATGTTCCATGTATGACGTTGCGTTTCTTGTAGAAGTTGTTATTCAGGCAACTCCCGTCCTCTAAACGGAATATGTAAATCCTGATTTTGGGTAACGCAAGTTAAAGTTCGGGCCTTTGGAGCTGGTTTTTTAAAAAGCTTTGAAACTTTAACACATTTTTTATTTACTAAGTTAAACAGAAATTGCATTGGAATTTGGAATAACTGGTTCTTAATAACATTAATAAAAATAATTTAATTGTACAGGTGAGTAGCTCAAACAACGAAGTATGGAGTTTGGAGACTGACTCGGTTGAGTAGCTTGAACAACGAAGTATGGAGTTCGAAGACTGACTGCCGGGCATTGAGCTCCCGGCCTTTATAATAACCTGCCCTCACACGGCTGTGAGAACTTGCAGATCTCATGTCTGCGTTTCTCCTTAATTGTACACTTTAATACAATGTAACAACTTAATTCTAAGTAATTGCGGTCTGTTGACCGCCTGTGACCTGCCACCTGCAGTATCACTGCCCTCACGGATGCAAAGTTGCATGTCCGTTCACATGAACTGTCGATAACCTCTCTGGGTTATCCTTGTGTTACAATGTTGCATTGAACTTATACTTTTACTTAATAATTTCTAATAATTCATATTAGATTCAATACATCAATATATATAGGTAATTGGGGGATACATAACTCCTTCCACCGTAAATGAAAAATTAAGGTTTTTCTTAATTTTTAAATACATAAAATTCATTATTTAAATTCATTTAAAATTCATTGTTTCTAATGGTATGCTTATTGTTTCCTTTTTTCTCTTTGTTTCCTTAAATCTAGTACTGTTTCCTTCATTCTTATATCTAAGGTACATTTTGTATAATACATACATGATTACAAAAATTACTAAAATGATCAATACAATTGTCCAAACACTTATATTATTATAATGTAACTTTGACGTTTTGATTTCACTTAATTGTTCTTTATAACTTTCCACTAATTTCACGGCGTGGTTGAGATCGTCCAAGTCTAGATGCTCTAGCTTCATAGGTTTCTTTATTATTTCTTCGTCTTCTTGTTGTGTTTTGAACTGTAGTTCCGGTAGGTTTGCAAGTTTCTTTGTTGCTATGGGATCTTGATAAACTCTGATTACTTCATCTTTCAATTTCACATAACAATCTTCTTTGAGGGTAATTAGTTTGCTTCCGATTAATGCTTGGTTATTTTCATCTTGGTTGCAGTGGATGGTTGCTATTACTTCTGTTGGAAAAATGGCTATCCATTTGTTATCTGTAACTTTTTGAATTTTCATATTAGTTATTTGCACTTGTTTGGTTTCACAGTTTTCGTAGTGATTGGAGAATTTTAATAGTTGTACTTCACAAGGGCTGCCTTCCTTAATGGTTGTTGTCGTTATCGATTGACATAAATATTGGTTTGGTGTTACTTCAGTACATTTTTCGTTTGTATAACCATATCTCAGTCCATTTAGGGATAGGAATTTGGTTTTGGGTATGATTACTTGGTATGTGCTAGTAACTTTCGTTGGAAAAGCAAATAAATGATAATATTGATAATTGTTACTTTCTACTATCTGGATTTCTAAAAATATTTTTTCGTTATTCTTAATGTTGCTAAAATTTGTTGCGTTAAAGTAAGGTTGGATACTATTTGAGTAAATATTGTAATTTGTATACTGCCTAATTTAATTGGTAGTATACCGGGGTTGTTTTTATAATTTCTATTATTACTTGGTTGTCCGTTCTACCTGGGTGGAGGTTGACGGTAAGGGTGATGATTGTCCATCTGAAATTACAGGGTGTCTTAGGTTTTTTAAATGAATGTATTTAGTTATTTTACCGTTGTCTACTACTGCTATGTTTTTATCTGATATTTTCTTAATTTTAAATGGTCCTAAATTTCTGGGTGCTGTTTTATGTCGCTTGCTTTGAAAGTTTTTCTCATATACGGTTTGTCCTATTGAAAATTTATTTGAGTCGGTATTTTTGTTTCGGGTTGTGGTGATACGTTCTTTATCGTTCTCTAATTTATCTTTTACCTTGTCGTAAGTTATTTTTAATTTTTGTTTGTGATCTTTCGCATATTGTTGATATACTTTATTGTAGTGTATGTCATAGGGATTTCGTGAATCTGAATGTCCTAATGTTAATTCTAAGGGTTTAAAATTTGTTGATGAGTGAATTGTGTTATTATAGGCGATTAGTGCGTATGACATTAAATTGGTTATATGTTCCTTTTTATAATTTATTCTTAATAATCGAATTTGTTCTAGCAGGGTTAAATGTAATCGTTCGATTAGTCCGTTTGATTCGGGGTGGTTTTCCGTTATGAAATGAATTTTATTTTGTGAAGTTCTAACGTGTTTTGTATTGTCTCATTTTAAATTCGCTACCATTGTCTAAAGTTATTGATTCGGGTGTTCCGTAAAATGTGAAATATTGTAAAAATCCTTGGGTCACGTCAATGCTATTTTTGGATGTGATTGGTATTGCTTGGCCTATTTTTGTGAATGCGTCTATAATTGTTAGATAGTTTTGCGCTTCTACTACTAGAGTATCGGCATGTAGTTTTGAAATGGTTTGTCGGGTGTTTTGGTTAACATTAAAGGTATCTTTGGGGGTTTCCTGTCGTATTTCGCTCTGTCACATAGTTCGCATTGATTAATAAAATCTGTGGTCAAGTCCTTCATGTCTTTAAAATAATAACGTCTTACAAGTTGTTTTATTGTTTCGTTAATTCCACGATGGTTGGTTTTCCTTCGTGTTGATTTCTAATTACATCGTTTATTTCGTCAGGGTCGTCTAGTGTTATTAATTTTCTAGTACATCTGATGAGTTCAGGTCCAGAGTTATTGAATAGTTCAATGTATAATTCTGAAAATCTTTGGAATAAATGTTCGGTATTGAAATAAAAATAAAATCGTTTTTTCTCGGGGGTGTATTCTTTTAGAATTTTAATTATTTGTTCCTCGTTGTCGTCTTTAGTTATTTGAATGTGGTATATTTTTTTATTGTCTACTTTTGTATATTTTACTAGGTTGGGGTTATTTAAAACTTCGGTTATTATAAATTGATTGGGTTTCATATCGATTGCTTCGTTTATAATTTTAATCGCGTTTTTTGGTTCTTCGTTTTGTGTCGAATGTATTGTGTCGCTCTCGTCTGGATCTTCCCTTATTTCTGCTTCGTCTACGTTTCCTATAATGGATTCCGTTTCTAATGCATTGAGTTGAATTCTGCTTAAAGCGTCTGCGTTGTTGTTATAAATTCCCTTTTTATATATAATTTCGTAATCATACTCTTCGAGTCTGATTCTCCATCTTTGTAATTTTCAATTTGGTTCTTTCAGTTTGCATAACCATACTAGTGGTCTATGGTCAGTATATATGTAAAATTTTCTTCCGTATAAATAAGGTCTAAAATATTTTGTTGCCCAAATTATGGCTAATAACTCTTTTTCTATAGTGCTATATTTTTGTTCGGTTTCATTTAGGGTTCTGGATGCGTAGCTGATAGGTTTATCGCTACCTACTTTTCCTTGGCTCAATACTGCGCCTAATGCTACATTCGATGCGTCTGTCGTCAGTATAAATGGTTTTGTAAAGTCTGGGTATTCTAATACAGGGTGATTCGTTAATATGTTTTAATTTTGTCTACAGCTTTAATAAATTCTGGGTGTGTTCAATTTTGTTTCCCTTTTTTAAACAATTTGTCAGGGGTTTGGTTATCTGAGCGTAACCTTTAATGAATTTGCGGTAGTAACCACTAAGTCCTAGAAATCCTTTAATTTCTTTGTTTGTTTTTGGCAATGGGTAATTTAGAACTGCATTTGTTTTGTCTGGATTTGGCATTACTCCTTGGGGTGTTATTACATGTCCTAAAAATGATACTTCTTTTTGTAAGAATTCACTTTTGTCTAATTGTACTTTAAAATGTGCTTGTCTAAGTCTTTCGAATACTTCCTTCAATCTTTCTATGTGTTCTACCAATGATGTGGAATAAACTATGATGTCGTCAAGGTATACAAGGCATTTCTCATTGTGTATTCCTCGTAGTATATTGTCCATGACTCTCTGGAAAGTAGCGGGTGCGTTCTTTAGTCCAAATGGCATTCGCTTGTACTCGTAATGTCCTCTAGGTGTGCTGAAGGCTGTTTTTGATATGTCTTTTTCTTCCATCTCTACCTGATGGTATCCTGATGCTAGGTCTAATGTTGTAAAATATTGGCATTTGCATAATTTGTCTAAAATTTCGGTAATATTTGGTAGTGGATATTTGTCATCTACCGTTTTTTCATTTAACTTTCTATAATCTATTACCATTCTGTACTTTCTCTTTCCGGTTGCGTCTAATTTCTTAGGTACTATTAACACGGGGCTGCTCCATGGTGAATTGGAGTGCTGGATTATGTCTTGGTCTAATAAGTCTGCTACTTGTCTGTCAGCTTCTTCTTGGCTTGCATGAGGTAGTCTGTATGCTTTTGTAAAAATTGGTTTATTGTCTGTTAACTCGATATTATGTTTTACTGTGTTGGTGAATGTCAATGGTATTCCTTCACAATGGAATATGTCTCGGTATTCAAAACATAAGTTCTTAATTGCTCTTTCTTCTTCTTGATTGATATCGGTGTTAAAGCGGATGTTAGTTAAATTTTCTCTTAACATTTCGTCATGTTCCATTGGGTTGTATTCGTTTTCTAAATTTTCGTCTATTTCCATTTCGTTAAAATTTAGTTCTTCTACGTTAATTGGGTCTGTCAGTGATAATTCTACGGGATAGTCGTTTGAGTTTAATATTGTTGTGGTTGCAAAATTGTCTTTTATTTGTACTAAGGCGGTTGGGGTTTCTACTCCTTGTTGAAATGTCATATGATTTATTATTCCTAAATTTTTGTTAGATTTTACTGGGATTTTTATTTTTCTTTCCGTTCGGGGTTCTATAGTGTATTTTTGTTCAATTTGTGTGTTTTGAAATTTAATTGGGATTTTTCCGTATTTTGTCCTTAATAAACGATTTTTAATGTCAATGTTGGCTCCTAATTTTCTTAGAAGATCCATTCCGATTAATCCGTCATATTTATCGTTAAATTCGAATACACAAAATTTATGTTTCATTTTGACATTAAATGTTCTCGGTAAGGGTATATTTGCTACGAATTGGTGTAGTGTTGTTTGATGGGCTGTTTTGATTTTAAATGGTTCTCTTTTTACATAATCTAAATAATGTTTTTGTACGGTTCTGGGGCTAATTAATGTTTTAGATGATCCGGTGTCGATTATTAGTTTGAATTTGGCGTGGGGTATTTCTATGTATGGTAATACTAAGTGATTTATGTTATTTAAGTTTATTAAGTTTGGTCGGTTATGAATTGGTCCATTTGAAAATTTGAGTTCGAGTTTTCTTCATCATACTCCTCGTAAGTTTCGTATTGTTCGTCACGTTCGTAAGTTTCTGCATGGTTTGATTCATTGTTTGTGGGTGTCTCAATGTCATTATTCTGGTCAGTGTCAAATTTTTCTATTTCTTGATGAAATAATTCTTCCGATGTAAAATTACGTTTCTGATGAGGGTTTGGTCGGATATGTGTTATTTTTGTGTTTTGTCTGGTGTTACCAGATGAGGTGTCCATTGGTGTTGGTTTGTAATAATTGTTAGGGTTGTTATGAGTATTAGTCATTGGTGTATTTCTATTAGGGTTTGCATTGAATGCTGGTCTTTGTTGGTTTAGGTTTTGATTGAATCTCGGTTGGAATGCGGGTTTCGTAAAAGTTGGGTTGAATGTTGGTCTTGAAAATGTTTATATTGATTATTAAAATTGGTATTGTTAAAACTTGGGTTGTTACTTCGCGGTTGATTTGTTTGTGGGTTAAAGGTGTGAATTTTGTTGAGGGATTGTTTGTCTTGTAGATTGTATAGTTTTTGTTGGTGAATAACTTTTATTCGCGTTGGGGTTGTATAGTCTGTTGCGGTAATACATTACATTTTCTTCTTCTATTACTAGGCTCATAGCTTCTTCTAAATTTTGGGGTCGTTGGAATCTGATTTTATCCGATAGTCGTTCTGGTAAAGCGTTTATGTATGTGTCTAGTGCCATTTCGTCATACATTTTGTTTTTAAATGTCTAACGTTTTGATCGGGTTCTTCGATTTTAATTTTGTTAAAATTAAACTTCTCACGTCTTGGCATTTCATTTCGAATTGGTAGGGGATTGATTGTGTTCCATTCTAAGGTTTATTAGGTCTCGTACCAGGCATTTTATATTACGTTGGTCTCCAAAATATGCAATTAGTAGCTGTTTAAACTGGTCCAATTCCGATAAGTCGTCCCTACTGGCGATTAAGGTTAGTGCCCTTCCGGCTAGTTTACTTATTACTAAGCGTATAAGCAATGAATTTCTTGCGTCATCTCCGGGTTTGTAAAGGTTTTAGGAACATTTCACATGCTCCAATGAAATTTGAGAGATGGGCCTGCGTGCCATCGAACGTCTGAATTGTCTCTAAATAGAGACGTAAGTCTGTGTTACTCATGTTGGTTAAGGGTTGTTTTCGATTTTTTGGAAATTTCAAAAAATTTTTTTTTTGAATTGCTTTATTTCGTTATTTGTATGGTTACTTTTGCTTCGGATTTATTAATTTTCCGTTTGGGTTGTAAAATTTCAAATTTTGTAAAATTGGGGTTGATTTTCTATTTGTAGCGTTAATTATGCTTTGGATGTATTAGTTTTTCTTTTGGATGAAATAATTTCGAATTTTGTAAAAATTGGGGATGATTTTCCTTTTTAGATTGAATAACTTAGAGTTTTGTAAAAATTGATGTTGATTTAGCTATTTGAAACGTTAACTTTGGTTTTGGTTTGTTAATTTTTCAATTAGATTAGGTACATAAAGATTTGGTAAAGGTTGATGTTTATTTCGTTATTTTTCGGCGTTATTTTTTAGTTAGGAATGGTTAATTTTCAGTTTGGATTGGGTGGATAAAATTTGGTAAGAATTTGAGATTAATTTCGTACTTGTAGTATTGGATTTATTAATTTTAAGTTTATATTGCGTCGAGTTATTTTTAAAATCGTAGTCGTTCTTTGTTTATATTTAATTACACAGTGCAGTGATGTTCTTGTGAGATTTATTTCAATAATGTTAGAATAATTACCGTAGTCTGGGATTTGTCTGTTTTAATGCAGCTTTACTTTGTCTTGAGTTCCTGCTTCTTAAGGAATCTTAAATGGATAGATTTATTCTCGTTTAGCTTTGTTTTGGTTAAATTCTGTTAATTAATACTCTTTCCGTGGGTTTTACTGAGTTGCGTAAACGTAAAGTTCGTCTGTCTTGTGTTCTACTTATAACTTAAGGTTGATTACTCCTGTACTTCATGGTTGAAATTGAATACTTTGTTGAGGTAATTGCACTTACAGGTGTTAGTTTATGGAATTAGATAATTGACTTTCCGTACTCGCTAATGTAAAGTGTTATGTCTGTTTTATTTTTAGATCTCTTGGTATTATAATGCTTGTTGGTAATTGAACTCTTCGTTATGTGCGTTTTCAGGTTTACAATTATGAGCGTATGATAACGTTTTAGCGTTTTAATTAAAGATTCTTATGATGACCGTTTTACTGCACTTTATAATGCTGATTAATTAGTTGAAAACGTTTAGAGTTTATTGCAATTGTACACGCTTTTATGGATTGTAGGTATTAATATAGAAACTGCGTCGATTTTATTATCCCGTGTATGATGCAAATTGAAATTATACTGAAAGTTGAAAGTTATTTTTAGTACTGTGCAAGGATTCTGAAAGCGATTTTAATAATGATATTGCGTTGTTAAGCTATACTTTAATACTGAAGGTTGAAAGTTATTGCACTTCTCTGATGTTCTAAGTGTATAAAAGATGCGAGCTTTGTTTTCTTAGGTGGTTTTAAGTTACCGTATTTTTAGTTAATGCAGAATGTTCTTGTGATTTATTCAGTATTATAGAGGTCAATGGTTTAATTAAACGTTCTGTACTGCTTGTTCGAATTAGCTTTAGCTTTGAAATTAATTTCGCGTTAGTTTACCGGTTTATAAACGTGGGTTTGAATCGCGCTTCTTATTTTGGTTTTAGTGAATGTGCGCCCGTTATTTTTGGATTATTTTGAGTTCGTTCTATTAATTATGGTAAGGATTTCTTTTTAAATTCAATTCTTATTTGTTTTAAGAAAATCTCTTTGTAAATAATCAAGTCTCTTTTTTTTTTAAAAAAATTCAAGTTTCATTTGTTTTTTAAAGATAAAATATTTCTTTAACATTCAAGTTTCATAAAATGTTTTATAGTCTCGTTTTGAAAATAATTCACTTTGAACTATTTTCAAAAATATTCATACATAAAACAATGATCAATAAAATAATACTAGCATATATCAATTATAATTTGGTTTAAAAAATTTTTTATGGAAATGAACTTACATTAGTTTCATTTGTTTCTTTGGTGGGTTCGATCGATTCTGTATCTTGTCCAGCTTGGTTTGTTTTGTTGGCCTTAGACGATTCTTGTTCCTTGTCCAACTTGGTTTGTTGCTGGATTTAGACGATGCTTGTTCTTCCTCCAACTTGGTTTGGGTTCTGCCAAAATTTCGAATAAAAATTCTTGGTCACCAATCTTCCGATTTTTGGATTTTCAGTGCCCTTTTGACATCCGTTACGACTGCGCCAGTTAAAGTTCGGGCCTTTGAGCTGGTTTTTAAAAGCTTTGAAACTTTAACACATTTTTATTTACTAAGTTAAACAGAAATTGCATTGAATTTGGAATAACTGGTTCTTAATAACATTAATAAAAATAATTTAATTGTACAGGTGAGTAGCTCAAACAACGAAGTATGGAGTTTGGAGACTGACTCGGTTGAGTAGCTTGAACAACGAAGTATGGAGTTCGAAGACTGACTGCCGGGCATTGAGCTCCCGGGCCTTTATAATAACCTGCCCCTCACACGGCTGTGAGAACTTGCAGATCTCATGTCTGCGTTTCTCCTTAATTGTACACTTTAATACAATGTAACAACTTAATTCTAAGTAATTGCGGTCTGTTGACCGCCTGTGACCTGCCACCTGCAGTATCACTGCCCTCACGGATGCAAAGTTGCATGTCCGTTCACATGAACTGTCGATAACCTCTCTGGGTTATCCTTGTGTTACAATGTTGCATTGAACTTATACTTTTACTTAATAATTTCTAATAATTCATATTAGATTCAATACATCAATATATATAGGTAATTGGGGGATACATAACTCGCATTCTATTAAATTAATTCGTTGAGTATCATCAACGGCTACATGTGGCATTTTCCATAAAACTTTGTTTAAAACAACTTTTATTTCCTCATCGGGTGTAGGATTAATTATAGCATTAGTATCATACTAGAACGTAGTAACACTAACTCATGCCGGAGGTTTAAAATAATTTTTTTTAAATCTTCGCATAATCCGAGAACCATTGAAAGGTTTATTGCAACGTTAAAATTCCCATTGGCATCAACTATTTGCGAATCATCCATAAGAAACCACCCAGCGTTTTGTAAATGTTTACTTTGATTGCTAGTATATGAAACATATCCCTTCATTATAGACGTTAATCCAGGTTTTCGAACACGATCTACAATGACACCACCAATCTCATATCTAATTTCATCAAAAAGCAGCAAAACCCCATTATTTACAAACTTTGCTGTCTGAGACGGCGTTCCATCTGTTTTAATTAATTTGCCTTCTGTGTACAGCATGCTCTTCGATGGTAAGGTGTATACATCTTGTTGTTGAATAGGGATTCAATTTTCATCACTATTGTTTAAAAATGTGTTAGCATAAGGTTGATGAGTATGTTTTCAATATTAACAATTGCATTGTCAAAGTAAACTTTTTCACGCACGTTCAGTATTTCACTATTCATTCTACTTTTTAATTGTATAAATGCAGTCCTAACGATTGTAGAAACTGACGGTTTTGTGTTGTTAGCGGCCTTGAAACAATCAATCAAGTGTCGATTGCTTTGAAATTTCCAGCATTTATAGCAATTCTTGACATGTTGCGTGCATTATACTTAATACCCATGGCTATTGCAGATTTTTTTTTAAATGCAACCTTACAGTTAGCAGTTCTCCTCTGAAATTAACTAAATTTTCATCTTGATCTAACACTTTAACTATTATTTCATTTATTATACGTGACCTGATTAGTAGATATATAATCGTAGATGGGCACTCGATAATTTTAAAACCTGCAGGTACTTTAGGAAAAAATTCATGTATTACATGGGCTGGTTTACTATTTAAATAGGATGCACTTGCAATATTACAATCGATTAAAACTGCATTCACTTTACAGATGTTTATCGCGTAGTCTGTTTGATGCGTGGCATATGCTAGCAATTTTCGTGGATTGAAACCGAGTAGAGAACCAATTGAACCCTTTTTGGTAAAATCCACATCTTCACTACATTTAATACTACATTTAACTGTATTATTGTCAGCTGTAATTTCTATATACACTGGTGTCTTTCTAGCGCTTCGTGATTGTTCCATACGACCACGCCATCTTTTATCGCCTAAAGCTTTTTGAAGATATTTATTAATTTCTCTAATCTCATAAGCACCTTCAGGATTTCTATGAATTCTCCGTTAGATTCATAATAAAATTTATTATTTATTCCTTTTTCTATGTTTGGAATTGTTTTATAAGGCTCAAAATTTGTTAATCCTAATACGTACTCCGAATCATTATCCAAGTTTATAGGTGGATTAAAGTCGTTTGTTAAAACTGAAGTGTTTCCTCATTAGAGGATTTAGTGTACGACATGACAACTTCATGCGCAGTTCTATGTACTACTTAGAAATTGTAAGCATAAATGACCGCAAAAAACAGTACCGTACGATTGTTCTTGGTTAATGTTATAAAGAATTTTACATTTACCCCCGCTATTCAAATAACTTATCAACTCTGTTGGAGGTCGCAGGTTTCCGTAGCTGTCATAGTAAATAGCGCTACTACCGTACTTTTTATAAGAGGTCCAATGCGTACCTAAACCTTCTATTCCATCTAAATTAATTATACCACATTCTTTTAAATTAACTTTCTTGGGAAGATTGTTTCTCATGAACACTCCACGGAAATATGGTACTTCTAATTGCTTAACAAACTCTATTAATTCTACATTGCTTAGTGCTCGATTAGGTAAAATCAAGTTACGTTTCTTTGAGGTTTTGCAGGGGCTAAAAAAAGGCCAAAACCTTTTTTATAAGGTTTGATGTACATGCCGTTTCCGACTGCAATGTCCTCCATTGCCTTGTTATGACGTTGTTTTTCCGCTAGTTGTTCCTTAGCTATTTTAGTATCTGAAACTGCTTTTGCAACAGCAGCTGCACCTCCAGTAAGAGTACCAAGGGCGCTTAGGCCTGCAAAAATTGGTATTAGTGATAGAAAACTTCCTGTTTTAGGAATTGATATAATACGAGCTGATTTAATATGCTTCTTTTGTTTTGCTGTATTGGCAGCCTTAATTGCTATGTTGATTGCATCCATAATATTAGATCCTTTAGCCTTTTTTAAAGCTGTACGTGCTTGTTTGATAATACTTTTAATACCTAGCGTACTTCTTATTTTACGTTTCTTTATCAGTTTTCTTATTTTATTGATATTTTTTGTTCTCAGTGATTCACAGGCACCCATGCCAACTTTTACTTTAGCTTTCATTGCGGTAGCTACTCCAAATGCTGCTGCTTTTTCATCTAAAGATGAGTCATCAGAATTTAGTCTTTCTGTAGCTAACTGAGCTAACTTCAAATCTGCTTGATGGCGTTTAGATAGATCCTTTTCTTTGGAATATGCAATATCGTCCTCCTTACAAGTTTCGTCTAACTTGTTTATTCCCTTGTCACCCCGAGCTAAGCGTTTGATTAGTTTTGTACCCAGACCGCAAAATTTGTAACCCGGAAAATGCGCTTCAAATGGTAAATTGTTCCCAGTAGTTTTAGAATTATTATAGGTAGTCATTAGCTGACAAATGCCCTCTCAAGCTGTGCAATAAATAATTAAAATATTGTGAATTAATGATTCTTTATATACTCGCCGTTTCTTATATATATATATATATATATATATCCACCTTTTTACAAATCGAATTTAGTACTTGCAAACATGCGTGTTGTGAAACAATCAACATCTTTAACCATAAACAATAATGACATTGACGTGCAATCCTTAGCTAATAAAAAACACAGAGTTCTTCTGCCTTCATCTATTCGATGTCTAGTTGCTGGTCCATCAAATTGCGGTAAAACCAACGTTATGATCGGGTGATAGAACATCCTAATGGTTTAAAGTTTGAAAACGTATATGTTTATTCTAAATCACTTTATCAACCAAAGTATCAATACCTTGAAAGTCTACTGCGACCAATAAAAGGGATGAAATATTATACATTTTCCAGTTCTGATCACCATCTGATGTTCGAAATAATTCTATATTTGTTTTTGATGATGTAGCTTGCGATAAACAAGGTATCATTAGGGAATACTTTAGTATGGGGCGTCTTCAGCAAGTAGACAGTTTTTACCTTTGTCAAAGTTATACTCGTATACATAAGCACTTACTACGTGATAATGCTAATCTTTTAGTTTTATTTAAACAAGATGATTTAAACTTAAAGCACATATATGACGATCACGTCAATACTGACGTGAAGTATGATAAATTCCGTGAAATATGTGCTGCTTGTTGGCAAGACAAATACGGTTTTATAGTTGTAGACAAAGATAGTGATCCAGGTCAAGGAAGGTACCGAATAGGTTTTAATCACTTCATACATATTTAAACCTTGAGAGACGCAAGTATCGTTAGTATCAAAGAAATTTTTTATTACAATAAACTTTTTACGCAATAAACAAGAAGGCGATAAAACTTAAAAGAATTTTAATTAAGAAAATAAACATTGTAAGAAACAAATTGCGCCAGTTAAAAGATAATGAAGTCGTCCAAGTGGAATCAATTTTACCCATAACATCGCGATTAGAAACTATTGCTAATAAACTGGATGGGGAAAGTGTGGTAAAGAAAGAAAAATTTAAAGAAGACGATGAACTGCCTCATAGCAGTGTAAAAAAATTAAACGTAAATTGCTAGAAAGGAACGTTGACTATATTGATTCGCCGGTTATTGCTCAGCATATACCGAATATAAAAAATGACGCCATGGAGGAAGATGATGATGATGATGATGTTGATAATGAATACGAAGCAGAAGTTAATCGAAATGCTCAAGAACCCCAGGACTATATACAAAGCTTTGCTGATTCACCTGGTATGACACATTATCTCAAACAGTTGCATCCGCTACCTCAAGAATATATTTACAATATGTTTAAAGATGTTAAGAACGAATTTGATCATAAATATGGTATTAGGTTTAACCCTGATTCAAATGGTCTTATGATAGGCATTTCGAATTTCGCGTTGGATGATGAAAATGTTCTAATAAATGATTTGAAATATAAAGGTACTCCTGGATTATACGAACTACTGTTTAAAAAATATCCTGTCGGGTACAGTCCTAAAGATCTAAAGTCGTACCTTGATATTGTGAAAAGAACAAATGCTAATAGAAGATATTATTCTGAAACAGAGCATATTCAGGGTAATAATTCATATAAGTACAAAAATATAATATCTACATTAAACATACATCCTCAAACACCCCGTAGACCTAGAACATTACCCTATAGAAAGCGTCTTGGAGACGGTATGACAATGGAAGTATCAAATAATGCATTAGATTATTTATATTGGAATGATCCCAATGAACTTGTTGATAGATTACGGCTTTTAGTTTCATCTCGGACTGCTGGACACACAGGTCACGGCAACGAAATAAATTCGATCATTGAAGAATTGCGCGAGGCGAAAGTGATTAGATGATATGACAATTGACAAATTTGGAAGGCACTTACATAACCGTAAAATAGATATAAGTGAACAGGATTATGAAAACAAAAATGAAGGTTTTGAAACCTTGATTGAGTACAAGTTACATATGCTATATTACACGGTAGTAGCAACGTTTTACTTTAGTACATTCCTCGACAGTTGCAGGACATTCCTTATTTTCAACATTAAACATAATTATGAATTTCCTTATGAGGAAGCAGTCATTGAGAATATTAAAGGATACTCGCAAGACATTGAAATTCTTATAAACAAAAAAAGTTATGTAATTGCACAGTTACAAGGATTTTTGCTTAAACGTATGGATGTAATCAGCATTCGTGACAGCGGTGCTATTATAAACAATAACACAATGTTTCTTGATTTTATATTAAAAGTTCCTTTCAAAGCAAGTGGAGCCCTCGACATTCAAACATAGAAGTATTTATTAATTGTATTTAATAAATCCTGATTAGAAAAAAAGTATTATGATAGTTGCTCAATCGAAAGTGAAAGAGGATATAGTAAATGAACTTCATAAACCAGCAAGAATAAATTTCAAAAGACGCAAAGTGATAGTAAAAGTTTTAAATGACCTTCTTCAGACCGATTTGATTGAAATGCTACCATATTCGCAAACAAACAAAGGATTTAAATACATTTTAGTAGTTATTGATTGTTTCTGCAAATACGTATGGGCTGTACCACTTAAAAGTAAAACGGGTATTGATGTTAGTGCTGCAATGAAAACAATTTTAAATAAATTTAAAAATCCACCAAGAAATTTGCAGTCTGATTTTGGTAAAGAATATTATAACAAACACTTTCAATCCTTAATGCAGACATATGGCATAAACCATTATAGTGTTTTTTCTACAAAGAAAGCATGCATTGTGGAACGTGTAATTAGAACTTTAAAGGGAAAAATGTGGCGCTTGTTTAACCTGAACGGTTCTTACAATTGGATAAAGAACTTAAGCGATATTGTGAAACAATACAACAGTACAGTTCACAATACTATCGGAGTCAAACCTGTAAAAGTTGCAACCAAACTTGCAACCAAAATACCAAAATATTCAATTAAAGACAGTGTGAGGATTAGTAAACACAGGGAAGCATTTACGAAAGGTTACACACTAAACTGGTAAAATGATATTTTTAAGATTAAAAAGGTAAACGTAACCAATCCGACAACATATATATTAGAAGATCAAGACGAGAAAGAAATCAAAGGTGCATTTTATGAAATGGAGTTGCAAAAGGTTAAACATTCAGAAATTTACCTGGCAGAAAAAGTCCTATGAAAGAGTGGAAATAAAGTCTTTGTAAAATGGTTAGGCTTCTCTAACGTACACAATAGCTGGATCGATAAAAAATAATGTTTGCTAGAAGTTGTTATAATAATAATAATAGTTAATAAGGCTAACATTGTAAAATTATATTAAAATAAATAATACAGACACAGTCTTTCTATTGTTTTTTATTATTACCAAACCATTATTTTAATAAAAAAAAGGTATTTTGTGTTGCACATTGCATTGTTTTTTATTATTATCAAACCATTCTTTTAATAAAAAGGTATTTTGTTTTGCACATTACATATTATTATTGCTGTGTCTACAACAATGGATGTTATATGTTAAACGATTGTTGATTTTTAACTCCGATAGCTTAGGACAACCTAGTGCAAGCATATCAGTTACAACGTTTTGCATTAGATAGGTTTGAATCAATTTCTTCTTTTCTAGACCCTTCACAAATACTTTTTCACCGGGTAGGATAATTTGCTTCAAATAAAGCGCTATATATGATAACACCATTCCAGCCGTTGAAGATTCATCCCAAGAAAGACCATGAATATTTCTTGTCACCCAGTCGTTATGTTTTATATGATATTGGCTTAAGCAACTAGACTACATTGATAGTTTAAAACTTTGATGCCAAACATCACCTAACAACAAGTCCTAAGCCGCAATTTCTTTGCACACAAACTCGTTTTTCTTGTATTTAAATCCCTGAATATCAATTATGTACATGTTTGTATATGTAGGTATGTAAATATATGCAGTAAACTTCGATTAATTAAATTAATATTAGGAGCAACCACCTTATATAGCAGATTACCACCATCTGCGTACTTTGCCAACCCACTTTTCAACCTATCACAAGAGTGAACACACATTTTGAATTGAAACCGGCCCATGTGTATTTGCAGCCTCTAAACATAAATAAAAAACATAAATCAGAATGCACTTTAATTAAACACAATTGACTTGAATGCGATATTTTGCATCTGTCATACTTTATAACTTCTCGCTAGAAAACCAAATTCAAAACAGCTACGCACATTTTGTCTGCATTTACATTTTTCAATATACGTGTGTGTGTGTGTGTTTTGAAGTATGTGTTCCATTGAAAGTAATATAAAGCCGGTCTGACTTCAAAACATGCCCACAAGTATTTTACATTGAAAGTATATAAGGTCGGTCCTAATTCAAGACGGTGCATGTGTATTTTACATATGTAAAATACGTGTGAGCACGTTTTGAATTAGGACCGGCCTTACCCCACTACTAATGGTGAATGGGAATCATCAATTATAAAAGAATATGTAAAACTTTCTCACGAACTTCCTATAACTAGTGTTAAATTAACAATCTTAAATAACGTGCAAAATATTGATGATTTTCCCACAAGACAATTAATTTTAAATGATTTTCACATGCTACATATAGGGGGATATGCTGGCATAAATAGCATGCTTAACAATATTAAAAAGTATTATTTCTGGAATGGCCTTCGAGAAAACATTGGATCGTTTATACAACGTGTCGACAATTGCCAAAGATATAAATATTCTAAACCACATATTGAACCCATAACAGTGACGACAATCGCCACCGGGGCATTTCAAAAAATATTTTTGGACTTAGTAGGTCCCCTTGAATTAAATTCAAGTGGATATAAATACATCTTAACTATACAATGCGATTTATCTAAGTTTGTAAAAGCATACCCACTATCTAATAAAGAAACTGTAACCGCAGCTAACTCATTTGTTAATAATTTTATATTAAAATATGGAGTACCTAACGAAACTGTCCCAGATCAAAGGACAGAATTTAAGTCATCGGTTTTAAAGAAACATGTAAAATTTTAAATGTTAACCACTTGAATGCTACTGCATACCACCATGAAACTTTAGGCGCTTAGAAAACTCTCACAAACATCATTACATGTCTAATAAATTTGTAAAAATCAATTTGCATTCCAAAAATGTGCGTTTTCAATGGAAACGTGAACAGTTAGCTATAGGAAGGTATAACAGTATTCAATAAAGAATTCAATTCTACATCTGCCATCGGCATAAAATTCGGAGTGTTCTTTTTAAATTAAACAAGTTGTTACCGTTCAAAGTTTGCAATTATTTACTAGTGATTTTCGTACAACCTGTATAAATTAGTCAATGTTTCACAAGTGCTAGACAAAAAAACTTGATCAATTACTAAACCCCAAGTCAAATTTGGTTAAAAAATGCGAAAAGTGATGTTGAAAATTTATTTGATAAAATTGTTGCTACATTTTCACAAAATACAAAATATTTCAAAAATCGTAAAGTTTAGGCTTCGGAAACCTAACGAAACTCCTTTTTATTTTGATAATAGAAACTGAAAATAAAATAATATACAGGATGTTCTATTTAAAAAAATACAACTTTAGTACATTTTGTGTTTCTTGGTCACCCTGTATATTAGGAAAATGATTTTAAAATGGAGCTCCACTCGGCCCCTATCCATCCCAAAGTGCAAACTTCTTGCAAATCATGCAATTTAGCCACAATGCTTCGTGGTGTATAACGTGAATAACCCTGTATATTGGTCGCCTCTCTAGTAGAACCTTAGGGATATCTCTAATTAGTAAATTTGTTAAAGTTAAAGTTATAAGAGTAAAACTATGGTAGATTGTTGTAGTTGGAAACTGATATTACTTTATAGTTTTTTTTATTTTCAAAATAAAAATAGTATTTGTATATCGTATGCATCTTTCTAAATCGCATTCTAAGCTTATCTTAAAGCCCAGATATAATGCATGTATTCAGTTATTCATATTTGTCACTAGTGGAAGGGTTAGTAGTTCAATACAACACAATGCATAGTTTTAATCCTCTATTAAACATAGAATATGTTTGTTTACAGTACAACTGACGCTTTTGATCTACTGTAAGGTCAATAAATGATTGTGTTTATTCATCAAGGACATCCGCTTGAGCTCATTTCAGTGCAGTTGATATATCTTTATATATTACATTTAATCTATTAGCAATTAAAACAGTTTCGAGTTTTTAACTACATAAATTAAGATATATTATGCTAAGCGAAATTGACTTCTTTTGTTAATGGCACTACAAGTTGCATCATTAGTGGAATAAATAGATGCTAAAATACACCGTGTGATTATACTTTAATCTAGTGTTTGAAGGAAAGGTTCTTCTATAATTTTACATACAACAGTGTAAGTGGTTGTGATAATATAACTCCACTATAACTTAACCGAAATCTTCAGACTTGATGATAAAGCGATAAAAGTTGGTTTACATAGCAGAGAACATGGTAATATGCAGAACGTACAAAGGTAAGTAAACATACTTTTAAGGTGTAGTACTTATATGTGGATCAGTACGTATCGTACTTATTCACTAAATTGACGCAAGTCCGTAAAATACTCTTGCTTAGCTACCTTTGCTAGAAAATTATGTAACTATGCAGATTGTAAATGATTTACTGAACTATCTTATACACATCTTTTAACGACATAAGCAAAATTTTGATCTTTAATACAGTATACTATTTTGCGCACAGACATAATTTCGGTCTTGAAAAGATTGTGTTATGAAGTTAATGTTTCATTGCCTCAAAAAATTACATACTTCTGCAGTCGTTAATTGGCTCCCGGCTAAACATCCCTCATTTACTCGAACAGCTTAAATCTTTTTGCGGTTTACTGCTGTCCTTTTGTATTTGTAACTTCTTGTTATCATTTCTAATTACCTAGTCTCCCTAGGAGATTATTCTGAATCCTTTCTCAAGCATCGATCCCTGTGAGTTAACAGCTGATGAACAAGTGCTATCAGCTCTCCTTCTTTTAATGTACCTCAAATACGATTGTTTTAGAATATGAAATAGAGGTTAGTATATATATTTTTAAGTGGGACTTCTATTCTTGAGTCTCTGCTTCTGGCACTTCTAAAAAGATATAGAACCTACTGCGTCGACTCCTACTGTTTGTTTACTCCTTTGCTTTAAATTTCAGATTTTTAACCTATGATTGCTATATTTCCAAATTGCTTTGATTAGCGAAAGGGGAGTCAACTCAGATTGTATTTTTACTGTCATATTTCGCAGCATATTTTGCTATACTACTTATGTCCAACTGGTCTTATTTCCAAACAAATTAGGTCTTTAACTTATTTTGAAACTATTTACGCTTGTATTCGTTAAGGCAGGCAACTACTTGAGACTTGCGTAACAAGTTCAAAGATGCATACTTTGGAAAAGTAGGAAAACCGAAGGCGATCCCACCCGATAATGTGACACTGTTTCGTAAATCCTGGTAGTAGATTCTAGCAGGTGAAATTCTAAAGACATTGCATACAGCTTTGTATTTTCCTCAAGGCAATAGTACTAAACGCGGCAACAGGAAGATATACTGTTATGGAAGACCTTGTTCAACCATTTGCTTGGAACTAGGTGTAATTTCAGAAAAAGTCGAAAGGTTGGGTAAATGAAGCGGTGTGTGAAAACACGGGATTAACTCCAGTGGAAGCAGATTTTGAAAAATGGAGAGAGAACCGGTATTGACGACATTAGTAATTCCGGTATAGTTGCGGTACAGTCATGGGCAAACAATTGTGACGACTAATGAAAGATTGAAGGGTATAGCTGGGAGACGTATATTAAGAAATGTCAGGGAAACCCAACGGATAACGGAATTTAAGGTGGGTGATGTCGCGTTAGTTAAAACACATCTCCAATCATCTGGGAAAACACATTGACAGGAAATTCTTTTGTGTATATGCTGAACCGCATGTGGTATCACGGATCGCTGGTCCTTAGGGGTAGCTCCTGCTAACTTACTTGTCACTTTTGGCGGTTAAGATTGTCCTTTGGTCGATAGAATGTTTTGCTCTGCGCTCAAAAATCTAAATTTAATTGGGGGGGGGGAGGTGTGATGCGCCCCCGCCTTTAATTATTTAATTATATCCGATTTAATTTACACCCGACGTGTGCCTTATTAGTCAAGATTAAAATATTTTGTTTATGGGATTATAAGTCGAATTCAGGAGATGCAGCGGTTTGCAAACTGCTATCAAATAGGCTTTTTTGTATTCGGTGGTAAAGTGTATTATTAAAGTGAAGTGACAATTTCTAGGCAGTAGTCCAGCGCATAATAGGACAAAATGGCGGTTCTGTTTATGCCTAGTTATGGGCCTCAAGAATATATACGATGGGGAAGTTAGTTCGTGTGAAAATCTGGCGATTGTCGCACATGCTATCCGGGTAGAGTATAATAAAGTTAAGGTGGCGTATAGATTATTATGTTATATAATACGCATTTAGTATGTTTATTGTAAGAAATTGGTATATGGCATCTTACTTTAGTAGCAGTTGTTTTTATACCGTCATCTGGGCTGCAATCAGTTTCTGTTATTTATCCACTGGAAATTAATACTGAAGTGTGTATTCATTTTAGAAGGGCTTTACCTAAGCTACGATATTAAAGGCAGTAGTGTACCGGTTTTCGTGTGTTTACCCAGGCCGAAATTTAAAAAGCAGCGTGGTCAAGTGAAGAAGACTAACGTCATTATCAGTACAGCTACATATATAAAGGTAGAAATTTTCTGTGCTCTGCGGAATAGATGTATTTTCATATAATTTTAGACTACTTGCTATTGATGAAAATAATTTCAGATATGCTGGGTTTGGGTTCAACTGCTAGTATTGTAATACGTTTATGTAGAAATGTTCCTCGCAATAAAAATTACCGAGTTTATTTTGATGACTTTCACACTTTCCATTCTATTCTCAGTGTACTTGGAGAAAAATGGTAACGACTACCTCGGGCCTATATCCAGACGAAGAATTTCTAATGGCAAACTGGTTACTGATATAATCGGGAACAAATAAACGTTGTTGTGACTCATCTATGTGTGGAACATGAAACACGACTTACAATAATTATGTTTGGTTTTATTAAAATACTTCACAATCGAATGTAAACATTCGCATATATCGTTTATGAATCGTTTATCGAAAATGAATGATGTAAAATTGACAATTGTCGTATCGTTAATCTCTGCCTTTATTATTATATTTAGAACTTGCGACCGAAAGCGGATAATAATTAATGACTAATTACAACACCTCACACTTATAATTTAGTCACAGACCATATCCAAGTATATAGAAAGCCAAAGCTACATGTAGACATCACAAAGGGTAACCAAATAATATTTAGAGCCAGTTATAGGTGCCCTCCGAATCTATATGCAGGTAAAACAGTTTAAATACATTTTTGAATAATATTTTTAACAAATCTTATTTGTGCTAGTTAAACCAACTAATTCATATTACAAAAATTTACGAGTATACTATCAAAAGGAAAACCGCAGAAGAAAATCAGGTACATGAAAAACCAGCTCGCAATCGAAGCAAATCAGAACAAATATGTACTTGTAAATTTTTGCATTATAGAAACTTGAAAAAGAAACTTTACCCATACCTACTAGCGCTAACTAAACTATAAACTTTTTTTGACAATCATTATTCGCTTTTTTCACATCATGTATTACATACAAATGTATTATAATATAGAACTTGGCTGTTTATGCATACGGAATTTATTTTGGTTCAAACTTGAGGTTAGGTACATTTTGTTGCTTTTGCTCTTATACTGCTATTTTTATTTTGGTTCGTTTTGAGAAAGGCTTCCAAGTAAAACAGCTTTTTAACACTAAATCTAATTTAAAACATTTGTACATTTAAATAACCATGCTTTAAAATAAACATTTAAAACCTCAGGGGCTGCTGGTGATTGTGAATATTTTACGTTACTGACGGTCAAAATCACTTTTGCAGCCTTTGTATCAGTTATGCAGGTACAAATATAAAGTATTTCTTCAAATTCAACCACAGGATATTCCTTTTAGTGTACTGCCAAGGCGAGTAGGGTAGCGAAACCTGTATTGAAAGCTGAAACAGATAATAAACTACGACAGTCCCCTAATAAATCCAAAAAACTCACCAAGCCAAAGTTAATCGATGATGGGCGATTTTCTTTAGTATGCTATTAAACGCAAAATTTTCAAAATGCACTCTAAAAGTTGTATATTTTGGTTGAGGTAATGGAAATCTTATATTGCAACCCTATATCTTTAGGACTACATGTAACTGTGAAATTGTAGAAATAAGAAATAAGTTCATGTGGAATTTTTGACTTTATGCGACAAGTTCGAAGAGATATTACCAACAATTGGTTTTTAATTTAGAATGAAAGACGGCAGGCGTGGTTTATTTGAGCTGGAGTAACGTAGCGGCAGGACGTGCTTAGTTTTTGATAGATTATTACTCAAACAAAGGAATGACAGTCTTCAAAGAAAAGTTGGTACGACAAATACAAGTAAAACATTTTCAAAAAGCCTTTTGGAGAAGGAACAAGGTTAGTTTTCGATAACGGTACAATTGTTGCTCTTGGAAATTGTTTTAGATTTATTGTACAGGCATTTTAATTTAAGAACTCAACGTCGTTTGACAGACTGCGCAAAAATCTAATATCAGTGGCGTAGTCAAGTTATTACGGCGATGGTTAGGAGGATGCATTTTATAAATATTCTCACACAAAAACGTGGTTTTTATTTATTCTAGATCGGAATCTAACAAGATTCAGTGTTATCGTATGCTGGTAGTATAAATGCCCGATAATAGCGTTATAGAAAAAAAGTAAATTTAACTGATTAAATTGTAATTTAAAATTTAGAGTAAAAAATACCCGACGCCAATCGAAAACTGAAACACCTAATTATATAAAGTTAACCCTTCCAAACCAATGTATGTTTTGTCTTCTGTTCTTTTGGGTTCTTCTTAAATTGAAATACTTCTACTACATGTAGGAAGTAAAGATGACTTTATTCCAGGTGTTTCATATTTATGTTCAACAAAATCACTACTTGCAGGTTATTATGACGTAATGAATGCGGAGTTGTTTACTAAGTGGTTTAAATGATCTTTACTTGTGAATCTGAAAAATCCTAGTGTAATTGTACTTGATTATGCATCGTTTCATCCTTATTCGTTAGAAAAAAAGTAGTAACAAAAACATGTTCCACTAAGTAAGAAATGATCGATTGGTTACCTGCACAAACGCAATATTACTTGTGAGTTTTTTATGTTGAAGAGGGAATTGTCGGCATTAGTAAGGCAAAAATCAAGCCGAAAACCTATGGAATAAAGATATTGCTGCAAAATACGGTAATAAAGTTATAAGAGTGCCCGTATACCATGGCCAATTCAATTCCATTGAGCTAATATCGGCTAACTGTAACAATGTTAATAACAAAAATATTGGAAAATTAAATCGGCAATACAATGATGATAATGTAAGAGCGATCTAGTTCGAATCGTTTCAAAGAATCGAAAGTACATATTGGGAAAAAATATGTAAAGCACGCTGCAGTATCCATGTATGAATAGCGGATCACTAAAAAACGTTTTAAACTTATGAAACTACTCGTTTTCACTGTAGAAAGTGCCACCAGTAGTAGCTATAGTGGAAGTGGTTTGAATTCTTGTACGGACTAATCGACTCAATCGTTGTAATAAATATCATTCTTGTTATTTGTAAGTGATTAAACTTCAAATGGATTAGTTGTTTTTGTATGTCAACAAACATTTACTTTTATAAATATACTTCTAAAACATACATTTACTGTATGCGGGCCCGTCGCTATGGTCCGTGCCGCCATCAAGCAAACCATTTAATTCCGCTTCCTTTCCCAAAACCAGTTCTTCAGATTGATTTTTCTGCAATTTAAAAAAAAATTAATTTTCTTCACTAATTCTTGCAATCATTATAATAAACAATCTTTTAAGCATGGGCTATGTTAAAGAAAACTTTTGTGTAGAAATAATTAAATAATTAAATATAAAATAAAACATTAACAAAAAGAATATATAAGCTTAGTTATATATATATTACTACGCATTTACCTTTTTGGGGAGAAAAATCTGAAACAGTTTTCTATAAATCTAAATTCTGTGCTATTTCATTTTCTATCGATATCATAGCCATTCATACCAATCGATTTTCTGTCATCGATGCTCTTAAATGGTTTTAATTTTTAATTTTGAAAAATTTCCTTTAGCGTCTGCAAGAGATACTGGCATTGTTAGCATTATGCTCAAAGCAGTAGTTAAATTTGGATTTGTTTCCATTAGATTTTGATTTAAATAGTTATTTGTATGTCAAGGCCGCGAGATTGCCTTTTGGCGTACCGAGAGAATGGTTATCGCCGAGGCTGCTTGCGGCCGAGGTAAGATAATCTTGAGGTCGCCAAAAAATTTCGCGACCAATGTGTACACACTATTCTTTGCTTAAGATCATGTTGCTATAGAAATATATACATATTAAGCAATTTTGAGTGTTCGTAAAAATTCGTACAAATATCAAGTAGCGATGGCGACATTTCTTACACTCCGCCAGAGCTTAAAAATATTGTTAACGCAGTCCCTTCCGATTTAATTTTAGAAAAATCAAAACGGCAATACGAAAAATGCTATAACAATTTTAAAAATTGGTGTTAAGAACAAAATATATAGACGGTGTCTGAGAACATTTTATTGGCTTATTTGAAGGAGAAATCAAAAATTGTGAAAAGTTCAACCTTATGAAGTATCTATTCTATGTTGAAGTGTATGCTCAACGTACGAGATGAGCTCGAAGTGAGGAAGTTATAGTCGGAACCTTTTTTGAAAAGATAATCAGTAGCTCATCAACCACAAAAAATTAAAAGTTTTGACGCCTGATCAAATTAATTCATTCCTGATAGAAGCTAGTGATATAAATTACTTATTGTGGAAGGTAAATATTGTTTGTTTGTGCTTAAACGCCATGGTGGGTGGAAGTCCACTACCGTTGCGAATGGATGTGTACAGGACTCCATTGAAAATAAGATAAACATTGCCAAATCCAATTCTGGCACTATATCTAGTACGAGTCTAAATACTAATATAACAAATTTTAATAATTATTCTGAGACATTAAATTTAGTTGCATCTACTTTAGGTGCATAGGTACTAATGTCAGTCTCAGTAATAATGAAAACTGTACAATTAATATTAATATTAAACCTAAATAATTTATATTTTCTGTTTAATAAAAAGTAATAACACTGTGTTATCCTATTTTAGAAATGCAGAAATTTGAAGTGATAGTTGGTTACTAGTGGTAACGGACGCAAAAATGAATTTCGCGTACTGTGTAGAGTACGCGAAATAGCTATTTCGCGTATAGTTGCACAAAAATTAGTTTTAGAGCGTCTTGCAGCTCAAGGTCTGTATTTATTATGGTTGCAACCAATTCATTTCTTTGTGTAATTCAAAACCATTAAAATCAAATTGAAATTTTTCCGGTTCAGACAATGTAATTTCTAAATTTTTGCAATGCTTTAATAGTTCTTCTGATGGTCAATTACTAATTGCCTTAATGTTATGTAAAAATTAATATCTATGTATGACTCTCAAATTATTCAAATCTGTCTTGTATAGCAGATATTACTTTGTCTATTACTACACTGAAATATTCGAACTCAAATTTCTTCTCAAAATCTAGGATTTGATCATCTCGCCATCGTAATTAAACTGCTTGTTTTTCTTACGTCTTCTCTGTTCGTTTTCAGCTATAACGCCTACTAGTATTTCGATTTCATGTGCAACACCTTTAGCAGTTGTATACTGTTTAATAGGCTTAATGCATTCTCCAATGTTTTTTGTGCAAACTCATTAATACGTTGAATATTCTGTAGTTGTTTGCTAACTGGATTAATGATGCTTAATATATCGTACCTAATTATCGTATTGCAAACAAATTTGTAGTTGCATATACTTTTGCCAGTACAAAAGCTTCTGCTTTTGTGTGCAACCCATGTGATCCGTTTAATTCCTTGTTTTCTATTATTAGCCGAGGAGCTAACAGGGATTGAGCGTGCATGAAAGAGTGACGCAGTTTGACTTTTGATGATTGTTGGGGGCACCTAGTAGATGAAAAAAATCGATGTGTTCGCGTTCCTAGCAGGTGTACAACGTGGGGGGAGGGAGAGAAGTCGCAGTTTAGAGTCACTTACCGAATCACCTATAACTTGGGAACAGTTGAAGACAGAATAACGATTCAAACGCCAATCTGTTCTAAACAATATGTACTACAATTATGTATATTAGATTTTTGCCATATCTTGCACCTAAATCGACTAATTTACTATTTTGTGAAAGAATTAAAATTTGTGTGATTTTTTCTTTAAAGTTTAAACGTGCTTAACGATAGTTTTAACAGAAAAACCTTCAACCGAATAATAGATAACACAAAACAGCTATTTAGCACAAATATTTTGAGTTGCTAGAGTTATATTGTAAGCGTATCGTAATTTGTTGTAATTTGTGTGTAAGGAAGTTACAATATCCGATGTCACACTTATCGTAGCAAAATCAATTTATACGATGACAAAAAGGAAGGAAAATTCATAATGCACTATGCAAATTAACTATACAAATTATTTAACTTATACTAGGTCCAAATTGCTTACTTACTTACTAGGTCTGTAGGGAAGACCAATCACGTTATGATAATTACTGTATGATATTAACTGGACCAGACAAAACTGATAGTTTACAATGTTTTTAACAATACTCTGTTAGTATTAGCACACACTATTTACAAGTTGCACATATTGTTTAAAAACTAATGTGTTTATGAATTCAACTTCTTTAGATATTAAATATCTTTATTCAAGTATTCTTCATCTGAACCCGTTATGTTAAGAGAGTTTTGGCATTTGTCACTACACCTGCAATAAGAGCAGCATGAAGCACTGTGAGAGTAACAATCACAAGTTTTCTTAGAACAATTTTCACAACTACACGGCCGAACCAAAGAGGTAGGCGTGGCAGGCAAGTTCATAAAAAGTGGACGCAGTTTGCTTTGTTCGTCTTAGTAATATCCATAGTTTGCAAAATCGATTGATTCGACCATTGCATTTAAAGAATTTTGCAAATGTATAACTGTACAATACATCTTAGTATATAAATATAAAAACTATAGGAGGTGCAAGGTATTTTATGTATATTGTTTATTGCAGATGGAGTTGTATAAAACTGAATGTAGCGGCTTTCGTCACATGTTGAACCTTTTCTTTTCGTTAAACTTAAATATAATGATTCAACCCTTCTTAATGGTTCTTTTTCAATACCTGGTTGAATGTAATTCAAAATTTCTTATACATAATAATTTATTCTAGCATACTTACAGGCTGCGTTTTTTGTGTCTACCTTACTGGTAGTATTACATCCTGTTAGTGCATGAAGGTGCAGAAAGGACTTTTGAAAACTTTTGTTCTAGATGATCAGTAACTGAGTAACATTTCAAGCCCCTCTTCTTTTCTCCTTTTACCACAACAAGTCACAAACCTCGACATCCTAGTTCTTTCAACTCGTCCCAAAACCTTACACCAAGAACAAACACATCTGTGTCTGGACTTTGGATGATTATGCTGTGAATGTTTGGCTCACTAACTAAGTAATTCTGGGCGTGGAGGATTATTCTCGTATCAGCCTTTTTGTCATTATTTGTTAAAGGAGGATACGATGAAATATTTTGCGTGCCTTCTTTGCACATACACAAATATCTATCATTGAAACAACCAGATAGAAAAAATTTCTTACCAGTAGGAACATGAACATGATATAAAATGTAGTTGGAGATATATTGCAGAAGCTTGTTTTTGTTCTCTGATACAGATAAATATCGTGACCAATGAGATGTGAATGTGAACAATCATAGGAGATTTACCTCCACTCCTATATTCATGTTCAATATTTTTTTATTCACAATTCATCGTATCGGTCGTATACAATATCAACACGCATCGTATTACTCTGGTTGAGGGCTTTTTCAATCAGTGACATTTGGTTTAATGCTAGGTCTTTAAAATGCTCCATTTTTGATACAACTGTATTTGGAATCCCATGAATAAGTGCCATTCCGTAAAAAATGTGTGCTTGATTTACAAGTTTCTGCATGTTATTTAAGGAGTCATTGCACTCACATTTACTAACTCAGATTTAATACTTTTTTCTAGATGTCCACTCTCATTAGCAAGGCTTAAGGGATATGACATTAACTCGTGTCTTAATAGCTCTTGCATGTTGAAATTCCTTTGAACCGCTAATATTATAATTTTACTTGTGTTTCCTCCATTAGAGACCGAAACTTTGTGCTTCTTTTGCCCTCTTTTACAGTTGAGGCGAATGAAAGTATTAGAATACGTTCAATTGGAGCATATAGACTTTTAACTCTTTTGATCATACTGTCATTTTCGAACTTATTATAAATTATCTGTCCGTTTACAGTCAAGTTTAAAAGGTAAGAAACAGCATCTTCTTGTACTACTAACCCGCTGACAATATTTCCTAGTGGTGTGATTCTGAGAAATGGTTGTCGTGATCCATAAAAAACTTTTCAATCAATTGAACATCCTTTTCATCCTTATCAATTCTGATGTTACTCCATTCTTTATGTATGTTATTTACGTCACCTGTTGGGTCTTGATTCATGTCATAGAAATTTAACTGGGTCATAGACAAGTCCGCCTTATGGTGGTAGAGTAAACACCACTTACTCGTTGCAGATTCATTTGATGTCAAGCTAATCAAACCCCATTGAACTTTAGAAGATAGAACAAGTTATTGCTCAAGGACATGGTCTGTAGCAACACTGTTAAATTTTCCAACTTGTCTTTTCACTGAAAAATAGCTCATTTTGAATGCAACTACTATCTCTTCTGGTAAGTTGAACATATCTTCTAAATGCGTAACGCATCCTCGAGCATAGTGATAATAACTGAATATCAAAAAATATGGACCCATTCTTTGAACAACGTTTAAATGTAGGTCCCAGTTTCCATCCCTGTCAGCTTTAACCCGGTCCAAAAGAAGTTCAACCATTTTGCAATAATCTGTCCAAATACTTAAAAGTTTCATTACTCTTGATTTTTAATCCAAGAAAACAAAGAATTTCTTTACAATGCTGCAGTGTTCCTCTTGTATCATTTCAAAAACAGCGGTTGCATCATCCTCTGTTTTCATTACAGATGCTTGTAGTTCTTGAAATAAGCCCTTAGTAAGTTCGAAATCTTTCATTTGTAGCACTTCACAAAAAATTGCTTTAATTGCAATCTTCTGCACGATTCGTATACAAGTTTATGTACGCGAATGCTCCGATTGTACTGCACTCCACGCAAATCAGACTTTATCGTATTCTCTCTATACACTTCAGTTTCTAAAATAATGTCTGAAAACCTACAACTTACAACATACTGACCTATAATGCTAAGCCAGTTTCTAACAAGGTGGAATGGTCCAATTCTTAAATAAAATCTTTCAAACCCTGTTGTTTGTAACTGTACTAGTTTTGTTGACAAATAAACAGCTACATCACAACTGAGTACTGCATATGTCTACCATAACTGGCTATTATTTGTAGGAAATTGTACAAGACTGTATACACAGAATCAGTAATGGTAGGAGGTGCTGCAAACAATGTAGAAAATCTTAAGTTGGTCGTTGGCATATCTGATGTTGATATTACTTGATTGAAAGGAGTCCAACTCGTAAATAAAACCTTCTTTGGTGTAATAAAGTCATCGCCTTTGCAATCAAGGTTAAGTCTTGACACTACCCAAATAAGTCGATTTAGGTGCAAGATATGGCAAAAGGTCTAATATACTTAATTGTAGAACACATTGCTTAGAACAGATTGACGTTTGAATCGTTACTCTGTCCTTAACCGGGTCCCAAGTTACAGCTGATCCGGTAAGTGGCTCAAAACTGCGACTTCTCCCCCTTGCCCCCACGTTGTGCACCTGTTAAGAACGCAAACACTTTGATGATTTTTATCTACTAGGTGCCCCCAGCAATAATCAAAAGTCAAACTGCGTCACTCTTTCATGCATGCTCAACCCCTCTTAGCCTCAGGACTATATATAAATTAAAGCATAATAAATTTCTTTCAACTGATATCTAATTGGCTTAATTGCAGAATTGCGTGGTTTTCAACGTGTATCTAAAAGTTTTTTAAAACGTCCTATCGACTGATTCAGAAAAAAATTATATAAATGCTAAGTTATTCCTAAAAACGAAACAGTTTCAACAGTGTCTTTTACTGCATTATTAACTACAAGATATAATGTATGCGCTATACAAGGTACATAAAAAGCTCTTGAATTCATATTTGATATTTGCCTTTGTATTTCATTGTTTTTCAGTACATATTCGCTCCGTTATCAGAGCTCTGGTCAAGCATATCATTAATACGTATCCCAAGTTTTTCTAATTCGTCTAAAAATCTTGTACTGTTTATTAAAAATTATTTTATGTTTTCTTAATTTTTACAAACGAAACGAAAAATACACATTTGTTCTCGATGACTGTAATCAGTGCAATCTAATATTACAGAGTAGCACTTTGATTTTCGTAGTGCAGTTAAAAGTTCTAATTTAATTTTTGTGGACATCAACAAAACCAATTCTTTTTGTACGCTTGGTCTAAAATAATGTACACAATTTTTTTTACGTTTAATTTTATCCAAATGTAGTTTTATAGTGTCGTCAAATAGGTCAAATAATTCTACAATTTTTAAAAAATTGTCATTATTTGGTACATAAAGACAAAAAGATGTTATTTAAGGGCTAAATTTTGTACAGCTATTGCTCGAATGATTCACATAAGCGAACTAAAACATATTTCCATCGCTTTGCTTCTTTATCTAATAAACGTTACTGCACGTAATCAACGATTTTATTTAACTTTAAACAAATTAACATTTCTTGCCAAATTGAAAATTTTGATGTGGTTTTTACATTTTACATGGTACTGCCAACAATTACTAAGATTTTTCCAGTCATTATATCCACCTTTTGAAGAAAATTCATTGCCAACCACTATTTTATTAAAACAATTCAAGTCGAGCGTAACTTCTTACAAGAAACAAGTGATGTGCGTAGGCACAGAGTTAGACCTTATCAACAAATAGTGTATTAAGTCAATAGATTAACCATTTGTTGTAAATAAATTTTCACTTAATATCTACAGGTATCTTAAGTGGCTTGGTTGATGATAACAGATTTCCACATTTATAAATTATATCAGTTTGAGTGTTCTATAAATGTTGGAAACAAAGTATATTTTCTACGCACGGGTTAAAAGGTTCGCGAGTTATCAACAAAGTAATAGTGTGACTTAAATATTTAGTTCAATAACATGCAGTTGTAGTAATAATATACAAAGAAAATGAAGTAATCTATTCATATCGGCAAACTTGCAACAATTTTTAAGAAATTCATATTTTTAGTTCAAGATTCCTCATCGCCGCATGGTAGTTTCTATAAGGTAGATGTGAGACAGTAAGATAACCATAGCTAGCTGATTTTAGACAATGGACTTATAAGGTATGATAGTATTCTTTTCTAATCACTCGTAATATTTGTGAAATATGTTCACACACATTTTTGGACAACTAAAACGTTACTCCAATTTTTAAATAAAGTAATATAAACGGTCCCAATATATTCATATCAATTTGCAGTGAACGATATGCTACTTATATCAACCATGTGAAATTATTTCTCACACATGACTTTAAATTGTTTTAACAATTCACAATGAAAGAAAGCAAGTGCACAGCATTAAATATGATTGCAGTTTATTCTGCTGAAAGTTGTTTATTATAGTGTTTTTTGGCATATATTGTGTTTTATTGTAGTAGAGGAATAATGCAACTTCTAGCATATTTTTTGAATAAAGCTGTTGTCATCTATAAATCTTCTGGATGTGTTTCAATAGTGAAGAAGTGATAGAAACGGCGGAAAGATTAGAAAACTCGAATATTGTCAGCCAATAGAAAATAAGTGAGCGTACCCGATTCCTAATTGTTTGTTGTCTAAAGTTTGGAAAGTTTGGTAGTGGTCTCTATCGCAGCTAACCGACCCTGCGCCGCGTCGTAAAGGTATTCCTGCGTTCCCCCGTGAATGCGCTTCGGTTACTAGTAAATGCACCGTCCGCCCGTTGCTAACTGCGAATAAATTATATAATATCTCAGTTAGTAAAAGGTGTCGTTTTTGGTGACTTTAAATTAAAGAAATGGAGATAATTTATGGGATAAATAATCTAAATAATATTAATTGATTGAATGGTTTATTTGTCAGATTATAAAATTGTGAAGTGTAGATATTATTTCTTTTCATTATACGAATATTGATTGACTGCGTGTTATTATTCCAAACAGGTAAGATTTGAAGGGGTAAATTTATTTGATCATCGTAACGTTGTGCACTCTGTGTGAATTAAACTGTGCTAGCCGTGGCATACTTAAAATTAGAATATTAGAAAAACACAGAGCGATGGCGTTCAGCAGGAAACCGGACGTTTATTACATCGGCGTGCGGCGTTATCATATCAATATATATATATATATATATATATATATATATATATATATATATTAAAAGATAAGTAAGTTTAGTGAGTCTTAAATTCATACAAAGTAAAAAAGAATTAATGGCAAGTGACTCAAATTCAGCCACGAGGGCATTCTGTCGACGCGTTTCCCCCAATTGGGGCTCATCAGGATAGGAGTAGCAAAGTTGTAATATTTAATAAGACACATTATGGGAAGTACAGCATTACCTAGATCATAATTTGTGTCTTCGTGTCGTTTTACCTGTCATCGCAACGTTTTAGCAACAGCCGGCACGGAGGAGATCCGGTAGTTGAGCCCACTTCCATAATTGCTGTACTAATTTATTACTTGCTATGCTATTTCCATGAAGCCTTCAAATGTGTTGGTTTCTTTTCGCAACTAATCTTTCTGCATAAATAGAACCGTATAATAATCTAAAACGCATTTACAATCGGAACTGTAAGTATTAGTTATACAGAATTATTACACAGTTGGGTTTGGAATTTTTATTATTGGGCATTTATCACATGTGTTTTGCTGGCCACAGCAGGTAATGACGTAATTTGGTCAATTCAAACTCAGAAGCCACAAGGCTTCGCATAGCTTACTTTGTACCATACAGCCGTCTAAAGCTGATGTCGATTCTTATTAATATTAAGAAAATTGACTGTTTTTTTGTCTAAAACATAACGAAAGTATATTTGAAACCACAAAATGGTAAAGTTTTTTAAAGAGTATAGGTTCGATCAGAAGAACAAACTATTTATTTACATTGTTAGAATCAACGTGTTAAGTAAACGAAGTTTTCAGTTTTGTACAAGGTAAAAAGTTTAGCTAGTGCAATATCTAGCTCCTTTAATAGTTTATACAGTGTGGAAATTTTAACTGAAACACATTGTGTAACCTAATAAATAAAGGTGGGCTGCAAAATTCCTGAAACATGTAATTTTTTATGTTCAATGTGGCATATTACAAAGAGTTTTGTTTATTTTTTAATTATCTTGGGCGATTGGAGCAACCCCCAACTTTCTTTTAAGTGGAAGGGTAAGTTGACCAACTTTTTATCTTAAAGCTTTTTCAATTGCAAAATCAACTACGTATTTATTCGTTACGTTTTATAAGCAATGTGCCGGTAAAAAAGAAAATAAGCAACTGTCTTCTGAAACCACTTTAATGTAGGGATGGACACGAACCGAACAGGTTCGAGGTTCGGTTCGAGGTTCGGTTGGATTTTTCGAACCGAACCAAACCGGACATTTTATTTTCGAAGCGAACCTCGAACCGACCGGAAAATTTTTCAAACCGAACCGAACCTAGCCCAAGGTTCGGTCCGGTTCGGTTCGAAAGGTTCGATTTTTTAAATAAAAATTTAGTTTAAAAATTTAATTTTTACTAAAAACAGGTAATTTCAACCAAATGCACATTTTAAAAATTTCTAGTCGCAAGCATATAAGAAATACAACAATTTCCTAATGTACATGTAATGTACATAGTAATCGAATTTTAAGCCAATAGGTAAAAATGTAATAGGTATTAATTAGTGTTATATATCTAATAAATTTTGTCATCGAGGCACGTTTGTAGATCAAAAAATTCTAGATTAGTTCGATTTGTTTAATGCTCCTTATTTCAAATTGTTGCTTGTTTATAACCAGTATTAGATATTAAAGAAACTCGAAATGATTTTGAAAATTTGGTTTTAAAAGTAAGTTTATTTTATTTAATGAACAGAAGTCGTGTTGAAAACCGAAAACCATCTTAAACATATACAAACTGAGGTCACGGACTAGAGACTACACAAGTTTTCAGAATAAACAAAACAATTTAATTCTTAATTAAGTATGTATTATTAATCCATCATTTTGAATTTTTTACTTTTGTATGAAAACCAGCTCTCTATTAATATTAAAAAAATGCGACCTTGTAGCAAAAACTAATCTCATTTTCTTTTGTACACAATCGCTCAACAAATGGTGTTACAAAACGCATGGTACCATACTATTTACTGTTTATTTTGTGTGGCCATTACCACTAACGTCTATAGAAGTAGCCGATACTCCAGAAGAATGACCCCGAACTTTCTCTCAAAACCAAGGATTGAAGTTTATGACCCATGGTGGCATTAACTTTTCAATATATACTGACATAAAATAACACAGTATAATGCAAACAATAAGCAGACATAATGCCCGTGCCATAAATACTGTTATATTTTATTATGAAAACCGTAAATGCTGTTTGAGGTAGATTTACGATTCTTTCCGAGAACCATCTGATATCGTCTTTTAAAAGAAATACTAATAATAATAAAGATAAACTGACAAACAGCTTTTTGTTTGTACCGTATACAAAGTCAGCAACACCTTATTGTCTTGATATTCTTTTTATACTAACTAAAACTAAAATAAAAGTCATCGCAAAGATCGTGCGATATCGTTCCTTCACGGTAAAAAGACATTAGTAAAAATCATCAATTATTAACACGTTCTAAATTTTAGAGGTGGCTTTCACTATTAACCTAATTGTAATTACGCTTTGTTAAAAATAGCACGTATTGAAAAATCAAACCTGGACAAATAGTATTAATATGATTTATGCTACTAAAATCTAAAGCAGATTAATGTTGGGTTTATTTGAAAGTAACAACTACTAAATATAAAAACTACATTAAACATTTAAATTGTTGTAGTTGAACGCACTAGTTGTTTAAAATATCAAAATATCGAACCGGTTCGGTTCGGTTCGGTTCGTTTTTTTCGAACCGAACCGAACCGAACCGGAATATATTTTTTCGAACCGAACCGGACTAAAAAGTTTTCGAACCGAACCGAACTTAGAGCAAGGTTCGACTCGGTTCGGTTCGAATCCATCACTACTTAATATAACATTTCTTTCTTATTTGATAAACCACAATAACAACTCCATACCTTATCACACCTGCTCGATAGTTTGTTTGCATATTTGCACTGAATGTGATTGAATTGTTAGTACTTGTTTGTATTTCAACGTGTAAATTAACAACCAAAGTAAGAAATTGCCTTATTTAACCGAGACACATCGTATCGAAGTTTTAATGATCATCCGACATAGAGACTACAGTCGACAGTTTGTTTATTTGTTGAAGTTCATCCATAATTGCCTCGGATTCCTCGAAGTATAATTAGCAAAATTGAAACTCGATATTGGGAGATGGGACACGTGAGGGAAGCTCCTCCACAAAGGCCTTTAAATATAAGATGTAAAACCTGCACAAGCTTAACGAAGATGATTCTGATAATAGACTCGAATTTTGCGAACCAAGTATGACTTTAATTGTTGGTGAACAAATTACTTTGTAGTGGATGTTGTTTGCTGATAAAGCTACGTTCACATTACTTGGGCAGATAAATCGACACAACTATCGTTATTGGACTGATGAAAGTCCCCAATAGATGCGTAAATACCACACTCAATAGCCTAAAAATCAAACGTCTTTGCTGGTATTATTGGGGATGGCATAGTAGGTTCTGTATTTTTCAATGAAAACGTAACCGGACAAACACACCTAACTATGCCTAAGATGCACTGGTTTCTGCTTTAGCGGTTTTATTTCCCAATAATCTGGATCCTGACTTATATGGCCAACAGGTGTAGTTTCAACAAGGCGGGACATACCACATTTTGAGCAAAATGTGCTTAGTTATCTTAACAAAAAAAAGGTGGGAGTTGCTGAAACCTTTCAGATAATTAAAAAATAAATAAAGTTGAGGGGTGGTTATGAAAGAAAACGTTTGTACTAGCTTATAGCGTCTTTTCAAAGTTTCAGAGTTATGACGTTCAATGTCATTAGGTTGTCCTAATTAAGTAGAAGGAATGAAAACTTACGGAAAGAATGTCTTTAGGGATTAACTACATATGCATTGTTATTATAAAGTGAGTGATATACTTTTACAATCAATTATGATCAACATTTAACATATCTGGTTGAATTACAACATTTCGCTCCCTAATACAGTTTTCTAATCTTTCAGTACTGTTGATTAGATTCTATACACCAAATCCTTTACATAAACCTCAGTAATTCGCCTGTCTAATATCATGCGATTATAGTGGTAATGATTTTTCACAATTTCTGTTTCTGATAAGTTCTTGAAAAGAGCAGCTAACGTTTCTTAACTTGTAGATGGATGTGCGAAACTGCTCCACCTTCCATATAAATCATGTTCTCAATTTTTCTTAATCTTTGGAAATTAAACCACTCATAGTTGTTAAAATCGTCTTTAATTACGTTTCGATCCATGACCTAGGTCACGTAAATAAAGACGATTTTAATAACTATGAGTGATTTAATTCCCAGAGAAGATCAAGAAAAATACAGAATAAACCACAACAAACATACAGGAAGTATTTACATGTTCACAATTCTTTCGCGCTCGTTTTGCTACTGTGAAACCATAATCTTTTAACATTCACAAGAGTATCACTCACCAGTATTAATTATATATATCTTATCTCTTCCGCATTACCACGAAAAGTATGACTCAATGATAAAATTAGTTTGCAACCACATTAATCGGAGACCTTGTCATGCGGGCCTTCTAGAACAACTTTATGTAAATTTTCAACTGACCACTATTAGGAGAGGAATGGGCCTCATCTCTATATAATTCAGGCAGCAAAAGTAATTGGTATGGTTGGAATTTTAAGATTTTAAGTGAAATTTTTCAAGCTGCACTTTATGAGGTGTTTGACATTTATACTAATGGTTGTCATGACAACTTTTGTCGTTTCCATATCTTCAGTAAAATCCAATTCTCGAGCAATTAGATTTCACTCACTTAAAATTATATGCATTTTTAAAGTATATCTCTTAGTTTACGAAAACCCCCATGCATTAACACAAAAAGTATAATTACAATAAATGTCAGAAATCCTCGTTTCTTTATCAACAAGTTCACATTTTGTTATTTATTTTTGGTCCAAATAGTGCCAATTGCGGAGAATTATTCTTGGTAATAAGGTAAATTTGTCTATTCACAGTAAAACTTTAATCGAATATTTTATCAATAGAAATAGCTATCATGAATATTCCTGGGCCTCCAACATAAAAAGAGCAGCTAATTTCAATAACAAAAAAGAAGGACTTTTAGTGTTTTTAGTAAATAAATAGAAACATGTTATAAAAAATAAGCAATCAGACGCTTCTAGTAGTAAGTTGCAATCTGAAGCTTAGGTGAAAATCACAAAAGAATTTAAGAGTTCAGCTAGTGGTGTTGTACAGAGTTTCTTGTATTTTAAGAAACAAATAGAAGTACTAAAAATCGGCCAAAAAGAAAAATTTGCAGATGAAAAATGTACGCTCTTTGCTACAGCAGGTGGTCCGCCAGAAACCACTGTTTATACTCTAGTAGATGAGTACAGATTGAAGGATTACCGCTTGAATATGATAATGATGCTATGTGTAAGTATAATATGTCATTAACTTTAGTAAGTGATGTACCTTCAAAGGAAAAAATGGACAACACATGCATCCGTAGCTGTTGAAGAAACAATAGAAATTACCAATAAAAGTAAAACTTGTATTGCTTCTAGATTTCTTTTAATATGTAATTTGAATAATATTTGTAGCAGATAAAAAACGAACGGCTTGGGCAAAACCGACCCTTTCTCTGTTGAAGCAACCCAAAGCAATAGCTCTGCAGAAGCAAACATATAAGAGTTGTAACGTTCGTCTTCCTACTTTAAAACATTTCAGCATCTTCCTTAAATGATAAAATATCAAGGTGCAACTATTTTCAAATTTGCTACGTTGATTTTTTTGTTTACATACATTTGGGCCTCCTCTTTATTCAATTATGTATAATGTTTCTGCTGTTGTCGTTTATTGTAAATTATAGTATGCCAAGTTGTGACACGTTTACATGCCCCTCTGTTTAATGTGCCGAATCCTTGGTCTAAATCCAATAATTAGTTGCTTCGTATTTTCTAGGGTCCCATTATTAGAACTTGATAAATTAAAAAGTTTACAAGCCATATCCTCATGTACTGTAGGTTATATAATCTTTATGCGCTAAAACGCCTTTGTTATAATCATCTGTTTGTCGTTTTAAACACAGTCGGATCGGTGTCCTTTTACGTTGGCGAAATAAACGAGCACTATTCGGATTTTGCGCCAGGTGGCCATTGTGTGTTTCTCCAGCACTCCGATACATTGTTTAAACTTTTTTGGAGGTCGTGCAATCTCAGAATTGCGCTATGTGTAGTGAGTAACATGAGTTCTAGCATAGTCTCCTAGGAATTTTCTTTGTCGATGATTGATAGGTGGTTTGTTTTAAGCTATTCTTAACAATTTGATTTGCATCGCTAACTCAGGAACTGCATAACATTTTTGATTAATGTTGGACAACTGGTGGGTTCTAATAGCATTTTACGTTTACGTTTTAAGTACATCTTTGACTATTCATGATATTGTTTGTGAACAACATTCATCACGCATGACTTGGAATTAGTTCTTCGTTTTTGTTGTTTGGTAAAGTAGTTTAAATGGTTATCGTTTACCTGGATAAATGAGATAAACGAATTTTTTTCTGGCGGATAATATCGTGCATGTGCTTGGAATTGCTTCAAGACAAAGTTGGTGTACGTTTAATATGTCATTTACTTGAAATATTTAATGAATTTAAGTACTCTTACTACAATTTGTCGTGCTGGTTATGGGTTAATCGAATAATTAAAGTAACCCGTGAGTTCTTTAATATTCTCTGATGGAGCCAGTAAACTTTAAGGAAGGATTTCCTTAAAATGATGGAACGCAAATATCTTCCGATTATGCTAGGGGTCTATTCCTAGGGTAGAACCTATGAGGATTGGTCGTGGTTCCTTTTAAACATTATTTACTTACTATGGCTTAATTCATACCAAAATAAGGGTTTAGGGGGGGGGCGCCACCAAGTCAATAAATTTTAAACACAGAGTTTCCCTAAGGGGGACTTGGGAGTCCTTAGAGAGGAAAATTGTATTAAGTGCTTACGCAGGAGCTGTAAAGAAAATTGAATTAAATTAACAAAGTGAGGACACCAGAGGTATACTCTTGTGGGCAAATAATAAATAATAAAAGCTCATTCGGTACCTCTTTAGCCCATTAAATTTATAGAAATATACCCATAAGGCATAAAATGTCATTACACACCAAATAAATTCACAAAAGAAACTATATACAAAGATCTGTTACCTGGAATGCACCACCACACATGTATTCACAGTCATACCATCGATGAATGTTGCCCACATCAATAACTGCCCATTCTGGAACCTTCCCAACTAGTATTATACCATTCTAGACTGCAAGCTGCCACTCTATTCTCTCAATCACCACTTTGACCGTACAGCCAGACTCCACCAACTTTGCTGCATTTAGTGCATGCCTTGCACCAACAACCATATATAAAGCAGTTTGTTCTTACTTTCATCAAGTATGTTTCGGATGTTTAAACTATATTTCTCATTAATTGGTATACTGCTAGTACAAACTGTACACCAACTTGTGTATAAATTTTATTTCAAGTACTATATAAGTACTTGTTCACCACTATTAGCGGACACGTAGATGAAAATCAAAAGAGAGCCCTACTACCTCCTGCTGGTGTTTATATGTCCCTTTCTGCCCATCTCAAGCTTCAAAATACTCGTAACTCCGTTGATGCAAACAGAAGAGCCTTCTTAGTAAAATTTTAAACGGTTAACACATTTTTAACCCCCCCCCACAAGCAAACGCTCAACTACCACTTTAATTCCGAAAACACCAGTTTAGCCTTCACCAATTCTTTGTAAATTTATACCCTAATATCAACTGCCACCGAAATTTCATAATTTTGACGATACAAACAAAATCTTTTCTACGAAAGCACAAGTTTCGCGTCGAATTGGATATTCACCTCGTCGAATCTTAGCCACTACTCCTAAACGTTTATAATTAACACCCCTTCTACGGAACTATCTGTCTTTTTTTAGCCAACACACACACATTACTTTATTTTCAATTTGTTCCTGTCCTTGACGCAATGGCCCTCTCCAAGCAATATTTAAATAAGCCTGTCTCATTTAGACATATATCCTATCTGATACTCCTTCTTTGTTTATCTTTAGCAGCTTGTCCATGTAACCTATTTACCTTTTTCCCCACTAAAAATATTAGAACCTTCAAATGATGTTTATAGAAACATGCGGCATCTCACTCGTACATATTAAATCTATTCTTTCTTTGTCTTACTGCTTTCTCCCCAAGTCAACCCTACACTAACACATGATATCTCTATTCTGTTTCTATGCCTGCTATTAATACTCCCTGTTTCCAACGGTTATTTGTGCACAATATTTGCTTGAATCCCTAGTATCTAGCTACGGTAAAACCTATTTAGTACAATATCTTGACCAAAACGACTTTCAAACTCGTAAATAAATACTAAGAACGTGTTGTTTGTCTGCTCGTCTTTATTCAAATCTACTAGAACCGGAAACCGTTAAAGTTTGTTTCTCTCAAAACACTTCCACATCTTTTATAAATAATACTAAGAAAATATTCCTTGTACACACCGTTTAACAAACATTGTAACCACCACTTGTTCTCTTTTATTATAATTAAGTTTTTGAAAGTTATACCAATGCTAACGTTTTACCAATTATATTTTAACTTTATAAACTATGATTAAATATGTTTCTAGTTTACCATTCGCTATCTTTTAAATGCTATACTAAACACACTTGCAATATTTACATTATAACACACACTATCTTCTAAAAAGGTTAATGCTACTATACATCTAAGCATCCTGAAAGTTATTTGTAAAGTTAACACACGCTAACAGATGAAGTAAAATTGCTCTTTTAAAATAAATGAAACATTTTCATTAAATTGTTAATTTCAATGTTAGAGATATCAAAATCGTTTCAAATTTTTGATTAGTTGTAATTACATGTGGAAGCTTGCAATAAATTATGAAATGGGTTATCTAACACCTTTTAACATATAAATTTCACAGAAATATACATAATTTTTAGTGGACTGGTTAGGTTAATTATTTTGGTGAAATGATGCTAGTACTGGGTATGAAGTCCGAGTAATAATAGTTGGTATAAAATTCAAAATTTAATTTCTTCGAGCTAAACGTTTTGGCAACACTTTTTGCTTTCGTGAAAAGCATTATATAAAATAAATAATTGTCAAATTAAAAAAAATTATATACCGCTTTTGACAAAGTTACAAGGTGTTGCCGAAACGTTAAACTAGACGAAATCAGATTTTGAATTTTACACCAACTATTATTACTTTTCTCTAGCAAACAATGTCATACGTTAAACTTTTAGAAAAAACTCTTTCCCACAAAGATTTAAATCTAAAAGTAGCGCCTAACATTTATACTTAATTTAAGATTCAAATATGTATGTATGCAAAGAAGCTTATCTTTGCAACTTTATCACTTAACTCGCTTTATTTGAATGTCCCATCACATTTCTTATCTCTTAGCTTACGGTATTTCATCTATACCTTCTGTTCCATTTAACTTCCCCATTATTCTAGAAAAGTAAGTAAACTCGTTTCAAGTTATTTTTCAATTGAAATACAATCGTACTTTTTTTTTAAACTTCATCAAAGTTTGTTATAAAATAAAAATTAAAGTATAATACATGCGGTTTCTCGCAAAATGTAATTCAGTGCGATCTTCAACTATAATGTCAATTCTTCTTAGATTATTAAACAATATCCCCCTTATTAATTGCAAACATAAACTGTTTTATTATAATTACGCATTTATGCGTAATCGACTCCCAAATGAGTAGTTTTTGAATAAAGTTCTAAAAACTGTCGCTTCATGTGCGAAATATACCATTATCTTTATCTAAAACGCTATTTCTTCGTTACTATGAATGAAACCCTTTTAGTCACGAGTTAATGCATTGATAGTTCAATATACCGAGCGTTTTAACAAATACACTTTTCTATGAAATAAATAATTAAATATTTTAAGACTTTTCTTAATAATCTGAAAATTGGCTTGGGTTTGCTGCGTCATATCTTTACAAAATGATGCAAGATGACGTTATTATGACCTCCAATCACATCAAAATGTGTATATATAAATAAAAGACAGTTATTTGCAGTCCGCAATAAGAAATTGTGTAGAATAATAATAAATAAGATGTACCTGTAAACAAACTCTTATGAAAATAATAAGAGCTTATTCACCTATACAAATCGGGCTAATTGTTATATGGCCATTAACAAAACAATAGCTTTATTACTTCACAAGGTATTCATGGAGATTTTTTCGAAAATATATCAGTATAATAGCTTCGATTACTTCATAGGATACCACTTGTGAAGTAATAAAGCTATTGTTTTGGTTTTTTTTTCATTGATCCTAGCGAAAGAAGATACATACATTTAAGAAGTGACTGTCGGTGACGTAAATGCGCTGGCAAAACCTGGCTGGGTTTAACGACATGGTAGAGATGGTGCTCTGGTATGTCCAGCTGCAAGCGAGTAGTGGATGTTAGTCAGGATAACAATAATTCATGGTATAAGGTTAGAATAGTGGTGTGTTAGTCAGGTTAAGAATCACCGACTGTGTATCAAGATAACAATCGCTGACCGTGCAATGATGATATGAGTAAGTGTAGCTTGTCAGAGCATAAAACTACACTACTCTTTGATAACAATCACAAGAGTGTTAGTAGTTATTGGTCCTTGGAAAACAATAGACAAGAACTGAATTTATTGTCGTTTCGAAGCTGTTTATATATGTTTGCCCCCTTTTAATTGCATGCGTGGCTATATTGTAATCGAGGCAAAATTAATTAATTTTGTTTGTGGCGGTGGTCTAGCAACACAGTCATACAAGAACCTTCCATATGAAATACGTGCTACAGAATACTGAATGTGGCAACTGTAGGATCCAAACTTATGTTGCTTGAGATAGTACCATACGGGCACGCGATATACATGAGTGAGTAATGACGTGTATCTCACGGTAGCCAATGTATTAAAACGACATGTTTACAAAGATATATACATTCAAGGCTATTTACTCAAATAACTGAGCGTCCAAGCAGATTTTTAGAACGGCATGCACCTCGGGGTTAATTAAACATAACCATTTTCCATAGTTATTGATAATTTCATTATAGTATCGACAAGAAAAATCTATGCGTCCATATAAACCTAACAGCTTATACATGATCAAATATAATTTAACTTGGATTATAGTACAACTCCATTTAATCATGTTATAGCTGAACTATTTTTTTACTTTCAGATACATGGGAAGATGAAGCTAGTTCCCGACTCTTTAACTAAGAATAAATGTACGTTCATAGTTGGAGTATTCTTCTGTTGTGCGGGTGTAGTGTTGTTAATACTCTGGTTTCCATTGCTCGATATGATAATTAAATCAATGCTAGTTTTGAAACCAAATTCATTTATGCAAGAGGTTTGGGAACAACCACCTGTAAATATGACCTTAGAATTTTATTTCTTCAACTGGACTAATCCAGAGGAAATTCATGACCCAACAAGCAAACCTTCGTTTAACGAAATAGGACCATACGTGTTTAAAGAAAAACGTATTAAGGTTAATATAAGTTGGAATGCAAATAATACAATTACCTACAGATTGCTTCGTATTTGGCACTTCGACGAAGAAAAATCTTCTGGAAAACTACATGATAAAATTACTACTTTAAACGCAGTAAGTGCGGTAGGTGTAAGCAAGATTAAGTAACTAGCGTCTTAGAATTATAAATTTCTAGAGTGCAGCAAATCATATAAGAAATTGGGGTTACGTACTGAAGAAAGGCTTTTCATTTACACTTTCATCACTGGCACCACAAGTGCATATTACTAAAATGGTTTCGGAATTGTTATTCGACGGTTATAGAGACCCATTTGTAGATATGGCTCAAACAATGCCATTTATAGTCGACACTCTACCGCCATATGATAAATTTGGTTGGTTTTATATGGTAAGTTTAAATATATAATGGGTTTTCCATCTTTATATTTCAGTGTATCGTTTTTACTGAAAAAACCTTATATTTCAGAGAAACAATTCATATACATTTGATGGAATTCTTAATATTGCAACAGGCGCAGAAGAAAATAACATCGGGGAACTGCAGAGATGGAATTTTGACAATCGGACGTCCTACTTTAACGGAAGCTGCTCTAAAATTCATGGTTCTGCAGCTGAACTTTATCCACAGAAAGCACAAAGAGATTTCTTAGGTTTCTTTTCACCTGATATGTGTCGATATGTAAAGCTAGATTATGAAAAAGATGTTGTTGTTGGAGGTGTAAACGGATATAAATACGCTGCTCATGAAAACATGTTGGATAACGGTTAGTATAAAGTCAATTTACTTTTAATATCAATTACATTTAACTCTTTCGAGAGGAACATTTTGAAAAGCTTTCAGAGCATTTTCTAGACGTGGAGCTGGGGTAGAAGTTCGTTACTTTCGAAATACAAAACAAAATTGCTCTTATCTATCCCTTGAAAAATAACTTAAATAATTAAGTGCTGCTAATTTTTCTGCTGCGTATTTGCAAGAACTATATTGTCTAATTTCAAGACATCAGAAGCGAATCGATATAGATTTATTTAAAACAACGACTAAATGAGACATCTATTATGTACTATAACCAAGAATGGTGGATAGCTATATGTCGGTTATTTCGCCAGATTTCGCTCGGCTTCTTGACTTCAATTTCAAACTGATTGTTTTTAGCGTTATTTAAAAACTACTTTTTGGATGTCTTATTTTTTGGAGGTTTCCTCTCAATACGAAATACTAGCAGTCTTAAAATTAAAAACCCAATAACTAAACTATTCGAATGAAAAAAGTCGTTTTTCGAAACCATATTACGGTATTCCATGCGGACAAAAACTAAGCATACATATTCCGGAGGATTTACATATTACCAAAATCTTCGCAAAAATAATCAACACACTCCTTAATTACCTCAAACTAATTTTTAAACTCAATTCTGTTATTTACATAAAACAACAACATTGGAGCGGGCAAAGAGGTATTGATCTGTATTTTATCGTGTTTGTTACGTTACTTTTGAATATTAAAATTACCCTTTGCACCTTACCTTGTAGCTGGTTGCAGTGTTGAAAACGCTTCTGTTTCTGGCCCACTGTTTTGGGTATACATCTTCCAGCATATAGAAACCACTTTAAATTACACAACGACAACGTAGCGCACGCACGCTTGCCGGTATTTGTAGTTTCCTAATTTCAGTTTACCTTTTATCCTATATTTCGCCGTGATAGCATGCGCTCTCCGAATGATTAATACACTATTACTGCAAAAGCGATGCATGTTTTTCGTTTTCACGAGAAATAGATATGTTGGGTGCATCGGTAAGTTCTTCCGCGCTTTTCAATACCATTAGATTCTCTTTTTAGACTCTTTGACGTAAATCCAATGGTTCTCTTACATTAGGTCAAATTGTTTTTTTATGTAGACCCGATTGTTCTTCAGCGTAAGCCCACTGCTTTAGTGTGAAGACCACTGTTGCAGTTATGGAAGCAGGGTGGATGGTGCGGATCACCAAAGCGATGCTTTGCTGTTCACCTCCGGTGGCTTAGCTATTAGAGAAATATCCGGACACATAGAGGTACGTGACCTTTCTTTCTTTTTCTTGGTGTCGTGATGTATAAACTCAAGTATCATCACTCTGACGGCCGAAAACAGTACATAACCAGTTTAAAGAAATAATTAACTTCACTAGTGTTTCTTGTTGCTTTGGTCTGCTTACTGGAAAGTATTCTAAATGTATTTAACTAAAAATACTTATTTCTAAGAAAGTCTAGGTACTGCAGATTTTTTTATAACTACTTAGATTTCTTGCATGTTAGCTACGAAATGCGCACTTCCTGGAACAATAATTGAATTTGTCCATAGAGTAAAATTGCTTTTTTAAATAGTAAGCTTTAATTTACTTTTTCTTGCTTGTTTAAATAGAAATCCTTATTTTTATTGTAAATAGAGAATCGTTGGCAATGAACTTTTCGTATCTATGTTAACCTCCCCACATTCCGCGTTTGTAGTTAGCCCGGTTTTTCTAAATTCTTTTATCTTTTTATACGTAATCGTGATACGTGCGGGTACTTACTTTATTGTCCTTTCTACTTCTGTCAGACCCGTGCGTTTCTTAACCTAACAAATTTTACAGTTATAACATTAAGAGTATAGTTTACAATACTAAGCAGACTACTGTAGAAGATATGAAAGAAAGAATAAGTAGCATTTCGATCAGTAACAGAGCAAATGTTGCAGGAAGGTGGACGTTAGTTTGAACACCTTCTTTGTTACATCTTCTAGAAGTTACTTTACACCAGGCCCTTATTGTGTATTGATATTTAAGTATTATTTTGGTACATCAGCAGGCATTAAGAATCAAATCAAAAAGCAAAAGACCTTGCAGCTAATATCTAATATTCTTATCTATTGGAGGTGTCTCTGCTCCCATTAAACATCTATTTCTAATAGTATAACAAACAACTTAAATGTTATCCAAACGACCAATGATTAACAATCATACAATTACAGTAGCATAATTAAACTTATTTCCTAAACCTGAGAACTAAAAATTCCCTCGTGAATAGCAGATAGCAAATTGGACCTCCATATACCATAAACGCCTACCTTAACTGATATCACAAGGTCGAGAATTTCTTGTTAATGAGGGAAGCCCAAGGTGAAGTTGGATGAGAAACGGCTTGAGGAAAAGAAAAACTCATTAGAGATAAACGGCTAGTAGAGTGTTAGCTCTGGGTAGATCATGAGCTTGGGTCATGGGTTGACAATTGACCAAAAATATAGATGAAGAGCGCCACGGTATTTTTCAATACAACAACATACGAAGATACATGTAATTTGTATTAGGGGAATGTGGAAACCCGAAATCTACTCCGCTTCTATAGCCACAAAACCTAAATATCAACCTTGCAAAACACTTACCAAAATGTTACTTGCCAGATGTATTACAGATGTCTCTGCATATCCTGTGAACAAACAAATGCACAACAGGGACACCGTTTGTGTCCTTAAAAATATTCACCAATAAATATTTGATTTTAAGTTCCAAAAATATATATACCAGGGTGTTTGTTATCATAAGACAGAGTTAATCTTTCGCTTATTAAGAACCAATTAATTTCCCTTGAATTTTTAAGAATAAAAGAATTAAGCAAAAATAAATTCTATTCGATTAAATTGGTTTAGTTTGTTTCAACATTAATATTTACAATATAAATTTACATGGAAAGAAACTAGTATTGTTCGATCTTCAAAAACACGAACATCTTTAAACTCAATATTTCAACGTATTTTTGCTGTAAGGTATTTGCTTTCTTAATTTAAATTTCAAATTTAATACATAGCCTTCAGTAGTACTACAGTCGACTTTACAAGTGAGAAACAAGATTATTTTACGTGATACTAAAATGTATCATTTAAACAAAGAATAAGCTTTAACTTTATATCCTTCAAAAATTTATCATGTCTTAAAATTAAATTGCATGACCTCAAAATAATCAAAGATATTATTAATGTAACACAAAATAACATTGGTAATTATATTGAATAACTAGATATTTTTGACATCACACGTCAATAACAATTTTTTTTAGTGAAGCCAAAACTGTTTGCATGTGAAACAAATATGATAGGCAACTATGGAGCCATCTTTAAAATTTTGTAAAGTTACGAAAATAAAACGGGATCTTTCTTACAAAATGAATTTCAAAATAACTAAATCAAAGTAGAATATCAACCTTTGATCAAACGTAAGACATTTAAATAAATATAAATTGAATTAAAGATTAAATATCACTCACGTGCTTGAAGTACAATTCAAACAAAAAACTTGAACGTCATCACCAGAACCAAACAACATCAGATGTTGACAAATTTAAGCACATCTGCGATGCACGCAATCTTCAGAGCAAAATACCATTATGCTAAATTTCACGTTAAAATTTTCAAAAACCTTCAGAACAAAATATTATCCAACCAAATAAAATCTCCGTTAAGTATGTCCAATTATTTTCATGCTTTCTAAATTTTAAACTAAAGCTTTATATCTGTGGTATTGGACAATTGTTTTAATGATGAAACACTCCAAATATTCTTCGCGTCTGCAAGAATCAACTAACTTTGCCGATGGTGGAATACAAAATAAAATCTTCACCAAAAGTTGTCAGAAACTACATCAAGACACGAAAGTATGCGTTACTGAACTTTCTTGCAAACGTGGCAGCAGGCCATATGCCTTAACATGTTGACTTTTCTATGCTCCAGAGAGCAGCTTACTTTTTCAAGCGCTAATGGAAAAGTGAAGTCGAACTGACAGACGAACGATTAGAATTGTAACTTAGATATAGAAAGCGAAGGAGCGCATAATCCATTATACACCTAATAAACTATTTTTAGTGATCAGACAATTATAAATTATGTTTTTATATAATCGAAACATTATATTAGCTTTATAAGGAATGTGTAAATAACAAGAAAAAAAATACGTTACAAACCTAACAGGTTTATTCACAACTCTACCAGATCTACTTATTACAGGCCGTGCGCCCTTGTCTTGCCAGCTGTCGGGTATTAGCAATTTTTGATTAGAGTTACTAGTACTACTGATTACAACATTTTAACCTATAGTAGCACAGCTAAGTTCGTAATTATTGTAATCTGGATGAATATAATCAGGACTCTTTACTATAGGTACCATTGGTAAAGATTTTAAAAAAGAAGAGTACCTTCTCAAAGTTTCACCAAAATTATCTTTGACCATATACGATCTTGTACTGTTACATTTACTGATTATTTGTCCTGACACCCAATATCTCTCCTCATCCTTCCTGATTATCACATTTTCTCCTTTCTTAAACTCAGCTCTAGATTTGGAGTTTTTGTCAGAATACCCTTTAGTTTTATTTTGCTTCTGTCTTAGTTTGTAGTTAGTATTAAGCTTGGACTTGACAAGTTCCTTAAAGTTGGTACAAATGGACGAAGAAAATTTGTAAAAACAAGATCTGCTGACGATACATCCAATCCAGAAATTGGTGTGTTTCTATATTCCAATAATGCTTTATAAATATCGGTGTCTGAACCTGGGCATTTTCTTAAAAGATTTTTACAAACACCTACTCTCTGCTCAGGCGTTAGATTTGGGATATCTGGGGACTGCTGTTATTAATTTAAATGTCCAATTACGAGCAAAATTTATGAACTCATGACTGTTAAATGGATTATTGTCAGAGACAAAAATTAATGGAGTTCCAAATATAGCAACGATTCGCTTCAATTTTGACATTATTTCTTTTGCCGATTTATTTTCCAACTTTACTAACTCTATCCAGTTAGTATAATAATCAACTACAACAAGCTAATCTTGGCCCCCATAATAAACAAGATTAGCACCCACTTTATAGAATGGAATCATTGGCCTATCATGTTGAATGAACTTTTACTGGTTTTCGCGAGTATTTTAAACAAGTATCACAATTTGCAATAAGCTCTTCTATCTTTTTTGCTAATCTAGGCCAATATATTATTTTCCTGGCCCGGTTCTTTGTGTTCTCTACTAATACATGAGAAATGTCTAATTTTTGCAACATTTTATTGCGCATGCTTTTTGGAACGACAATCATATCGTTAAACAATATTAGGTTGTTTTTTATATACAACCCATCTTTTATTTTATAAAACCCCCTTAGCTCAGCATCCATAGCCTTAGTATTTTTTGGCCAACCTCGTGATATGAATTTGTTTACTAAGATAAGAGTTTCATTTTGTGGTTTCTCTTTCAAGTTTGATCTGTCTTTCATTAGACATGAGCAATGACCTTCATACGAAATAAATTACATTCATTAATTCTGGGTCATCTTTATGCTTAACTTAAGAAATCTGCGATATACATATACTAGTAAGTATTGCACCTCAAAATCATCGTTGATTAGTTTTAATTTTAACCGCTGTAGCCTGCTACTGACTTTGTAAAAGTCTTTCTTACACAGCGATATCAATAGCAAATGATCTGTTTTAACAACAATTGCCTTCCATATATATTATCATGAAATTTTGAAATTGCAAAGCAAATAGCTAGCATTTCTTTATCGATTTATGGATAATATATCGCTGTTTCGATTAAGCTACGCGAACATATTGCAAGTGGTTGACCTTTTTGTAAAAGGCACCCGCTTATACCGAACTGGCTGGCGTCTGATTGTATTTCAATCGATTCATTAGCATCAAATAGTTTTCAATTTGGGATGTTAGTGATCAAGTTTTTTATATTATTTAATGCAACCGCATGATCTTTGGTTTCACTCCATATAATATTATTTTTTGTTAGCTCCCTTAAGGACATTAAGAAATGCGACAATTTTAGAATGTATTTAGTAAGATAATTAATCATTCCCATTATTCTTAAAAGTTCTATTTCAACAGCCCTTCAGCTGTTCAGCTTGTTGTAATGTTAACTTTGACTGTCGAAGTAGTCTGTCTTGCATTGAAGGATCTCGAATTCCACTGACAATTTTTCTCACGGACTAGTGAATCTTTAAGGGTATCGACATTACACGTAGATGCTAACATTTTAAATTCGGTCAAATTACTATCAAAGCTTTCACCTTCCTGTTGTACACGTACGAAAAACTTGTATCTGCCATAGGTTTCATTCCTCATTAGTTTACAATGGTTTTGAAATGCGTTTATCGCTTTATCAAAATCTTTCTTCTCTTCATGAGTTAACCTGAAAATATTAAATTTCTTCTGTGCTTCTTCACCCGCGTGATTCAGCAGTATGCCTACTACTACTAGCCCCGTGGCATTTAGATAAATATTCAGACTTCTTAGAAAATTATCCAAATTTACATGAACATTGCGATTGAATATTATATTCTTGGTGGCTTAAATAAACCAGGCGGCTCCGTGGCATAGTTGGTATGCGTGTGACTGCTATGCCTAAGGTCCCGAGTTCAAATCTCAACACGGTCCGCTTGAAAAATGTTAGGCAAGCATTTTTCACAAAAATACGCCCTCGTTTGGATGAGAGGTAAAATGGAGGTCCCGTGTGTGAGTGTTGTCATGCACGTTAAAGATCCCTACCTTGCTTGGAACACCAAGGGTTTGAAAGAATTCCAAATTTCCAGGTAGAAAAACTCGCTTCCTGGTCACCGTAGTACTTTCGGCTGGAGCATTGGAGTACCAAATGTAAGGTTTACATGAACTAGGCGGCTCCGTGGCGTAGTTGGTGTGCGTGTGACTACTACGTCCAAGATCCCGGGTTCGAATTCCGACACGGTCCGCTTGAAAAATGTTAGGTGAGCATTTTTTACAAAAATACGCCTTCGTTCAGATGAGAGGTAAAATGGAGGTCCCGTGTGTGAGTGTTGTCGTGCACGCTAAAGATCCCTACCTTGCTTGGAACAAACAGCAAGGGTTCGGCAAAATTCAAAATTTCCAGGTAAAAAAAACTGTAGTACCTACGGGTGGAGCATTGGAAAATCACATGTAGGGTTTAAATGAACCTTTCATTGTACTCTAACCTTCTTATTAATTTAATATCTCAAATTATCTTTTGAACCCTATTATTCTAAGAAAACCTGACACCATGTTACATCTTCTAGAAGTATGTAATTTTACACCAGGCCATTATTGTGTATTGATACATAAGTATTATTATGGTACATCAGTAGACATGAGGAATCAACTTAATCTTCTTTGGGAATGAAACCACTCATAGTTTTTAAAATCTATTTTATTTACGTTTCGATCCATGACCTAGGATCGTTGTCAAAATATTATGAGGAATCAAATCAAAAAGCAAAAGACCTTGCAACTGATATCTAATATTCTTATCTGTTGGAGGTGTCTCTGCTTCCTGTACATTAAACATCTATTTCCAATAGCATAACAAACAACTTAAATGTTATTCAAACAACCATTGATAAACAATCATACATAAGCTACATTCTTTAATTTTTTATCAAGTAGTTTATAAATAATATTGCATCTTTTCTATAACAACCATTTCAATTTCAAGTTAATGTGTTTTTGTGTATACTAAATTAAAAACTGTTATTTTGTATTGATAGTTTTCGATGGTTTGTCATTAAAAAGATGAAATAAATGTGTAATTTAGATTAAATAAGTTAGTTCAATTCCAGTTTACCAATAAATAACAAAAACGGAATTAGATCATAATAAATCTTAGATAAAAACAATAATATTAATTTGACAATTTTAATAATTTGCTAATATTAATATAAATTAAAATGATGAATTATGAGATTTTCAATTTTCCCATAACCTACTGGAGCTAGGTATAGTCCTAATACGGATTGAAAGGTATTTAGCTGAGCAATCAAATCCATAAAAAAATAGTGGGTGATCCATTTAAGCTAAACGAGTTAGTTGGCCAATAATGTACAGCTTGATTAGAAGCACCCTGAATAACGTGACAGAACAGCAAATATTGTGGTATGTATAGTAAAAGCTCTTAATAAGTTGGTAGAAAGCAAAATTGCTTATGCTCATTAATTTCACCATTATTCTGTATTTTCGTACATAGCGAAATTTCTTTAAAATCGATTTTTCTCGAATACAATAGAACCTGGCATGCCCTAGATACTCGAAAACAACAGATGACGAAAATATTGATCAGTTTCTTCATTAACGGTCTGTCTTTAATTCAAATAAGACAGGATTACTCGAAAACACAACATTATCTCTAGAAGAAGCAGTAAGTCTAGACCGATGGAAGAAGCACAAAAACCTTCTGAAATTTATTCGAGGAACTCTGGAAGTACATCGACATCGTTCAACGCCTTCTTGGTAAAACCTTCAGAAAACAAAATAAAGCAAAATAACGTTCCTGAACGAAATACCTTTCATGTCGCTAGTCCGTCTCAGTATCTCAATGATTCGACTTCGGCCGCAATCAGTTCTCAAAAGTACCATTTCTGTGGACTTCCTAGACACTTCCGATCTATATGTCCCGCTAAGGATCAAGACTGCAACTATTGTAAAAAGCGAGGGCATTTTTCCAAAGTATGCATGAAATTGAAATCTACCTCAACAGCACATTCTTCATCATCAAACGCTGCAATTGCTACTATCTCAGCCGCTTTTCCTCAGTGTTTGTCCAAAGCGATTGTTAATGCTGAAATAGGTGTTCAAGCTAAAATGCTCATAGATACCGGAAGCTCTGAAAGTTTTCTTACTTACGACTTTGCTTTGATAAATAGAATTAAAATGTATGACTGTCCTAGCCAGGTTTCTATGGCTACGAGTACGCTTTGCATGGTACACTTAGAACTTAAAGAGTTTGCTTATCCGAATAATAAAATAAGCGTGCTCCTTAACCTATGTACAGATCTCATCGTTGGACACGATATGTTTAAACTACACTCGCAAGTAGACGTTATCTTTGGGGGACCAAAACCACCAATCAAAATATGTAATCTTGCAGCTGCAAATTGCAAGTTCCTTTGCTATTTGGAAACATAACCGCTGACTGCAAGTCCAAAGCAACAAAGTCTAGAAAATATTCTGAAGAGGATCAGGCTATCATTAACCTTGAAGTACAGAATCTTTTGAAAGAGGGAATTAACGAAGAAAATTTATCACCCTGGCGGATCCAAGTGTTAGTTACAGGAAACCAAGCTCATAAGAAGCGTCTAGTGATTGATTACTCTCAAACTATAAATAAGTTTACAATGTTAGATGCTTATCCGTTACCTAACATCGAACAAATGGTAGCAGGAGTAGCTACATACTCGGTTTTTAGTACCTTTAATCTAAGATCTGCATATCATCAGGTGCCTATTCGTGAAGAAAATAAACAATTTACAGCTATTAAAGCGGCCGGCCAGCTTTATCAATTTTGTTGTATACCGTTTGGCGTAACAAATAGAGTATCCTGCTTCCAACGCGTCATTAGTTCCGTCATTAGGACTGAAAAGTTACAGGGCATCTTTGCCCATTAGGCGACGTGACCATGTGTGGGGAAACTCAACAGGCTCACGATACAAATTTACGCTCGTTTTTGGATGTCGTGAGAAGATTTAATCTCACTCTAAATGAAAAAAAGTGCAAGTTTTCTTTAAATTCTATAAATTTATTAGGTTACACGATAGAAAAAAAATCTTAAAACCGGATGCTTCGAGGCAGCAACCTTTACTTGAATTGCAAATTCCAAATAATTCTGCTACTTTAAAACGTGCCATAGGAGTGTTTTCACATTATTCAAGGTGAATAAAGAGTTTTTCTGGAAAAATAAAAAACTTGGTTCAATCTATTAAGTACCCACTTATGCAAAGTGCTGTTATTGATTTTGAAACCTTAAAAAGAGACATCAGATTCTCTATTGTGGACTACTCAAGATGAAGATCCCTTAGTGGTAGAAACTGACGCTTCTGATTTTGCTATTGCGGCAACTTTGAGGCAAAAATCTCGCCCAGTTGCATTTTTTTTCAAGGAAAGTTTCAGAATCATAACCAAGACATTCTTCGATTGAAAAGGAAGCTTGCGCGATTGTGGAATCATTAAGAAAATGGAGGCATTTTCTAGCCAATAGACATTTTAATCTATTAACAGATCAGGAGTCAGTCTCGTTTATGTTTCATAATAAGCACAAAAGCAAAATTAAGAATAAAAAGATGCTAAGGTGGCGATTAGAACTAACTAGCTATAGTTACGACATAATCTAACGCCCCGGAAATCCAATAGCTGATGGTTTTTCTCGTGTTTGTGGAGCTGTAAAAATTGCATTTTCGAACTACACGAAGCACTTTGTCACCCAGGTATAACAAGAATGTTTCATTTTGTACAAAACAAATTTACCTTATTCTTTAAAAAAAGTTAAAGAAATGATACTTGGATGCCCTATTTGCACAGAACTTAAGCTAATTTTCTAAATGACAATGCCCATCTAATCAAAGCTACGAACTCTCTAGAAAGGCTCAGCATCGATTTTAAAAGGCTTTTGCCAAGTTCGAAATATAGCAAATATATATATATATATATATATATATATTGCTGTGATAAAGGGTTGTTTAAGGGTGTACTTTATAGTAAATGTCGTTTAGAAATGAGAAATTACCATAAGTAGCAGAAAACTGCATTTATTTAGTAAAGAATTGAGAAATGGAGATAGTTTGTAAATAGTAAGCAGTCAACACCCTGTACATAAAATATAAGCAGTTTTAAGCGACGCAAATAAACATAGGAAGACGCATAGTTACCGTAGGAATAAAGAAGACATGCATTAGGTAAATAGGAGATATTTAACACCATGTAGATAGAGTTTTAGTTAATTTAGGTAAGGCGAGTACTGATATTTTTAGTGGAAGCACGCGTATTTTGTAACTAAATATAATAAAGTGTAATTAAACACGCATTCAAAAGAGTTCCAAACAATTAGGTGAATACGGAGATAAGAAATAGAGCTTCGAAAAGCATAGGGTAAATGCGTACAAGTAGTTAAGAACTTTGATAAAAAGAGGTGATTAAAAATTGCGTAAATAACAGGCAGATATGAAAATTAAAAGTTGAATTGCATCAGTTGTTTATGTACAACATGGAAAAGCAATTAGATTCATCAAAACACCGCATGTTTGATAACAAGACAGCTGCGAGCAGGCCACAATTATTTGAAAGCATAGAAAATTACATCAGAAACTACTTTAAATGCAAAGATTTGATTGGTTAAAATGCGCGACGAGTTTGTAGACCATAACCACTGACGGAGTATGAGGTCAATGATATATTAACAGGCACAGTGATAACGAACTCAGTTTTGAACAAAGGCCGAGGTGCGCCACTCTGAGACAAAGTGAGATACCTAATAATAATTTAAAGTGAAAAGTTGTATTAGTGCGAAGATGAAAATTACGATTGCCGATTAAACGTAAGTAGATTTTAGGGAATTTATTTAAACTAAAGCACAATAATAATAGGGCTTCCGAGTCCTGGGAGAATAATAATACAATTTCTGAGTCCGGGGAGAATAGATGGTATTCTAAGTTTGGGGAAATTGATAAGAAGTAATAAGTCTGAATGAGATGACAATAAATTGGGGTGCATAAGTATAAGTTAATACTGGTAGTCCAGAGGGTGATGGCAATAATTTAAATGCATGGGCATGTAATAATCCTGAATTGGGGGAAAATAAATTTTATTCAAATGAATGGCTTAATGCATGGGAAATACTAGCTGATTATGGATGCGTCAATACCAAGAAAATAGACCAGGTCAGATTTTTAGTTATAATACATTTTTTTCTAATTTTTTATTTGAATATTGAATTTGCTTAATATAAATGAATGTGAAAAAGTCAACAAAAAGAGGACTTGCATACGTATAAAGTTCGTGATATGATAAGAGGTTTGGACGTTCCACACTTCTTTTTTTTATAAAAATAATAGGTTTTTTTTGGTGACTTTGGGCTTGATTAAAAAGTATATGATTTTTGATAAATGAGATTTACAACATTAATTAATTGAAAAGTGTATTTTAAATAATTTACAAAAACTGTACATAATATTTGTTTCATTATATAGAATCGAATTAACTGAATTTTATAATTCCAAATAAATGCTAGTCGAGGTCATAAGATAAAGTTAATGGGAGTGATTTGATAATTTAAACAATCAAGGAGTAGCTATAAGTTGAATACAAAATTGATAACGATTAAGGCGGTAACGTATCAAATTTTGTTATTGGTCGACAAGGTTGGTTCAAGATAAAATCCAGTCAACTTCCTGGAGGGAGTTTATAACAATATTATTAATAGGCGGCTTAACGTCGGGGCTACGATAATTACAATTCCAGTGAATGCATAGCAATATTAATATGTCGCATCAACGTGAGGGCTCGATTTTACCACAATAAAATACAACCTGAGATTAAGAGGCACGAGTTAGATTAGAAATAAATATTAAAATACGATCGCGAGATATATAATAAATTAATTAAAGTAAACCGGACATTTAAAAAGTTTCAATTAGCCAGAAAATCAAGAAATTTGTACAGTAATTAAAGTTAGGTAGATTTATTTAGTATTTAAAGGTTTAGAGTAAATATAATAATGGATAAAAGTATACGGGAAACAAGGGAAGCTTTAAAACAACAAGGAGTGGAAATAGGATCCCAGGAGAGTGCAATAATTCAGGAAACCAGTTCTATTGAAGAAAGGCGAACTTCACAAGAAACCAAAATGATGGAGATCTTATTGGCATTAAACAATAAGGTGGACAGGAGTGAGGAAGTCATAAAAATGATTACAACAAAAGTGGATTAAAACAGCGAGAAGTTGGGAAATGATATCAAAATTCTTAGTAATGGACTGAAGGAAACGAACCAAACGATCGCTGAAATGAGGGAACAGATGCAAGAAAGAATTGGGAGAGTTTCTGATGACATAGAATGCGTATGGGACCATATTACGTTAGTTAAAACAAAACAGGAAAAATACGAAAGCGAGTCCAACGATAAAATTACGGATTTAAATATTAAATTAGGTAAAATTGAAGAAAATTGCGAAACGGAGTTCAGATCAATAAATCAAGAGATAAATAATTTAAAAAGTAATCCAATAAATTTTAATAGAGAACCAATTAGGCTAGTTCAAACGAACCTTTCAATTGAACAGTTTATGAAATTTTACGGGGACGAAAAATTAAATCCGAAGTTATTTCTGAAAAGTTTTAATATGTTAATACTGGATTCTAGAGATGAGTTATATAAATTAAATTTAATCAAAGCGATGCTAAGGGGAAATGCTGAAAAGTGGTACAATTTGGTGGAGAGTGAAATAGAAACATTTGAACAGTTTGAGCGGAAATTTTTACATCAATTCTGGAGTGACAATCAGCTAAATAGAATTCGGAATAACCTGAGTATAGGAAAATACGATTCAGAGAAAGGAATGACGCGAGAATTATATGCGATTGAGACATTTACTGTAGCGAAGCAATTGGATCCTCCTTTAGAAGATAAAGATATTATAAGATATTTAGCAGGTCATTTTAACGCTGAAGAAAAGCGATACATAACGACGCAGAATATAGTAGATAGGGATACATTTATTGATTATTTGCAGAGATATGATCATTTGGAATTTGATTACAAAATGGAAAATAATGTTAGGGATCGACGCACGAATTTTATAAGAAATATGGCGACTCGGAATAATTATCAACGGAACAATTATAATTATGATCGTGGAAGAAATTTTAATAGGGGGAACTATAGCAATTTTAATAATGATTTTAGGCAAAACGGGAATACTGGTCAGATACCAAGGCAATGAATGGAGAGAACGAATCATGAAGGAAATTATAATGGTAGAGGAAGAAATAGGCAGGAAAATGATGATCGACGGACACAAGCAAGAAATATTAATAGCACGCAAATAAGGAATACGAATCGCACAGATACAGAGATAGCGAGTCAGGCAGGACCTACAACGCGAAATCAGGATTTTTGAGTACGGACGAACCAAGGAAAATTTTACGAATTAACGGATATGAACACACGCGCGAGTTTATTAAACATGAAATGGATAATGAATTAGGAAAATTTGAAAGGAACTTATTACCAATAATTAATTTAAAGGTGGAAGATAAAATAGTTAAAGTGTTAATTGATACTGGAACAGGAGCATCACTTGTTGCGGAAGAATTTGTTAAACGAGAAAAATTGGGGGATAAAGCGATACCTATAACGAGGTGCAATTTAGTGGCCCAAATAATACGAGATTTAGTGTGATAAATGAAATGGTAATTCTGAGATGTGAAATGGGAAATATGAAATGGGAAAATGATTTTATGGTAGTACCTGGACTAAAGATAGATGTTATATTTGGGAGGAATATGATAGATAAGTTGGGGGTTGAAGATAAATGCGGAATGCAAAAAGATTGAGTGTAATGGGAAATATATTAAATGGTATTATTGAATATTCAACTCGAGCTTGCACAGTGTTATACCTACTTGTATAAAGTGATTCGTATAACTTGTGAACTATTTAATAAACATGAACATCAAAAATATAACAATAACTTTTATAGAACGAGAACATATAACTCGGGTTTTAACTTGAATTATTTATATATTCAACTTGAAGTCTCTGTTGTTTGTTACATGTCATTACTGAAAAACAAAACTATATATAAAAACGGAGATCCATGTTTTTGACTTGAAGGCGCAGGCGTTTAGATTTTGATTTCCAACACTCCCCTTCAAAATTTAAACAATTTTAGGTTGAAAGAACCTATGGTTGCATAAGGATTCCTGTTAAGCTAGTCCTATTAAGTTCCTTATGTAATCAAAATGGTTTCTTTCCAACGGCTTCGTTCGTCCATCAGCTGCTTGGTTGTAGTTGGTTGGTTCAACGTTACATAGGTACTGAACCTCGGGTTCATGCACATCATCGTTTGATTCATCAAGCCTGTAACGTATCGGTCGTTTAATCTTTGACCTATCGCGAAGAGACATTTTAGTTTCGATTGACTCTTCTTTTTCTTCTTCGAAGCTTGATTCGGGATTCGTGATCGATTCGTTGTCACCAACACTAACTCTCGATTCAAAATCATCTACTTCGTTTTTGACTTGATTTGGAACGGATTTTCGATTATTTAGTAAAGTCCATTTTAAAATTAACTCCCCCTGGAACTTTACGTCCTTCGAAATACGGATTGACTTGCGTGACGGTATGTATACTCTGTAGCCATCTTTATCGTTGTTGTAGCCAATAAGTATACCTTTTTCGGATTTTGGATCCCATTTCTTGCGTAGTTGATCGGGAATGTGAACATAGCATTCGGTACCGAAAATTTTGAGATGCTCGAACGGCGCTTTACGATTAAACCAGAGTTCAAACGGGGTTTTGTCCTTCACTTGAGTTGGACCTGTACGGTTTAATACGTAGACAGCTGTGTTGCAAGCTTCGGCCCAGAGTCGTTTAGACATATCTTTAGCGTGTAGCATTGAGCGGGCAGCTTCACATATGGTTCAATTTTCACGTTCGGCGGATCCATTTTGTTGCGGGGTATAGCTTGCGGTCATTCGAAATTGAATACCGTTGCTTTCGAGTAGCTTCTTGTATTGTTCGTTGTTGTATTCCGTACCACCATCGGACAGCATAGTTTTAATTACGTGACCACTAATTTTGGCGAACTGAATAAAGATTCGGGTTTTCTCAACAACTTCCGATTTGTGCTTGATGAAGTATAGAGTGCGAAATTTCGAGTAGTCATCTTTGAATTCGACGTAGTACCGTGATCCATTCATAGATGGCTCGGGCATTGGTCCACAAACATCAGTACTAATTCTTTCACCAACCTTGTTAGCGCGTACTGATCGAGTTTTGTAGCTTTCGCGATGATGTTTTCCGTAAATGCAACCTTCACAGAATTCATAATCATCTTCAACTTTGATGCCTTCAAGGTTTAGAAACTTTTTTACGTGTTTCTTGCTTTGATGTGCGAGTCGTTCGTGCCATAATTGAAGTTGCTGAACTTCGGTCAGCAGTAGACTTTCGTGTTCGGGTTTAATTTTCGAATTACCTGACGGCTTCAAGATTCGTAAATTTAGCTCGTAGATTCCGTCTCTAATTTTGCCAGTCATACAGGTTACATTGTTCGTTTTGAATTCGCAGAATTCTCCTTTGAGGCTAATTTCGTGACCTCTACGAGTTACTGCACTGCCGGATATAATATTTCGGGTAATATCTGGGACGTACCATGCATCGGTGATTGTACGTTTGTAGGTTTTATTTCCTACTTTGCAGCTAATATTAATGTCACCTTTGGCAAATGCGTGAATGATTCTTGAATCGCCGAGTCGAATACGGCCGGGGCGGGTAAGAGTTCAAGTCGTTGGAATGCTTCGCGGTTGTTGCATAAATGGCGTGATGCACCTGAGTCGAATATCCAACTATTTCGGGTTCTCTCTTGTTCGGTTTCAGATTTGCTTGAACGCGTGTCACTGTCACTTGACATCTGACATAATGTAGATTCAGTGAACGTACATTCAGCCGTAAATGCATTATTATCACAGTCTTCGGCGTAAGATAAACGTTCATTGCTTGCGACGTTTTTTTTGGATAAGTATTCTGCAAACTTCTTCTTGCCTTTTGGGTCTTTGCAGTCTCTTAAAATGTGACCAAAACGATTGCATCCATGGCATTGAATGTTTGAGCTTGAACGGGAACTTGATGCTTGTGTGTGCGGGTTGAACTTTTGCCTCGAGTTAACCTTTTGTTGAGGCTTATTTTCGTACTTCCTATCCGTGTTGCCATTTAACGATTTGGCAATTAGGGCGTCGTTACTTTCAGCACTGCTTCCAGTCCGGTTTTGAAGAGCAATTTCCCTTAGGCAGAGACCTTCTTTCAGCCTTCGGACATTTTGTTCTTCTTTCAGGGTAGATGCCCACATATTTCTAAATTCGAAGTACTCGCTTGGCAGTGTGTTCAGTATACGATTGATAACGAGTGTTTGAATAACCTCCTTCGTTGACATTTGTTCGACCTCATTTTCGATTTCCTTACCGATACTTTCAAGATGGTGGACGTGAGCGGCAATATCGTGATCGGGGTTTTTCGAGTAACTGAAAAATTTTGTGTACAGCACATCGAGACGTTCACCACTTCTTTGTTCAAACGTGGAATTAAGTTTGTCCCACATTTCGTAAGCCGATTCACAAGTAGATAGCATGGTTTTTAGATCTGAATTTACTGACATTCGAATTGCTAATTGAGCAGTAAAATCATTTTCCTCATACTCATCTTTTAGCTTTTGAAAAATGGCTTCGTTACCACCTTTTGCGAGAACAGGAACCTTGCTTCTGTAAGTAACTTGAACGGTATTATGGAGACGTTTGCACTTTAGCAGCAGTACCATGTCCGTTTTCCATTCGGTCCAATTTTCTTTGCCTTGCAAAGCGGGTATTCTTAATTTGTCCATATTCATGGTCTATTAATCGGTCACCAGTCACAGAATAGTTTCGAGAGCTTGCGTGTTCTAGTGTCACCACCGGGATTAAAAACGTGTGCTTTAAACAGCGAATAAACTTTCTTGACGGCGAACTTCGTTACAGCCAACGGAGGTTTACTTGTCGAGCAAACTGTAGTCGAGATGAATCACTTTCGGGTAGACTTCGAGATTCGTAGTAAAACACATGCAGCTGGGCCCATAACCTATTGAATATTCAACTCAAGCTTGCACAGTGTTATACCTACTCGTATAAAGTGATTCGTATAACTTGTGAACTATTTAATAAACATGAACATCAAAAATATAACAATAACTTTTATAGAACGAGAACATATAACTCGGGTTTTAACTTGAATTATTTATATATTCTACTTGAAGTCTCTGTTGTTTGTAACATGTCATTACTGAAAAACAAAACTATATATAAAAACGGAGATCTATGTTTTTGACTTGAAGGCGCAGGCGTTTAGATTTTGATTTCCAACAGGTATGAAGAGGGGAATATTGAAATAGAAAACGACTGCGTAAATATTAATCAGTTTAGTGATGAAATAGATAATGGGGGTAATGAAAATGAAGATATTAAGTGTCAAAATGATTTAAGAAATAGGGTGAATATATTATTGAATAAGCATTCAGAATTAATAGGGTCGAAGTCGAGAATTGCCACGGGTTATGTGCACAAGTTGGAAATAATAAATAAGGAACCGTTTAACACTGAAATATATCCTATTCCAGTAGTATATAGGAATAGAGTGAAGGAAGAAATTGAAGAAATGTTACGTGAAGGTATTATAGAAAGCTCCAGTACAAATTTTGTGAATTCATTAGTAGTCGTCGTGAAGAAAAGTGATAATAGTATTAAGTTGGAATACAAGTGAAATTATTAAGCGAACGAAGCCGCAATGCAATTGTCCACTAACAATAGATAGAATATTAGAGAGAATAGGTAATAGGAAAATTTATAGAAGGTTATATTTAAAAAGTTCATTTTGTTTGATTCCATTAGCGCGAGAATCAAGGAAGTATACGGGTTTTTCGGTAGAAGGAAAATTATATCAATTTACGGTGGTCCCGGTTGGTTTGTCCTCGAGTACGGATGCATTAGAGAATGTGATCAAGAATATTTTGCGACCGTATGAAGAATTTAGTATCTACTATATGGATGAAGTATTGATATTTAGTGACAGTGTAGAGGAACACTACGTACAGTTAGATAGGATTTTGTTAGAGCTGAATATAGCTGGTTTGATTTTGAATTTAGGAAAGTGTGAATTTTTTCAAAGTAGGGTTAGATTTTTAGGATATAGGATAGATAATAAGAATAGAATTAGGGAATACGAATTAAAAGGACTCCAACTCAAAAGTATGACTAATAAACATGAATTAAAAGGACCCAGATTCGAGAGTGATAAGGGGAAGTTAGAAATAAATTTGATTTAGTTGAGATACCCATGCAAAGGAACATGAATAAATGAATGAGATGTAAAATAAATTCATGAATAGGTATACATAGAATAATAGAATAGGATTTGGATATAGGAATAGGTATAGGTATGAATAGTGTAGTATAATAGGACATAGGTATGAGATTAGATGAATGTAAATATGGGATTAATAAAAGAAGAGTTAGTTTTATAAAACGAAATAAAAATATAACAATTTTATTCCAATGTGAGTTTAAGTTCACGTTGGGCGCCAAAAAGGGCATTGTTATAAAATTATATATTTTAATTTGGGGGAATTATGCTGTGATAAGAGGTTTTTTAAGGGTGTACTTTATAGTAAAGGTCGTTTAGAAATGAGAAATTACCATAGGCAGCAGAAAACTGCATTTATTTAGTAAAGAATTGAGAAATGGAGATAGTTTGTAAATAGTAAGCAGTCAACACCCTGTATATAAAGTATAAGCAGTTTTAAGCGACGCAAATAAACATAGGCAGACACATAGTTAGCGTAGGAATAAGAAAGACATGCATTAGGTAAATAGGAGATATTTAACACCATGTAGATTGAGTTTTAGTTAATTTAGGTAAGGCGAGTAATGATATTTTTAGTGGAAGCACGCGTATTTTGTAAGTAAACATAATAAAGTGTAATTAAACACGCATTCAAAAGAGTTCCAAACAATTAGGTGAGTACGGAGATAAGAAATAGAGCTTTGAGAAGCATAGGGTAAATGCGTACAAGTAGTTAAGAACTTTGATAAAGAGAGGTGATTGAAAATTGCGTAAATAACAGGCAGATATGAAAATTAAAAGTCGAATTGCATCAGTTGTTTATGTACAACATGCAAAAGCAATTAGATTCATCAAAACACCGCATGTTTGATAACAAAACAGCTGCGAGCAGGCCACAATTATTTGAAAGCATAGAAAATTACATCAGAAACTACTTTAAATGCAAAGATTTGATTGGTTAAAATACGCGACGAGTTTGTAGACCATACCCACTGACAGAGTAGGAGGTCAACGATATATTAACAGGCACAGTGATAACGAACTCAGTTTTGAACAAAGGCCGAGGTGCGCCACTCTGAGACAAAGTGAGATACGTAATAATAATTTAAAGTGAAAAGTTGTATTAGTGCGAAGATGAAAATTACGATTGCCGATTAAACGTAAGTAGATTTTAGGGAATTTATTTAAACTAAAGCACAATAACAATAGGGCTTCCGAGTCCTGGGAGAATAATAATACAATTTCTGAGTCCGGGGACAATAGATGGTATTCTAAGTTTGAGGAAATTGATAAGAAGTAATAAGTCTGAATGAGATGCCAATTAATTGGGGTGCATAAGTATAAGTTAATAATGGTAGTCCAGAGGGTGATGGCATTAATTTAAATGCAATGGTTCAAGCGTGTGGATAGACAATATTTCGAATGGGCATGTAATAATCCTGAATTGGGGGAAAATAAATTTTATTCAAATGGATGGCTTAATGCATGGGAAATACTAGCTGATTATGGATGCGTCAACGCGCAGAAAATAGACCAGGTCAGATTTTTAGTTATAAGACATTTTTTTCTATTTTTTTATTTGAATATTGAATTTGCTTAATATAAATGAATGTGAAAAAGTCAACAAAAGAGGACTTGCATACGTATAAAGTTCGTGATATGATAAGAGGTTTGGACGTTCCACACTTCTTTTTTTTATAAAAATAATAGGTTTTTTTGGTGACTTTGGATTTGATTAAAAAGTATATGATTTTTGATAAATGAGATTTACAACATTAATTAATTGAAAAGTGTATTTTAAATAATTTACAAAAACTGTACATAATATTTGTTCTATTATATAGAATGGAATTAACTGAATTTTATAATTCCAAATAAATGCTAGTCGAGGTCATAAGATAAAGTTAATGGGAGTGATTTGATAATTTAAACAATCAAGGAAGAGCTATAAGTTGAATTCAAAATTGATAACGAGTAAGGCGGTAACGTATCAAATTTTGTTATTGGTCGACAAGGTTGGTTCAAGATAAAATCCAGTCAAGTTCCTGGAGGGAGTTTATAGCAATATTATTAATAGGCGGCCTAACGTCGGGGCTACGATAATTACAATTCCAGTAAATGCATAGCAATATCTATATATATATATATATATATATATATATATATATGTATATTATATATATATTGCTGTGATAAGGGGTTCTCTAGGGGTGTATTGAGTAGTAAAGGTCGACTAGTAACTGTAAATAACAATGGGAATCAGAAAACTGCATTTATTTAGCAGAAAAATAAGTTATTCGCACATTATGTATATAGTAAGCATTTAATACCCTGTATATAGGCTGTAATTAACTTTAAACAATGCCAGCAATCACATCTTTCGATAATAGAATACGCATTCAGCAGAGAAATAATCGTACATGTAATTAAACATACGTTGAGGAGTGTTCAACAAGTTATAAAAGAAATACGCAGAAGATTATATGAAACCTAACAAATCTTCATGCAATTACGTTGGAACCATAAGCACTTTGATAAGAAAACGCATAAATAAATAAGTACGAAAACAGCATTCGTGTCACATCATTTAATTTGTACAATTCTCCAAAAGCTTTATCTATACAAAACAACAGACGTAAGTTTAAAAGTCCGGCTACGATAACGATAGCAAATAACAAGCATGATATGAGAATCCTAAAGAGTTTTATCAGAAAACAGCTTAAAAATACAGGGAATATTAAAGACAGACCTAGTTGGTTGAAACAAATTGTAAAACTGGTTGGAAACCCAATCCGAAGGTAGTGGGAAAAGCTATTTAACACCCACCGGTGATAAGGCACCTCAGTTTCCACTTGAAGCAAGTTGAATCAACATCACTTTTAACCAGAAATCTACGCGTCAGATAAATAAAGTTTGTAATATAGTGAAAATAGTGCTGCCTAAAAAATGTGTTAAAAATATATGAAAAGCTTTTGCCGCTTTTTCAGAAAACGTGAGTAGCAATTAATTAATTAATTTAGATTAAATATTTACAATGATATAGGGCTTCTAATCGGTCTCCAGTCAAATTCTGGACTATTTCCGGTTTAATTCTTATCTGCGTCGAAGACAATTCTAAATTTGGAACAATTCAATTCTAATCTGCGTCAAAAACAATTCTAATTTTAATTTTGGTATAATTCTGGTATAATACTAAGTAACCCACGAATTGAAGTGGTATTTAAGGGAAGAGATTCAAAGCATATACAGGGAAATATCGAATAAAGTACGAGGTGATTTTTGGAAAGCAAGGGGTAACCGTACTGAAATATTGGTTCGACCAAGCAGAACATTGGTTTCGATTAAGCATAACAAGGGGGGTGTTGATCCACAACGCGAAACAACATATCAGGAGACACAGGTCAGATCTACTTAATTTTAAGGAATCTTTTCAATTTAAATTTTAATACGAAATTTATTCAATTTATCCAAAACTTGTAATAAATCATAAAAGGGTCTCAAACGTTCCAGACTTTTGTAAAGGTGTTGTTTTTGGTGTCTTTATATTGAACTAAAAGTATATAAATTTTGGGATAAATAATCCATATGATATTAATTGTTTGAAGGGTGTATTTAAAGAATTTCAAAAATTGTAAATATTATTTCCTTTCATTATATGAATGTTGATTGACTTCGTTTTATCAATTCAAACAGGTAATCATAAAAGAGGTGAAAGAAAATTGATCATCGTAACGTTGTGCACTCTGTGTAGATTAAAAAGGGCTGGCCGTGGCATAATAAAAGTAAAAGATTAAAGTGAGAGAACACAGAGCGGTGGCATTCATTCGGAACGTTTATTACACCGAGTACGGCGTCATCATATCAATATATTTTAACTATTGTGGATGAGTACTCTAGATTTCCATTTGCATTTCCTTGTCCAAATCTTAGTTCATCAACAGTTACTAAATGCCTAGATAAACTATTCTGCCTTCTGGCGTTGCAGTCTTATATTCATTCGGATAGAGGAACCTCTTTCATGTCTAGCAATTTGACCTCGTATTTACATACGCGAGGGATAGCCACCCGTAGGACTACCCGTTATAACCCTGATGGAAATGGTAGAAAAATATAATGGTACTATTTGGAAAACTGTTGGTCTTACTCTGAGAACTCGAAATCTGAAAGAATCTCAATGGGAAATAGTTCTTCCGGACCCTTTACATTCAATTCGTAGTTTGCTTTGTCCCACTACTAACTGCACTCTCCACCAAAGGCTGTTCAAATATGAACGGAGGTCTTGTTCCGACACTTCTATTCCTCCACAGAAGGTATTTTTAAAGAAAAGCTTTAGAAGAAGCAAATATGACCCCTTAGTGGAAGAGGTTGAACTTATCCAGGCCAATCCAGAATACGCTTTTATTCGACACGAAGATTGCAAAGAAACGACAGTTTCCTTGAAACATCTAGCCCCTCGAGGGGACACCAGTCATTTAAATAGACCTGAAATAAATTACTCCAAAGAAAGAAATATTCCCACACCAAAGAATGGTCTCGAGCGGAGACTAGAGATTCTAGAGACTCCTACGCCTGAAATAAATTACTCCAAAGAAAGAAATATTCCCACACCAAAGAATGGTCTCGAGCGGAGACTAAGAGACTTTAATGACTCCTACGCCTGAGATTATTCCATATCCAGAAACTAGTAATAGAGTAGAAACTCCGACTTTTGGAAACTCGTCTAACGAAAAAGATGAAACTGATGTTCTGACGGATCTTCCAAAATCCCCAGACTTTTCTGATGGTTCTTTAAGAAGGTCTTCTAGAAGTAGAAAGATTCTCCTAAAGTTAAGTGATTACGTAGTGTAAGAATTAACTAGAAAGGAAAATGTAGTATTTATTATCTTAGTATGTTTTGATTTGTAATTGATTTATCTTGTATCTAGTTGTCCTGCAATGTCTTGTTGACATATGCACAAATAGCAATAATTGTGTTCATATTTATACGTTTGATATTTAAGCTGATTAAAGCCTTAATTTTCCAAAAGGTGTATTTCACTACATTTTCCAAGAATAGATTAACGAAACACGTTTCTGATCCTTTCAGTTTTGGTTTATTTAAATTAAACTTTAAATACGGGAGTAATCCTATTTAGGAAGAGAATCATAACATAGTAATACAATTCGAAAGTACTCTTGCACCATCTGTCGGGGTTCTTTTCGGGCATAGAATAAAAGATTGTTGGGTCGAAATGTTAATTAAGGCTATTGGTTAAGAGATGGCAATAGAAGTGCACAGATTTAATAAATGCTGAAAATTTTCTTTATGATTTAGTCAGTTCCTGTCATTCGACAAACTCGAAATAAAAAATATTTTTCGCGATCAACGTCACTCAGAGGTTGAAATATTATTATTCTGGAGGGCATATATATATCAAGCGGTCATAGGGTTAGTTTTAAAAATATATTAATGTACATTTATTGCAGCGTCAAGGTTTTTCAGCATCTAGCATCTGTACCTCAAGAATTAAGATTTCCTAATATTAAGATTCATAAGCTTGTTTATTCAAACCAGATTATTAGTTTTGTTTTCCTTATGAGTATAATCCTGCCGTTATATTGCAACTTTGTTGGAAATGTCATTAACGGTTTATGCAACATCCTTTAACGTTAAAGAAATTACAATTACGAACTACAATAATCGATATTATTATTTAAAAATATGTTGTGACTAATACAGGCCAAATAATGTGCAATTATTAAGTTATCAAATTAATGATTAACGTTTACGACACTTAAAATTATAAACTGCTGATCTTCATTAACAATTTTATTGTTCATATGCGATATAATGGCCTGCAATTATTGCTTCCTCCAGTCTTTTGCACACATATTATTAGGTAATATGCAATTAACTTCGATAGCCTCTTGTAGTGAGAAGATGAATGCAAATAAGTATAATTAAGTAACATTATCAACTTCAAACTTATCTAATAACTTGTTGATATAGCACCTGGAGGTCAAGTGTAAAAAAGCACGATTTTCAAACGCGTACAAAAAATTCCACATAGATAACGTTCACGCGGTGGTAACTGTTTGGAAGGGTAGTTTAAAGATTAAAATCGTAGTAATAATAAATCAGTGTACTATATACAAAAGGGTCGAATGTTATATGTAAGTGATAAATTTATTACCAAAAGCATTTATTAGTTTTAAAACGAACATACCGTTCTCCATAATGCACGGCATTTTTTTTAAGGAATACTCATACAACGTTGACGAACAGAGCTTTATTACTGGTTCTTTAGATTTCTATGAGCAGCTTTAAGCAATACAACACAAACAACACCATCAGTTGCCGGATTTTAAACAAAATCGGCATCTGAATGCAAAAAGGGATTGACTGGAGTAACTTGAAACAAACAATGATTACCGATAAGTGACTGAAACGTTTTTGTACAAGTGCTCCAACATGTGAGACAATGACTCAGACGCGACTGTTTGCATAGCGGGAACAATCAGGAAAAGAGGCTCATAATAAAATGAAACATATGAATAACGGCGTAAAAATAAACAGAATTAGTTTACAAATCAGTAGACAATTTGCTGGGTAAATGTCGGGAAATCCCATATCAGAGTAGAAGAAGCATGAGATAAACAGTCACTGAACCGTAAAAATCCTTCATTAATAAGGAGGGACAATTTTGAGAACCTTTTTTTAAAACTGATCTCGACTGATGGCATCTAATTTAAGGAGAATAAATCATTAAATAGGAAATTTTTCTACCTTTCTGAAAAATTCCGAATATTTCTGATTACAGAAATACACGTAACTTTTCGAAAGATTTTTATTCTATTTAATAAAGTCAACGCTTTGATAGGCATAAAGGTGAATACAAGCTGTTGTACATTTTGTTGAGGTTTGAAATTTATAACTGGTCTACGTGATAAAGTAGCTGAATCTGAATTTTACGTTGTAAATAAAGGTATACTTTGTATATTTAGAAACATTAAACCAATCTTGTGCTTTGTTATAGAAATGAATTATTTCTATTGGTAATGGTGTACGAAAACGTTGTGCAAGTATTGTAAAGTTGTTTGCAATTTTTGATGTAATGATTTAGTTTGGTCGCCTCTGGAGAATTGTAAGTAGAGGTTCTTGTTTTACAGCTTGGGTAATGTGATTCTTCTGGGCTTCAAATACTAGTTTCAAGTACTAAACACAAATAGTACCTACAAATAATACCTTCAAACACTACTTTCAAATATAACGCTCAAATACTTGTAACCCTGTTTTTCTTGCCCTCATAACTATAGTTTGTTATGATCTAGGGTTATGATTTATGAAGTGTCTGCCGTATCCCTGCAACTATCCCCGTTCTATGTATTACGTTACGATAACTGTCAATTATGTTATTCATATTAAGATAGTTAGAAATTATGTTTTCCCAGTTGTTGAAAATCTAAAAACTGGTCTTTTAACATATGTGTATTGTTCTGGACCGTGATTAGGAATTATAATTTAAAGTACTTTCATTTTTACTACTATCCTTCGATGGATGCCGATTGGGTTGAAGTGAATCATGTACTGTTTTAGCTCTTTAAAGTAGATTAATACAGAATTTCATGTCTACATTCAACTACTGCCTTTGGTAAATTGGTGGTATGGTAATAGAGAACGCCTTGGCGGATGATATCAACTGATTCGTTTAATAAATTATCTTTACGAAGTAACCAATTATCGAAATTATCACTACTGCATCATTATATTAGATTTGTTAAAACTCCCACATTGTTGGGAACTAAGCACCCATCAGCCGTTACAAAGTTAATACGTTTGAAAGTTTTTACTAAATATTAATTTTCTTTCATTTGAAAAAAGCTCGGTATCACTTAATTCCTAAAATTATAGTGGTGAACGCTAGAAATTCGTGTAACAACTATTAGAACGAATGAATATCAATTGTTAATCTATGAGATTGGTGGTTATTGGGATATTGCTATTCCAAAAAGAATCTACCACCTGGTGCTGGTTCTAGTATATCTTAACTATTACTTAAAGGTTGTATATCCTTATTTATTATTGTTTATGCAGAGCAGTTTTAAACCACTTGAAATTATTATTAATTAATGTTATCAAGTTTCTATCGACTACAATAACTGAAGTGTCTGCAACACATTTAACAGGCATCTTGTTTGTTAAGTTGTATGCAACACCGTCTAAGTAATTAGTTTTCTGGTGAATTAAAATTAACCAGACCTATTAAGGTAAATTACCAGAAAAGATAATATAATCAGCTGTAAACCTACAAAAGTGACTTGTAAATTTTTATAGTATACCAATACTTTTGGTGCGATTCAGGCTTAACCATAGTAGGGATTTTATGACCATAAAACCTTGCTAGGGAATTATAATTATTTAATATGGTGAAGCAAATTTCTAAAGCACTCTGGTAGGGGTTGTTCATAATTAGTTATAAATGTGTGTCTTAGTGAAATAAATATGTAAATGTAAATAACGTGCTATATGTAATTTGGTCAGTGTATAAATAGACATTCAATGGGATAGAATTTAACTATATTTAAGTTAACGTTTAAAGTGAGTTTATCATAATATGCGTAAAGGATACTTTTCAGAATTCTTGGAGCAGTTCTCGTTGTGCCTTGTTGCTCCCGTTCCTGGCATCCTACTGTTTCGATAGCACTAGAGTACCGTAGAATGGGATGACTTGATAAAGGATTCCACCTGTAAATGTCTGTACCGTTCGCATCAGATGTTTTTTTCTTGAAATAATTTTTTTTAAATAACCTTAGGATAACACAAACCCTGTATGATATCGAAGAAAATCTGTATTTCAGGTTTTCATTATGAAAATTTTTTCAACGAACTTCGTTCGTTTATGAAATCGATTTGTCGTCCGTCTGTCTGTCCGTCCGAGGCCTTTCTAATGGTCGGACATTAATGTGTGATACATCAATCGATTCAGCTCGGTGTCCTGAGCTTAAGTTTTGATGTCAGTTGAAATCGGGCCACGGGGACGCCGTGCCCCCGCGATATTCCGTCGGGAAAATTAAAATTTCAAATAGGTCCAAAATTAATGTGCGATACATATTTGGACTCCCCTAACATAGCTGAGTCGAAATATGGTACCCCCCACAAAATATGACCACGGATACCCGACCCCCCCCCCGGAATTAATTTTTATCAAAAATTTCAAATAGGTCCAAAATTAATGTGCGATACATATTTAGAATCCTCTGAAAAAACTGAATCGAAATATGATGCCCCCTTATTTACACACACACACACAAACACACATACATACATACATACACACACACATATATAGCTTTTAAAATATTTATTCAATAAAATAAAATATATTAAAATGTCTCTTTTGTTGTTTATAAATTTTTGTATTTTATCTGAATACTTATAATTATTACAACATAATAATTTTAATTTCTTTAAATTGTTTTAAAGTAAGTCTACATTTGGAAGTTCGTTGCGACAATGCCTTGCATTTTCAACTTGTTTGTCATATATTCAAGTCGCCCCAAGGTCGGGGTGACTTGAAAATCGCATTTATGGTTGTCTTATGTTCAAGCTAGGAGTGTATTGGGGTGACTTGAGGACCAAAATAACAAAAAATTATACTACTAAGTAATTTGAGATGCTTATAACTAATATTTTTGCGATAAAAAAGTATTTTTATTTGAAAATCGCTTTTGTTAAAGAAATATTAGTCCCTATATTTTTATAGTTATAGAAACAATTATGTAGACATTAAAAAGTTATTAAAACTAAAGAAGCAACAGCAGAAAAACTATTGTTTAGTGAATAAGTTGCTAAATGTTGGAAAAAAATATTTTACAAAGTAATATTTGGAGCCTCCTTAATCATAATATAGACAAAATGTAGGGTTTACATTATAAACATGGGGCTTGAAAATTTTTGAATTGTAATTGTCCACGTCTCATCAATAACGTCTACCAATAATTTCATACTTTTCTACCACTTCTAACTTTGTTGCTCCTTCTAAGAAAATTGCACAAAAAGCTACCATCATTTTACTGCTTATTGTTTTAGCAACATATTCTTTTATGTTGCCTGTTTCTGCTTTTAGCTTAAGATGAATAAAATTACCAGAAGAAAACTTGTAACATTTACAGCATTTATATCGTTTTCACTAGACCCTTCAGATTCTGACAATGTTTCCGAGCCAACACTGCTATCAGTGTCAGCAGTTATTACTTCAATATCTTTATCACTATCAGAAGAGAAATCATATTGAAAACTTTTCTTAGATTTCGGTGTTTTTTTTTGAAACATTTGAAGTTGTTGGTACTAATTCATCATGAATAACCTTCTTAGGTCTTGAACAATTCTGAGCCTTTGACGTTGATAAAATGTCAGAGTTTATTTTAAGCAAGTCTTCTTGCGTAACAATTTGCCCAGGTTCAACAGCTAGTTTGCGTTTCCGTTCAGCAGTTGCAGTAGGAGATTTAAAACGAGCGCTTTCAAATATTTCTGTAAGAGCTTAATTATATGGTCTGACCCTTGTATATGATCTATCTCTGTTTGCGGTAGTTTTTCCAAAATTTTGTTTCTATTAATAGATAGGCACAATTCCAGTGGTCCTAAATCCAGATTTTATGTTGTTCTCATTTTTGCTTCAACTTTTCGTATAGCCTGATTTAGAAGTCCCGAATACACGTCCTTTCGAATGACGCCTTCATGATGCTTTTTCTGCTCTCTTAGAATATTTCGCCATGCGTTCTTAATTGGTCGAAATACACAGACGTCTAAAGGTTGTCATATGAGTGCTGTTCGGTGGGAGAAATGTGAAGCGGATGTTATTTGCTACACACAAATTTATTACTTCTACTGAAAAATATCTGGCTAAGTTATCTCCCCGAAGAACTTTTGGACATTCTAGAACGATTCATTTATTAAAACGAATTAATCTTTTGTTGCCTAAAGGTTTGCCACTTGAACAAATTGAGCTGCATACTGGTCTTTTGACAAAATTTCTGATGTTATTGGACAGTTTAGGTTCTTATTCTTCCATAGAAGTTAGTTATTTAAATAATCTTTTGTTAAGACTTCCTTGGTAACGCGAATGATGCCGTTGTATCTTCTGAAAATAAAACTAGTCCAAATCCTGTATTAAATACTTCTTTTAACAATTCCGATTTGAAATCGCAACCTGTTCAGGAACGGAATTTAAGATTTATCAGGGCTTTATATGGACTTGGAGATTTTTGAATTTTGCCGAAACCTTGCTGTTTGTTCCAAACAAGGTAGGGGTCATTAATGTGCGCAACAACACTCACTTGCGGAGCCTACATTTTACCTCTCATCCTAACCGTGTTCAAGCGGCCCGTGTCGAGAACTGAACCTGGGACGTTGGGTTTAGTGGTCATACGCAAACCAACTACACCTCAGAGCCACCTGTGACGAGTTCACCGCGGGACTTTATAAACGTCAACGTCAATTATGCAGAGTATCTGTTACAGGAAAATGAGGGTTACGCTAATAACTTTTATTTGTCCTGAGGTGACTGGGACCCCCTAACGACGTAAGGCTGCGTCGGCTAACTGCAGCGATGCGTTTGTTGTTTCACATGGAAGAAATTATAAAAAAAAAATAGAACAATTTGATATAAAAACAATCAAATGGTTGGAATGCAAACAACTTCGTTACAAATTCACTTACTCTGAAAGACGTTCTCTCTTGTCATAGTCAAGGGGCGCCAAATCGCTTGTATCAGAAATTTCTTTGATATTGTTCCTACACGAAAACGATTATTCCGCATAATTCTCCTTTGCTTCTCCAAATACAACACTTTCACTGGGGTGATTAAATATCCTTTACAAATATGTCTGTTTACCTAGTTTCTAAATAGATTCAAATAAAATCAACTTAAACTTAAGCTCTATTAACATTAAATAATTTAAATAATGATACAAATACATTTTCCAAAACAAACACTAAATTTCATAAGCTCTCTCTGGCCAGATACTACTAAACGTAATCCTAAGAAAAATTAAATTAAATTTCCTATATCGAATTACTTGGTATTGTAAATCTCGTTGACTGGTAAATGTTGTTAATAACAATCACAAGAAACAGTTAACCACCAGCTTTTTTATCCATTCCAAAATACTAAATATTTATGCTTAAAATGATACTAAATTCTACTAATAATTTAAATTTCCGTATCTACATATTTCTTTATATTTGTGAGGTGCGTCCCAAATTGCATTTTACTGGTCTCTCATTTGCGGAATTTCAACGCATACTGTACACATTACTTCTGTTAAACAGTTGCACTGCCATAAACCCTTTTTCTACGCCGAAAATAATCCGTAAGATTCATATTTTTAGTTGCTTAAAATTCGATTACTGCGCGAGATGGGTTTTGGGCCTTTGGGAGCTTCATTTTAAAAAGGATTTATTTTTCAAAGAATTCTTCTATCGATTTTATTCTCAATTATACAATTACAAAAATGACTTCTTTCTGTTACAATCAACTGCAACGTTTATATTCACTAAACTATTTGAAATTGCCAAAATACTTTGTAACAGTTTTTTTTACCACCGCAAAGCACCAATAAATTATTAGTTAAATACATCTTTTTGTCTATTCCATTAAACGAGTAAACATCGTCCATTAAATAAATATCCGTATTGGATCATGTGGTCTAACCACAATACGGAGATGCTAGTTTGGTTGCTAACATGAGGCGTTAACTATTTGTATAAATATTTCAATGCCGAACACCTTTCATATTTCGTGCGCACCGTGTCAACGGCCACTTTAGCTAGAACACTTGGCACGAAGGTACCATGGAGAACCTTAGAGTTCTAGCAAGTAATTTGCGTGTGGCTTTACGCCTTTGTGAAACTCAAGTGTAATAAACACTTGATATAGTGTTTTTTAATAATGGTAAGCAATTAGATATAATCTCCTAGACAAACTAAATAATTTTGTTGTAGCGCTCTTTTGTATACTCTTTTGAATATTCCTTTGAATATTCTTTTATATATTATTTTGAATACTCTTTTAGTATATTCCTTCGTTAGTATGATTCCGTTTTATCTGGTCTTATAAAAATTATGCCGTTTAAATTTTGTGTTTCAAAATTATATGGATCTTTTCTTTGCATTTACGATTATCGAGTTTACAGTTCAATTACATCAAAGTAGCGATAAGAAAGATTGGTTTAGCATGAACGTCCTTCAACTTTACTAAATTGAATAAACAGTTCTGCGATGAAACTGTATGTTTGAAATTTTACCGGAATGTTCCGCAATTTAGATAGCAATTTTTTGGTTTCAATCTAACGTCCAATAATTAACAGTAATGGTCTTTTTAAAATTGCTAAGATGAATTTACAAGTAACTATGTGGATAATTACACGCAAGATAATTATTTTGGTAACGATCTAAATATAGTAGTACATCGAAGTTTTGCATTTTTGTGATAACCGTTGAAATGGATTTTGGTTTGTCCCGTTGTTGCGTATTGGAAATACGCTTTAGGCTCATATGGTTGGGTACGAGAATCACGCAGCTGGTTATTTGCAGTACAACACGTGAAGGCGACGTCATTTGTTTGTCCACGGACCCTACGTATAAACATCTGTTCTAACACGATGTAACGCTGGCACACAAATAAAAACCTGTTGAAATGAGGTAGGAGATTTATATTATTCTTACATCACGTCCGCACTTGGCGAACTTTGATACAAGGCTACACCAGAAAAATAACTTTGTGATGACCTATAACTATTATTTTGTTTGACAAACTAGAAAGGACTTTGATAAATTTTTATTGCCAATATAAATGCAGTGTAATAACAGTTATTATTATTAACAAAATTAAGCAACTCCATTGAGTTCTGATTAAAGTTTCTTCTATGTATACTTTTAGTTACAGCTTTTGAACATTGAATTATTAGATATTTTCGATATTTTCATATACATTTGTAGACCGAATAGCAGATCTGATATTTTTGGTATTGATTTGAGTTAATTTTTGTAGTAAAAAGAAACGTTTAAAGTACTTGATATTTTATACAAATTCATGGTTCTACCTCAAAGTAGAAGAAATTATATTAACCTTCTTAAATGTAAATTTTGTACATACAATTTCTATCACGAAACAACTTTTAATTAAAGAATCACCATTTAATTCTCTTAATTAATTGTTTTATTTTGAACAGATTTCAAAAATAGTGTAATCAGGTCAATGAACAAAAGGCACAAATACCTTCGAGTTGATGATAGTTGTAGCTCTGAATTAACAAAGAAGCTTTAATTGCTGTTTCAGAATTTGATGCCTAATATTTGTGTTTATAAAATTGTGTGCATAATTAATCTTTTCAGCTATTTTTTTATGAGGTAGCAAGAGTATACCTCGTGTGTCCTCACTTTGTTAATTTAATTCAATTTTCCTTACAGCGCCTGCGTAAGCAGTTAATACGATATTCTTCTCTAAGGACTCCCAAGTCCCCCTTAGGGAAAACCTCTGTTCAAAATTTAATGACTTGGTGGCGCCCACCCTAAACCCCTGTTTTGATATGAATCAAGCCATAGTAAGCAAATAATGTTTTGTAAAAAGAACCACGACAAATCCTCATAAGCTCTACCCAAAGCATAGACTCCTAGCATAGTCGGAAGATATATGCATCCCATCATTTTAAGAAAATCCTTCCATAAAGTTTACTGGTTCTATTTGAGAATATTAAAGGACCCACGGGTTACTTTAATTATTCTATTAACCCCTACAGTAAGTGGTAATCTTGTAAGAACTTGAAGTCAATAATCAATAATTAATAATTAAAAATTATTTTGAGTAGCTTGAACAATAATGTTAAAGTTATGAAGTTTGTGACTGACTGGCCATCAGCGGTTCCTCGGGGTATTTATGTAATCCCTGCTCTCACATCATCTTGTGGGAAATGCAGATCTCACCGTCTGCTATTTTTTGATAACAAACAATGTCTTACTTCTTAGTCATCTTAATTAAGTCTGCTTTTATTGCTGTTCAGTGTGTCCTGCACCTGCACTTTCAGGTTGCGGCTGTAATACAAAGTAGTTGCTTCCGTTTTCATGATTGATATGAACTATTGTTAACCTTCTATATTATTACCTTCAATTATACAATGTAACATTCTATTTCTTAAGACACATTAATTACATTTATATTTATATACATATTAATTGTGAGATATGTAACTCGCATTGCTTTAATCGTGTTGACATACTGGCCATACTCGATTCCATTTGAACTGCTACAGAATACAAACTGGTAAACGGCCTCAAACATATGATCGCAGATTGGGGGGGGGCCTTGGATATCTAGATTTGATGCACCATACCCAATGAAACCTTTTGTTTTTGTATAGCACTTTAATATACAAAATTTATCAGGGTCGCCTCGTATACATGAATATGTGTTATATGTGTGTCTGCACACGCACGCTCATGTTTAATTATATGTGATTGTGTAAGTTCATATAAAGTATATACATAAGCCAACACACGTATAACTGCACACATATGCGTGCACTTTACTATATGCGACCCTATGTGATCGTATAGCATATGTAAGTTGCTGTTTACATGCCCGCATGTTAACATTTGCTGTAGACCCTTGATAAATGTGTGACTTTGAGGCCAACGTGCAATACGTTTTGTATAAGCGTGTGATGCGTGGATATGATGGAATGTATGTTTGTGTGTGTGTGTGTGTACGTGCACGCGGACGTGCCGGTGTGTGCATCCGCGCGTGCGTGTAAGCGTGGTGAATAAAAGTAAGCGTGTGTGCATACGAACGTCTCTGCGTTAAGTCGTACGTGCATACGCGTGTGCATGCGTTTGTGTGTGCACGCGTACTGGTGTGCGCGAGTGTGTGTTTGCATGCGTGAGAGAGGAGGTAAGATAATGGGTTAGACAAGAGGCGGAGGGAGATATATGAACAGTATAAAATCCCAAACGAGAGAAAAGGTATTTATTATCGCTGAATTGTAAATTCCTAGACAGCAACAGTATCTGTAACGCTAAGGCGGTAAATGTTATATTCAATACTAGTTTCACAATCAATGCTAGATTTATTAATCCTATTATCATAAATTACAACGTAGATACCAAGCAACCATTTGTACGTTATATCGGCTAGGACATTTTTTACTTATAATAAAATTTTTATATTTTATTGTACATATTGATTCTTGCTAATAATTTTCTTCCATTACCAGGAACACTCATCCCGGGCAACGAATGTTTTTGTAATGGCGATTGTGTGCCTTCAGGGCTACTCAATGTTTCATCATGCAGATATGGTACTCCTGCATTTGTATCGCTTCCTCATTTTTATGGGGCAGACCCAGTGTATTTATCAATGGTTGATGGCTTACAACCAAACCGGTCAAAGCACGAAGTTTATCTCACACTAGAACCGGTTAGTACATTTTATTGCTACAGAGTACTTATTCAAATTTATTATAGAGAACAGGTGTAGCTCTTGAAGTAGCTATCAGATTACAACTTAATTTACACATGCAGCCCGTTAATGATATTTCGTAAGTATGCTTATACTACAACTTTGAATAAGTACGTATACACGAACTACAACTACCGTAGTTTTAACTACGGTAGTAATAAATCACGGTGTTACACGTTGTGATACACACAACAGCCGGAGTTAGTGCACCGGATTTATTAGTCACTACTCTTCTTCAACAGCATTAGGCTCACATCTACCGTGCTAAAATACCGTGTATACGATTCTTTGGCGCTAACTACTCAGGTAACCAACGGAATATGTTTGAAACAAATGTTACTAAGTAATATACGTCCAACTTCATATTAATTATTAATTGAAGATAATACAATGTTATAGTTACTGTTTAGAATTATTAGAAACTTAGCCTATCAATATAGTTATATCCCAAAACGCATTTCATGAGATGTTGACGAAATCTGATATTTTTTATGGCTCATTAGGGAGCGTCAGATGTTAAAATCTCCTGACGGGAAAATTTATATACGAAGGGATTTTTTCGCATTTGATCAAACCAATGCAGAAAAGGGGATACCTTAAAACTATTATATAAATGCAAATTCGTTTCAAAACTCCAAGACGTAAGTAGTTGCTTATGATTTGTAAAGTGTGTGTACAATGTACGTTTCAGGTCAATTTCATAATATTAAAAAATGTTTAATGCAAGTAGTAATGATAACCGACGTAATGATTCTATGCATTATGAAGAAATGAGTACCTTGGTAGGAAATCTGCTCATCCTTACCCAAACTGGGGTCGAGTTTACTGCTTCATATTTTGCCAGAGCAGGTAAGTTTCAAGTACATATAAAAGTAATCACTAAATTTGATCGCAAAGGGTAACAAATAGAAGCACACCCGAAGTTGATGTTTTAAGAAAATGCAAAGCAGTTGCAAGAACCCAGGAACAGTTTATCGACAAACTCATAGAGAAATCACAACAATCTGAAAGTTCGATGTTATAGCAGATGTTAGAAGGGCAACAGTAATTACTAAAAGAAACAACTAATCAGTTGTTAACTGGGTTGAAATGTATATTGCCGGGATCTGCATAGGCACCACATCAATTCATTTTCTTTGGTACAGGGCATTCTAATTTGTAAATGTCTTTTTTTTGTAGAAGTATACTATTAGATGTAATAAATATAAAATTGTAATATTTTTAACTACACCAACTAGAAGCAAAATTTATGTTTTTTTCCAAATCATGTTGTGAATAAATCTTTAAGTCAATACGTGTTTAATTTCTACGTTACTAATTGTATCTATTACAAAAGAAAAGTAAAAAAAAGTAATCTAAGTCCTAATGAATGCATTTCTTATGGTACTCTTAAGATAATCTTAAACAGTTTCTACAATTCGTTGCACTATAAGTATCTCGTACTCGCCGCATTACTGAACGTGGTTGTTCAAATTCTATTTCTGCTTCATTTACAGCCTCTAACCAAGCATTTTTAATATCTGTTTTTTTGTCTCCACTAGATTGTGTAAATGCAGCATGCAAATATTACATGAGGTACAAATGCATAATGCATATCAATGCGTTCTAATAGGCATCACCAGCGAGTTTTAAGTCTACCACAAGCTATTTCCACACATAGCCGGCCGCATTTAAACATTGCGGTATAGGATTGAGCACCAGCGCTAATTTGATTGGTCGATTTGAATTTATTGCAGGCAATTAATGCGGAGTGCTGAAATCAGTACCAGTATGTCGGACAGTGCTGAAATACAGGTCGGAATAATCACTAAACGATGTTAGTGGTTTATGTATAAATGAGGTTAATTGGGTATAAAATGTAGCATATTATAATTTTAATAAGTTGTAAATAAAAACATGAAACCAAGGAAAACTTTGTTAGTCTTGATTCGTGGGGCTTGGCATTTGGCTGATTTTGCACCACCTTAGTTGTTAGATTACGTTTTCGTTTTCTTGATGATATATGTTCTTCGTTTGGTAGTCTACCTACAACATCTAGTAGTCCCTACCTTGCGTCGACTGATTGCAGTCGGTTGTAGTTTTAACATCTAAGTTTATTCGCCGACGGATCGGAATTGAGCTTCCAGCAGTATTTAAAAATGACTCCCGTGATGTATTTGCTTTAATACATTTTAATCTTTTTAAAAAAATTTCTTTAGTTAAATGTAATGTGCCAAAAGAATTATGATGCTATTGCATTAAGATCAGTATTTCGTCTAAAATTCCTTCAGAGATCTCTTCTCTGTAACCAACAGTGATATTATTGTTTGGCGATACTGTGATATGGTTATTGACAGAAATGTTATTTATATCCGAGCTGATTTCAGGATTGTGACCGCTGTTAATATTTTCAGTTTTTAAAAGTAACCGGTAACTCGTAAATTGATATAGGTTGAACATTTTCCCCAAACGCTAATTTGACCATAGAATATCACGATTTTAAACTTGCTAGAAAAGCATTTAATATTGATTCATCAAAATTACAATTTGTTACTGCTTGATGCTTGCAAAATCGACCAAATTTTCTACTGGGACAAGTACAAGATCTAAAATTTCCGTAACATAATAAAGAGAACTAGGAACTTTGTACATTTTTTAACTTTTTCGTTAATTCCAGAGGCTCTTTTTAATAGGTTTAATAATAACAATCTTGGAGTCGTATTTCTCGAGTGAACAAACTTTCTTATTCTTTTTTGGTAATACTCCTTCAAGCATGTAGCAATACACTCAATTGCATTGTATGCTTTGTTACGCGATAAAACAATATCTTTAAACAACCGGATGCTTAAATCACAAAAGCTGTTAGTCTGATGACCATGAGTGGATGAATCACGAAAAGCCATGCACAAAACTTTCTTTTCTGGCCTAATACTTTGTGGATATTTTCTAAACACTTCAATTTTCGAATTAATACTCATTTCATCATCCCCGCTCAACCCATTTACAGTTTTTGTTTGATACCCATTCGCAGAATCTATTCCTGTTGCAATAGAGAAAAAGAAGTAGCTTTCTAAATATCTTCGGCATTTAAAATATCTCTAAATGCATTGTAAAGAATCCGGCGATCATTTGCGTCTATATTGTGTTTTTTCTCGAATAACCAACGCCACACTGCTTGTAAAATATGAAATCGACATAAATATGTTTTTGAGCCGGGAAAAATATGTTTAATTGCACTCGTTTGGACATCACTGTCATCTGTAACGAATATTTTTGGATAACCTTGACTACTAAATGCAATTGGTAAACTGGACTTTAATAAAGTAAATCCAGCTCTATAGTCTTCTTCTGACTGCCCTTTAGTAATGAAAAGAGTAAAAGGCATAGCATATACGATAAGGATTCTCTAGATATTCAAGTATGATGACGTGCCTAATTTACAGCTCTCCTTTTTCTTTTAATTTCTAAAAATTTATTCAAATAAGGAGTAAAGAATATTTTCTATCACCTACACAAACCTCTATAGAACCAACTCCAAAACGCGGCCCCAAATTTCTTGTTTGCCATTCTCTAAAACAGTGCTTAAGGGTGCGATATTTTGAATTAATTCTTGCATTAGCAAACTCAGCAATATCAACTCCAAATTTTAATTCCAGTTTTGACTCATGAAAATTTATAGATTCAGTCAAGCCTAATGCATCATTAAAATATTATTCAAAACGTGTTCGAACGTCATTTCTAGAACGAACGAAAGACGCGCTGCCTCTGCAGTCGTTAGAGTATGGTTGTGTTCCCCCTTTAACTCACCAACAGCTGCATATTCGTCCGGCAGAGAAAAAGATACGATAGTTTAAAAATAATATCAACGTTACTATGAAAGGTTAAAGATATGTGCAATAATTTCACACAAGATTGTTATGAGAATGTTTGCTACATTTCTGTATGAGGGTAAGGTGAAAAGTTCTCGGCCTGACACAGAGATGGCGTTGCCATCAACCAAAATTTGTGCTTCCCGCCTGCGTGCACATGTCATTAGTTCGTATGACAAGTTTCAACTTGCTATCTCAAGTAGTTTGTTTACACAAATTTTTTCAAGCAAACGGCTTATGCGTGTTTCCTTAAAGATTAAACTTGAATATCGTGCGGTCATAAAATTCTTGGTTTTGGACGTATTAACCCATCAGGAAATTCATCCGAAATTGACAAAAGTTTACGGAGACTGCCGCTTCCCTGTCGACCGATAAAAAGTGGGCAGCTGAATTTAAACGTGGTCGCACGTTTCTCGAAGATGGCCCACGTGAAGGACAACCAAAAACCACAACCATACCGGAAACGATCGAAAAAGTGCATGATATCGTGTTGGACGATAAGCGAGTAAAGTGAAGGAGATAGCTGAAGCTGTAGGAATATCGGACGAAAGGGTGCGAAGCGTCTTACACAAATAGTTAGGGATGCGAAAACTTTCCGCAAGATGGGTGCCGCATTTACTGAATGCCGATCAAAAGCAAATGCGAAAACGAGTTTTGCAGTAATGTTTGGCCCGGTTCAATAAGAATCCGAGCGATTTTGTGTGGCGATTTGTCACTATGGATGAAACATGGGTCCACCATTACACGCCAGAAACGAAACAGCAGTCGAAGCAGTGGGTGGAAGCCGGTTGTTGAGCGCTGAAAAAAAGCGAAGTTGTTTGCATCTGCCGGAAAGGTGATGGCCAGCGTGTTTTGGGATGCGAAAGGAATCCTGCTAATAGATTACCTTAAAAGGCAGAGTTATTACAGGCCAATATTACTCCACCCTTTTTGACCAGCTGGATGCCAAAATTCGCGAGAAAAAGCCTGGCTTGAAGAAAAAAAAATCATCTTTCACCAAGACAACGCACCTGCACACAAAGGTGCGTTGGCGATGGAAAAATTGCCGGATTTGTGGTACGACTTGCTCGGCCATCCCCCCTATTCCCCTGATTTGGCGCCCTCAGACTTCTATCTGTTCCCAAACTTGAGGAAAGTTTGTTTTCGGGAAGCTCTTTATGTCGAATGAAGAAGTTGAGAGGGTGGCAGACGAATATTTGTACAGCCTTCCAGACTCTCACTTCCGGGAAGGAATACTGATGTTGGAGAAACGCTGGAGCAAGTGTGTTGAAGTTAAGAAGGATTATGTAGGAAAACAAAATCATTTTTTTTACTGAAAATTGCAGTCTTTCATTGTAAGCCGAGAACTTTTCACCTTACTCTCGTACATTATTCTTATCTTTATTAAAATTAATTGTGTTCCATTATGTGGTAGTTCTGTGAAATATGTTCAAACTATTTATATAAAACAGTACCAAAACAGTAGAAATCAATAAAAAAGTGAATATTTGCCATAGCATTGCATTAAAAAATCTTGCAACGTTGCAGTGTTTATTACTTTTACATACGTATCTTTTTTCCTGGTTTTCTTGGTGGATAACTTTATTGTAATGCTCAGTTGCTCTTGACATTCCGTATTTTTTATTTCCCTTTTTTATTTTCTTCCATCTGACCCTCTTATAGCCACCGTGATGACAATAAAGGTTTTTCTGAAAGGTAATTACTTATATACTCACATATTTGTTTTGAGATTACCTGTATACAAATCTTTTAGCATTTTTAAAACGGGACTTAAAACGCCATGACGTAAATGACTGTTTTTCATATTCTGCCATACATTGCATTCATTACTTCTTTTTCATTTTTCATATCGCCCCTATACAAATTTTCTGAAACTTATTAATCTCTCCATAATTAGTATTCCTTGTTTTATAATTTATATATTACACTAATACTGTAACACAGATTAGAAAAAGAGAATTGTAACTTAACATGCCAATAACTCACAGAGACTGCATTATCGACACGTGGTAAGTAGTATATCTAAAAACCGCAAACAAACCAACCACCAAATGCATGTCAACATTCCGACCTGCGTTTCAGCACTGTCCGACATACTGGTACTGATTTCCGCACTCCGCATTAACTGCCCGTAAGAAATTCAAATCGACCAAGCAAATTAGAGTTGGTGCTCAATCCTATACCGTAACGTTTAAGTGCTACCCAGTCGCTGTGTATAGAAGCGTTAATGGATACCCCAGCAGCAGATAATTGTGTTGATTTAGTGAAACCTTTAATAAGTCACGGCAACAGTGGATATAAGGGCTTTCCGATAATCATAAAGGGTATATTTGTATCATTTACTACACTTGTATTCTAAAAAAATTAAAGCAAATAAGAAAATTTTGATTTAGCCTTCAAAAACATTAGCTTCTATATTACGCGTTCCCAGTTTTCAAATAAAGCAGAACTTCTCAATACAGTAGCGTTATGAGGTGGGCCGGTTGTTTGGCAGTTCATTTAATTAGTATAATAGCATTAATAATAAATACTTCTACAGTGTAAATTTTCTTTTTGCGTGTATGTATAATCCACTGCAGCCTGCAATATCAATGGCCACCCTTTTTTATTGACAAAATACCTATAACCATCAGCTGGGAGCAGAATAGGTATCTGTGTACCATCTATTGCGGGTATCAATTGAGGTATGTTCGTTCTTTTTTAAAAATTAAACGCAATGTCAACACATTAGGTGTCATTCGGCATATTTAAACATGTCTGCATCAATTCTTTATTAATGCATTGCTGATTTGTAAGGAACATTGTTGCTTGCGGGCCTTTTTTGAATGATGGCTTTCTTCGAAGCTGTCCTGGGCACTTCTGTAATACAGAACTATGGGAACTAGCATTATCCATAATTATTACGGATGGTTCTTCTATATTTATTTATAAGTAGAAGCTGCTCAAACCATCGCAAGAAATTTTCTTGGTTCATTTCGCTATGATAATCTGCATGTAATGATTTTAAAGCAAACACTAGGTCTGCACCGGGTATAAACCCAGAACTACAACCACCATGCACGATAATGTATCTTGCTTTGTTTGACGCTTTTTACACTACTAATCTAACCATGAACGGCCAATGATCCCATCTTTAGAAAGTCATGTTTCGTCAATAAAAACAAATTGCTATACTCCCTCAATTTGCAATTTCATGAATTTCCGTGAAAGGTCCACACGTTTCAATGTGATTTGGGGTATTTTCAATAAACCAGGGCGAAGTTCATATTTACGGTACTTAAAATTGGATATTCCTAATAATTCTTCACAATGACGATCTATTTCGTATAGAAATCTCACAATCTGCAAGCGTTTGCCATAATGAATCTAACGTAATGTGTTTCTCTAAAGCAAGTGGCAATTAGTAGATATACAAGGTTACCACGAGCGCAAAAAAACGGTTTTATTATGGGATTTAACATGGGAAATTCTAAGGTCCAAAAAGACCATTCGTTTCAGATTCAAAGGTCATTCACCACGGACGATCCTACATTCAAGGTTCACGTGACTTTTGCTCAGCCGTTTTATATAAAAATTCTGGTTACCACGAGCGCAAAAAACCCGGTTTTCTTATGGGATTTAACATGGCAAATTCTAAGGTCCAAAAAGATCATTCTTGTCAGATACAAAGATCATTCACCACGGGCGATCCTACATTCAAGGTTCACGTGACTTTTGCTCAGCCGTTTTATATGGAAATTCTGGTGCTGTCTGATCCACAATCCCCACCCCGACCCGCCCTCTCACCGTCCTAAATAAAAATAAGGAATCATTAAAATTCTTTATTACACATTGCACTTACATACATTGATTTTATATACTTTAACACACACGATTTTAATATTGCTTATATGGATATCAGTTTATCTGAATTAACATAAACATATATTGATTGCTTATTTCTAAGTTAACATTTTTTAGATTAACATATCTAAATACTACATTAACAAATTAACAGTACATTTACAATAGGATTGGAGGTACCAGTCCAATCAATATATAAAACATAACTTTACACCTATTACATATACATTAACATTTTATTTAAATATTTACATTTATTTACTGTATGTACATATTTACACTTACTACATGCATATATTAAACTAATTTATTATAATTTACACGACCTCCTCAATTTCCATGCTGGAATAATGACCAATGGGTAATGTCCTGTTTAATCCTGGTATTAAATATCTTTTACCATCGTGTGGACTATTTTATCTTGAATGATTGTATGAATATGATGTTTAGATGAGTGGATCAAATTTTGTGAAATGAACTTTTCTTTATACTCACCTACACAACGGGCAAAGTTGTCAAATGTGATATGGCTTTCAATAACTGATTTTTTAATTCCCTTGACCTTTCTAGTTACCTCGAAATTAGGGAGAGCCGCTGGCGGTATAAAAGTATCTTCTTGTATACGCAAGCGTTCAGCTTCCTCCTCTACCGATGTTTTGAAAACCTTCGTCACATACATTTTGGATCTCAACCCGATAAAGTTGGTCATAATCCGTCCATTGTTCTCATCTTTCATCTTTCTCAATACTTTTTTATTTACTAGAGGCATTTTATAGATATTGTCCAACTGATAGTCTGAAGTATCACAATATTGGTAACAGTCCCGCCTCATAGCTTAATAGGAATCATGGTTTAATATTTTATAGATAAGACTATCTGTGTCGGTATATAGAACATAACACACCTTTACAAATGTGGATAACTTGTATTTATAGTGAAAATCATAGATAGTGAGTTTAGATAAGTCTAGTACACACATCCCCACATATATCGGTTTATTAAAATAGATTTCTGATTTGTGTAATTCAACCAGTACAAGATTTTGATCAAATACCGTTAGATTTTTGAACAGAAGATGTTTTCGCTTGTTCTCCATTGTTTTCGGATTCATTGTTTACACGTTTCCGAAGCTCAGTATTCAGGTCAATGCAGGACTTTATCAAACAGCTCTGCTTAAATTTAAGTACCCTATGAGTGGTTTTTGATTCGAGTCCGTTTAACAACACCTGCTTCAGACTTCTATAATGGAAGACATATTTACATTTTCAATTTAACGTTGCCATTAATTTAGCATTTTGAGCTCTCTCTACAGGCGGTTTTTTAGTCTTCGGCTCAATGTGCTCAGGACAGAAAAGAATATCCTTATGTAGATCATGGATATGTTCGGGATACTCCAAGTCGACCTCCAATATGTAGCCTTCAGGAGCACCATCAGATATCACATCGATGTTGGTGTCGTTCCATTCAAAGTCACTATAGAAGAGGTTGACTCATGGACCCATACTGGTTGTTTACAACGAAATACATTAGATATCTATCAGGTTTGGACCAATGATAAGTGGGTAGATATTTATTGTTAGCAGAGGCTCATGGTTTAAGCACACTTTACTAACACCCCGGCGTATAACCTTCTCAGTGAACAAGAATTGATCAATTTCCGTTAATAACTCAAGTTCCTGGTCTGAATGCTTCATTATTGCGTCCCAAGTATACCCAGGCAGTGTATAGTAGTGGGCGGGGTCAAATATGTAAGTGGAATGACAACTTGAACGGAATTGTTCAAAAACTTCAGCCAACAACAATACGTCAGTTTGTAGTTATAAACCCGAATATTGACCAAAGTTCTGAATATTAAATGCCCCCACACTTTCTAGGCATGCGCACACTGTTTATTAAAAAATGTCTTATCTTCTAGTGTATTATAAAACTGCTGCTGGCTAGGTAAGCAGGTATTGTTAAACTTTGCAAAAGAATCAATGAAATCATATGGATAGGTACCTTTTCGAGTCAATAATTGAAACTGTTCATCGTTTAAATGTAACAATCGGCTTTTTATCAGCGGATAATTAGTTATACATAAAGCAAGTGTGTCTAAAGATGAACCCGTAAAGCGAAAACTGTCGATAAATCGAAAGTTAACTAAGTTTTCAGTAATATATTTACTGAAAGAAATATACTTTTCTTTAGTTACTAGGAGTACCCCTATACGACCTTCTAAATTAATAGCAATATGTTTAATTATAAAATGACAATCATCACCACTTAGGTTGTGAAAAACGATGGGAATTGTTCGAGAGTCTTGATGATTTATATTACAATCCGAATGTGCTTGGCCTCTATAGTTATTAGCTGGTATAAAATGATTATGATCACGAACCTTTATATCTCCAACATTAAATGGTTTATCTCAGATATAATAATACGGTGCGGCTATGAAATCAGCTTCCTGTTGCAATGTTAATGGGGTTATATCATAGGGACACATAAAAACTGTTTCAACATCCTCTGCAAACTATCGTAGCTCTTTTGAAAAGCAATTTATGCAGTCTTCACCGCGATATGACCGATAAAACGATAACGATTTATCATACTCACATTTAACATAATATCTCACACTACACAGTATATGTTCTTGATATTTTTGAGCATCCCCAGTGGGCTTCAAAGGACATTCTAACTTGGCATATACTACAAATGGAACTTTAACTTTGTTTCAAAAATTTCTAAAACAGATTATTTTATTTTTTTTCTGTAGGCAACCGAGGTATTTTTAATTATTTCATTTTACAATCATTATGTTTTATTAATTTTTCATCTAAAATGAAGTAGTGGAGACAACGATAAGAAACATGTTTTCTATTTTTCTTAACACTAAGTTAAGAATGACTAATCGACTCAAATCCTTGATCCATACATAATGGGAATTAAACGGTTCAATTATATCATAGATTTCCAAATCATTAACGTAGTATTGGCTATAAATGTTCAAGAAATTAACATGTTTGTTTTTCTATTATCTGAAACGAACAAAGGAACGATTGTAAATTTTTGTTTGTTTAGTTTAAGAGTATATACATTAACTGAAATATTATTCGGAGTTTCAAAATTTATAATTTGGTTTAAAGTCACAGGGAACTGGATACCTTTTAGATTTACTACAGATGAATAATTAGGAAATTTAGAGAGCCTTTGAGGATCATGGGCGACAGGGTAAAGTGCAGATACTATAGACCATGCAAAACACGCCTGGTCATTATTCTTTACGTTAATACATGCCTGTTTACGTTGTATTTGAGGTGGCAGCTCGATATAATGATCCCCATGGGGTTACACTTATTTATATTAATACATAAATTATACTTTTCAATGTCTAACCACTATCACGTTCCTGAAAGTCTTTTATTTCCATCGTTGTTGGTTTTACAACGTTAATAACAAACCATGTGTTCAGATCTGTAGTCTTGAATATTGGCACGTTAGATGTTGTAAAATGTTTATATTCTCGTTTAACTTGAGAACTGGAAGTAAGCTCAAACTCTCCGCAGAAGGATGTATTTACCTTAATAGCTTCATTTTGCTCGAGTGTAGTGTAAATTCTTTTCTTGAAAACACTCTTACAATATGCTAAAAAGGTATTTACATCTTTATGTTTCAGATTACTAATTATACCAGTATGAATACGTCCTTTGAAAGCAGAAATCGAGTCCCCCAAAGCAATCGATGGTTAGCTGTCTCCTTTTTGTTTAGATACTCTTATCCTCTCTTTTGTGCTACTTTCAATTGGGCACGCAAGGATTTAATATTAGCCAATAATACCAGTAACTGCTGTTTTTCACCAACAGACTTTACATGCTTTATAGCATCATGTAATCTACGCATACCAACCCTACATAATCGTAACCCTTTTTCAACCTGTTCAATACTATGATGGAGTTGCACCAACCCAAGGAGGGCAGCAATATTTTTTATTAGTTCCAAGAAACGATTCATCTTGGCAGCTTAACGTTCTGCCGATTTAGAATGTCTTTTGAAGCCCACTGTGGATGCTCAAAAATATCAAAAACATATACCGTATAGTGTGGGATATTATGTCAAGTGTGAGTATGATGACTCATTGTTTTATCGCTCATATTGCGGTGAAGACTGCATAAATTGGTTTGCAAAGAGCTACGACAGTTTGGAGAGGATGTTGAGACAGTTTTTATGTGTCCGTATGATATGACCCTATTAACATTGCAACAGAAAGCTGATTTCATAGCCGCAAAGCATTATTATATCTGAGATAAACCATTTAATGTTGGAGATATAAAGGTTTGTGATCATAATCATTTTATACCAGCTAATAACTATAGAGGCCCAGCACATTCGGATTGTAATATAAACCATCAAGACTCTCGAACAATTTTCATCGTTCTTCACGACCTAAGTGGCTATGATTGTTATTTTATAATTAAAGATACTGCTATTACTTTACAAGGTCGTATAGAGGTACTTCCAGTAACTAAAGCAAAGTATATTTCTTTCACTAAATATATTCCTGAAAACCTAGTTAACTTTCGATTTATCGACAGTTTTTGCTTTATGAGTTCATCTTTAGACACACTTGCTTCGTATATAACTGATTATTCGCTGTTAAAACGCCGATTGTTACATTTAAACGATGAACAGTTTCAATTATTGACTCGAAAAGGTACCCATGATTTCATTGATTCTTTTGCAAAGTTTAACAATACCTGCTTACCTAGCCAGCAGCAGTTTTATAATACACTAGAAGATAAGGCAATCTCTAATAAACAGTATGCGTATGATCAGAAAGTGTGGGGGGCATTTAATATTCAGAACTTTTGTCAACATTCGGATTTATACCTGCAAACTGACGTATTGTTGTTGGCTGAAGTTTTTGAACAACTCCATTCAAGTTGCCATTCCACTTACGGACTTGACCCCGCCCACTACTATACTCTGCCTGAGTATACTTGGGACGCAATGATGAAGCATTCAGACCAGGAACTTGAGTTATTAACAGAAATTTATCAATTCTTGTTTATTGAGAAGGGTATACGCGGGGGTCTTAGTAAAGTGTGTTTGGAACGATGTGTCTCTGCTAACAATAAATTTTAACCACTTAGGATTAATCCAAACCTGATGGATAAATAATGTATTTCGATATAAACATCCAGTATGGGTGGGCCATGAGTCAACCTCTTTCATATGGTGACTTTGAATGGACCGACACCAACATCGATGTGATATCTGTTCCTGATGATGCCCCTGAAGGCTACATCTTGGAAGTCGATTTGGAGTATCTCGAACATATCCATGACCTACATAAGGATAATCCTTTCTGTCCTGAGCACATTGACCCGAAAACTTGAAACCGCCTGTAGAGAGAGCTCAAAATACTAAATTAATAGCCACGTTAAATTCAAAATGTAAATATGTCATCCATTATAGGAGTCTGAAGCAGGTGTTGTTAAACGGACTCGAATTAAAAATCATCCATAGGGTACTTAAATTTTAGCAGAGCTGTTGGTTAAAGTCCTACAGTGACCTGAATACTGAGCTTCGGTAACGTGCAAAGAATGAATTCGAAGAGAATTTCTTCAAATTAATGAACAATGCCGTTTTTGGTAAAATAATGGAGAACAAGCGAAAACATTGCAATGTTAAACTTGTTCAAAATTGGGGTGATAGGTATGGTGCCAAAGCTCGTATATCCAATCCTCTGTTCAAAAATCTAACGGTATTTCATAAAAATTTTGTACTGCTTGAATTACACAAATCAGAAATCTATTTTAATAAACCGATATATGTGGGAAGGTGTGTACTGGACTTATCTAAACTCACTATCTATGATTTTCACAATAAATACATGTTATCCACAATTTGAAAGAAGTGTAGTGTTTTATATACCGACACAGATAGCCTAATCTATAAAATATTAAACCATGATCCCTATGAGACTAAGAGGCGGGACTGTTACAAATACTTTGATACTTCAGACTATCAGCTGGACAACATCTATAAAATTCTTCTAGTAAATAAAAAAGTATTGAGAATGATGAAAGATGAGAACAATGGACGGATTATGACCAACTTTATCGAGTTGAGATCCAAAATGTATGTGACGAAGGTTTTCAAAACATCGGAAGAGGAGGAAGCTGAACGCTTGCATATACAAGAAGATACTTCTATACCGCCAGCGGCTCTCTCTAATTTTGGTGTAACTAAAAAGATCAAGGGAATTAAAAAATTAGTTATTAAAATCCATATCACATTTGACGACTTTGCTCGTTGTGTAGATGGGTATAAAGAAAGGTTCATTTCACAAAATTTGATCCACTCATGTAATGTGACGGCCACATTTTACATGTTAGCCTGTCACTATGGTTTAATAATGATTTTCAATTTATTTCTCATAAAAATACTTACGAATATACATTAAGGTTATTAAAATATTATTATTGTCTTGAGTAATTACTTATTTTTTAGTGGAAACATTTATTCAAAAGTTATGTACTTCTAGTATTTAAATTAATCCAGTTATTTTCTCTGCATTTGATAAATTAAAAAGCCATGTCATAATAATTCAGATTGTTTACATTTCTACAATATTTTAAGGTTATAAATATCTTCTTGTTATTTTGTTGTTTATTGTCATTAGAAAAGGCTGCACATGCGTATTTTTGGTTAATAAAAATTTCTAAATCTTGCAAGCAGTGGTGGCACTGTTCTTTGCAAAATTAATTATATTTTTGTAAAGGATTAAATTCTGAAGTTGTTTAATTTGAAATTTTATAAAAGAATAATTTATCTTTTAGGGTACAAAGGTTCTCTGTATTTTATATGTAATTATCTGGGTAAATAAAGGGGATCAGAGTATGTTATATTTTGTTCCACCCATGGTTTGGAATTTATTGTTCAAGGTTAAATGTCATTAATTTTAACAGCTTTTGAGATAGGCGATTTTTCGTTCTTCTTCATCTGGAATGAAAAGCAAGTGGTTGTGTGGGCTCTTCTAGAGATGTAAATCTGAAAATATTAAATGGTAATATAATAGATCCGACATTATAAGTTCGGGATTTTAATAGTTGAGACCCTTAAAAACTTGATTTGATGTTTATTTCGAGTTGTCGGCAGGTTGCCGGATTTGTAGTACGCCACGAGGTCTTTTTTTACAAGAGAAGCCTGTAAGTATTTAAAATATGTTTGATTGATTTTTTCAACTAAAGCTTTGTACTTTAGGTACCCTTTTATGTCAATTATATTCATTCTTACTTGTATACGTTCTAATTAATTGGGGTCAGTTCTTTTGGAGTTTTATGAATCATTTACTTCTACAAGCAGCCGTTTTCAATCTTCTTCGAAGATAGGATGGATTATTCCAGTAACAGTTTGGGAAGCAGTAATTAGTCTTATGCATTCTCAAGCCACTAATGTTCCCAGGGTAATCACTACTACGAGGGAAAAAAAGAATTAAGAAAATGTTTAAGTTCGATATTTGGTAACATGTTTTATTTAATTTATATGTAAACCACATGCATGCATTTGGCCTCTTACATGATTTTGTTTGAATGCTTTAAATTACTCTTCAAATATTTCAAATTAATTTGTCATTAAATACATTAGGCCAATTTTGAGTAAGCTTATATTTTATTATTAAGACTTGATTGACTGGAAGATTAGGGCTAAAAGAATCCGCTTGAGACGAGTCCAGCTCGGTCAGAATTTGTGATTATATACAGGTAATTCTGAGTATCTAAGGTTGTCTAACAAGTAACAATTATCTACTCTTAACATATTATTAAATATACGTGGTATATTTTGGCGCCCAAATTACCAAAATCTTCAAATTCCAAGATTGTATTGTCCAAAATTTTATTGTTCAATTTCCCAATTTTCAAATTTCATGCATAGTTTTGGTTGGATTTAACTTAGGAACTACTCACAAAATTTTCATTTTAACCACACATTTTAAAGAGGATATATGCCAATTTCATTGATTTATATTTAAACATTGATAAATTTTTGTGAAAATTGTTTGTTAATTAATATTAAGGATGCATTTTACAGTAGACAGACTACTTAAGGAAGAGCTGATATATGAGTTATTATGTAGGGGAGCTAAACCTCCTGAAATAGCAACATCGAGAGAATTACAAAATTCATTAAGGGAATTACTTGAATTAGAAAAAGAGGGAAAAAATTTTAAAACTGAAATTAATGTAGTAGCTAAAGATGAATTAAAAATTATTTCGGAAAAGATTGAAATTGTAAGTACTTGGTTAACTGAATCATTAACGCAAGCGGTAGTTAGAAAAATTGAAACAAAATTGTGTCACATTTTAAATAGAATTGAACAAATTCATTCTTCTGATAAAAACGAGTTGGAAGAAAAATCAAAACTTTTGGCATTAACACTTAGTTTAATTTCCAATTATAAACTTAAATTAGAAACTTCAAAAAAGAAATCAGATGATGTTTTAGATTTAACTTTTTCTGAGTTAGATAATAATCATGAAACAAATTTACCTAATACTACACCCCAAAATTCTGCCCATATAGCGTCAACATCAGGAAGTGAAAGTACAAATACAGATTTAGTTTTAAATATGTTGGGAAAATTCAGTTTGGTAGAAGCTTCTTCTAAAATAAATACTTGGGGATTGAAATTTAATGGGGAAGTCGATGCATTAGGATTGAATGCCTTTTTGGAAAGGGTTAATGAACTTAGTGATGCCAGAGGGGTCACGAAGGAACAGTTACATAAAAGCGCGATAGAATTATTTGAGGGAAAAGCTCTTATTTGGTATAGGGATATAAAGGATAAAGTTGCTGACTGGGATACATTATGTATAAATTTAAAAAAATGAATTTTTGCCCAAGGACTATAATGAAAAATTATGGAATCAAATTAAGGCTAGAACTCAGGGTGAAAAAGAATCTATAGGGATATATGTAGCGGTAATGAACAACTTGTTCAATAGGTTATCGATTAAGGTGGATGAATCTACCAAATTAAAAATTCTCAGGAAAAATATTATTCCATTTTATCAAAGCCAACTAGGACTGATTGATATTTCCTCGATTGATGAATTAATAAGGTTAGGTCGAAAAATAGAAGAAACTAGAGATTCAATAACTAATTTTACTCCTCCAATTGTTGATAAGACCACGATTGAATTAGACTTATCATATCGAAATACTGCTAGTAAAAATAAAATAGACAGGGTCGTAATTTCGAAACCTCAAGTTTCTTTTGAAGCTAATGAGAAAAATAAAGAATATAAATCACATGATAGGGAACATGATGAGCAACCTGAAGGGATAAGAAGTTGCGAAAGTTCAAGAACACGTGACAATTCCAATTCAAGAGGTGCTTATTCACAAAACGATAAATTCAGTAAACAAAATTTTAGGGATAATAGTAGGAATAAATATAGAGATTTTAGTAATGATCGGAAAAATGCTAGAGATCTTAGTAGAGAAAGGGGCAACAGTAATATGCCACATACTAGTCGTCGTGACACTACTTCGTTTAGGAATACTGCACGTAGTAGCAATAATTATTATAAAAGTCATAGTCGTGAACGTAATCAACAAAGTAATTTTAATAACACAAGAGAGGATAGTACAAGTCGAAATAGAAATTTTTCGAGAAACAGTAACATAAATAGAGATAGAGATGCAGGAAATAATTTACACTCTTCTTATTTTTCTAATAATTACACAAATTCGACTAATTCATCAGAAATCATTTGTTTTAAATGTAACTCTAAAAATCACTTGGCGAAACATTGTACAGCCAAGAAATGTTTTTCTTGTGGGAAAGTAGGATTTACAAAACTTACTTGTACATCTTGCAATTCGGGAAACTGGAGAAGAAACCGGTTAGACCGTGACTTGGTTTCTTCCACACAAAAAACGGTCAACAATGATTTTAATTATACTAAAGAGCAACTACACTATTGTAATTCCACAAGTAAACCAATTTTGGATTATGTATTATCACAAGTGGAAGGTGACGAATGTCCATACGTAACAGTTCAAATATATGGTTGTAAAATAAACGCCTTATTAGACTCAGGAGCTAACAAAATATTTTTAGGGAATAACGGAATTAATTTTATTAAAAATCTTGGTCTGGAAACAAAAAAGAATGTTGAAGTACAATGCACAGTAGCCAATGACCAAACCATTACTTGTTCAGGGGTAGTAACATTACCAATTCAATTGAAAGATAAAATTAAACTGTTTGATGTTTACTTAGTGCCTCAGTTACGACATACGTTAATCCTAGGCACAGAATTCTGGATTAAAATGGGTTTAGTACCAGATTTAAGAAAGGGTGAATGGCATTTTAGTGCTGATAATTTTAATTTAAATCTAAATTTGATTAAAACAACAGATGATTTAACTTACGACCAAAAATTAGTGTTGGAAAAAGTTGTACAACAGTACTTTGACTCAATAGATAATACTAAACTAGGTTATACAACTTTAATTGAACATAAAATTGTATGTAATAGTCCACCTATAAAATCACGTTATTATCCAGTTAACCCCGTCATGCAAAAACAGATTGATGCAGAGGTTGACAAAATGTTACAGTTAGGAGTTATTGAAAGAAGTGACTCGGGATGGAGTTCACCTATATTACTTGTTCCTAAAGGTAATAATGAATTTCGTTTCTGTGTTGATTTCCGAAAATTAAACGCAGTAACCGAGAAAAAATGCTTACCCCATACCTTATGTAAGTGCTACACTGGATAAATTGGGTAACGCTAAGTATCTTAGTAGCCTGGATATTAAAAGTGCCTATTGGCAAATCCCAATGGAACAAAACAGTAAAAAGTTTACAGCATTTACCATACCTGGACGAGGTCTTTTTTCATTTTAATAGACTCGCATTAGGTTTATGTAACGCTCCAGCCACATTTCAGGCTTTAGTAGACAAAGTTCTTGGTCCAGAGCTGGAACCATTTCTATTTAAATTTTTGGATGACATAATAATAGTTACGCAAGATTTTGACACTCATATAAAAATTCTTCAGGAAGTTTTCAAACGTTTAAAGGAAGCAGGACTTGTTCTGAATTTAGAAAAATGTAAATTCTGTAGAAAAGAGCTAAAGTTCTTAGGCTATATAGTAAATCGAACAGGACTTCAAGTAGATCCTGAAAAAGTTAGTGCAGTTGTAAACATGCCAATTCCAAAGACTCCACGACAAGTCAAACGCTTGTTAGGTATGATCTCTTGGTACCGGAAATTTTTGCCAAATTTATCTTCTATTATAAATCCGTTGACAAATTTAACAAAAAAGGAGCAAAATTTAAATGGACTACTGATTGTAATAAAGCCTTTGATGATGCTAAAAATGCATTAGTATCTGCACCAATATTATCGTGCCCAAATTTCAATTATCCATTTATACTGCAATGTGATGCAAGTTCTTACGGTTTAGGGGCGGTATTAACTCAAAAATATAATGGTAGAGAAACAGTAATTTGCTATTTATCTAGAACTTTAAATCAAAATGAAATGAAATACTCGGTAACAGAAAAAGAATGTCTTTCTGTACTATGGGCATGCGAAAAACTTCGATGCTATCTAGAAAATACATTTTTCACTGTTATAACTGATCACCATAGCTTATTATGGCTGAATAATCTAAAGAATCCAACTGGTAGATTGGGTAGATGGGCTTTGAGACTACAACAATTTAATTATGAAATCGTTCATAGGCCAGGAAAAGAACACATTGTTCCAGATTGTTTAAGTCGTTCACTGCCTAATATTAACAAGATTGATGTAATGACTTTTGTTATCCTATAATAAACAATGTTAATGTCACTGAAGGAAAGGATAAATGGTATGAAAAAATGAGTAATAACGTTAGAACAAAACCTTTAAATTTTCCTAATTGGAGATTCAGTGAAGGTAAACTATACAAACATATAAACGATAACATTTTTAATAACACCTCAGATAACTGGAAACAAGTTCTTCCAAAACAAGAACGTTCAAAAATTATACAAGAACATCATGATAATATGCTTTCTGGTCATTTAGGGATATATAAAACATATCATCGAATTCTTTTGCGATATTATTGGCCAGGGATGAAATCTGACATTGGGGATTATATAAAAAGATGTCGTACATGTAAAGAAACTAAACCTGAGCAACATAAGAAAGCTGGTGAGATGGGTAGTAAAGTTAATATTACACGGTGTTGGCAATATGTAACAACAGATTTATTAGGTCCATACACTCGCAGTTCACAGGGTAATAAATTTGTATTAGCTGTATGCGACTATTTTAGTAAATTTTCATTATTCTTTCCATTACGAACAGCTACTGCAGTTAAGGTGGCGAAAATAATGGAAGAAAATGTATTTCTAATATTTGGTATTCCAGAATACTTAAAGTCGGACAATGGTGTGCAATACAAAAGTAAAGAGTTTATGAAATTATTAAAAGATTATAACGTAAAGTTTTTAAACACTCCGTTATATTCTCCAGAAAATAACCCAACTGAGAGGTACAATAGAATATTTAAAACAATGTTAATTGCTTATATAAATGAAAATCAAAAACTGTGGGATAAAAATATATCTAAATTAGGTTGTGCTATGAGAACAGCCAAATCAGAAACAACGCATAATACACCATATTTTATTAATTTTGGGACGGAAATGATGTTAAACGGAAAACAGTATAAACAAGATGAGGAAAAACAAGTTTTATTAGAAAATACAGAACAAATAAATGATAACAATAATAGTGAGAAAAGGAATAAATTAAAAGATATTAGGAAATTTGTAATAGAAAAACTTAAAGAAGCTCAGGAAAAAATAAAAAAGCAATATAATTTACGACACAGACCAGTAAGTTTACGTGAAGGAGATTTCTGTTGGAAGAAAGAGTATAACATATCGGATGCTTCCAAAAACTATTCTGCCAAACTGGGTAAAAAATATTCTGGTCCGTATAAAGTAAAGAAAAAATTAGGAATAAATACTTATGAACTTGAAGATAAATGTAGAAATTCGAAAGGAAACTGGCACATATCTGATTTAAAACCTGATTATACTTTGTATGCTGATGAAAAATGGTAGTTTTTATGTTACTTAGGTAATTAATTTGAATTTAATTTTTTTTCTGATTTTGGAGGTTAATTCAGTGTTGTGATTGTTGGCGAAAACTTTTTCAAAGTTTTCTTTTGTAAGATAGGGGGGTATGTGACGGCCACATTTTACATGTTAGCCTGTCACTATGGTTTAATAATGATTTTCAATTTATTTCTCATAAAAATACTTACGAATATACATTAAGGTTATTAAAATATTATTATTGTCTTGAGTAATTACTTATTTTTTAGTGGAAACATTTATTCAAAAGTTATGTACTTCTAGTATTTAAATTAATCCAGTTATTTTCTCTGCATTTGATAAATTAAAAAGCCATGTCATAATAATTCAGATTGTTTACATTTCTACAATATTTTAAGGTTATAAATATCTTCTTGTTATTTTGTTGTTTATTGTCATTAGAAAAGGCTGCACATGCGTATTTTTGGTTAATAAAAATTTCTAAATCTTGCAAGCAGTGGTGGCACTGTTCTTTGCAAAATTAATTATATTTTTGTAAAGGATTAAATTCTGAAGTAGTTTAATTTGAAATTCTATAAAAGAATAATTTATCTTTTAGGGTACAAAGGTTCTCTGTATTTTATATGTAATTATCTGGGTAAATAAAGGGGATCAGAGTATGTTATATTTTGTTCCACCCATGGTTTGGAATTTATTGTTCAAGGTTAAATGTCATTAATTTTAACAGCTTTTGAGATAGGCGATTTTTCGTTCTTCTTCATCTGGAATGAAAAGCAAGTGGTTGTGTGGGCTCTTTAGAGATGTAAATCTGAAAATATTAAATGGTAATATAATAGATCCGACATTATAAGTTCGGGATTTTAATAGTTGAGACCCTTAAAAACTTGATTTGATGTTTATTTCGAGTTGTCGGCAGGTTGCCGGATTTGTAGTACGCCACGAGGTCTTTTTTACAAGAGAAGCCTGTAAGTATTTAAAATATGTTTGATTGATTTTTTCAACTAAAGCTTTGTACTTTAGGTACCCTTTTATGTCAATTATATTCATTCTTACTTGTATACGTTCTAATTAATTGGGGTCAGTTCTTTTGGAGTTTTATGAATCATTTACTTCTACAAGCAGCCGTTTTCAATCTTCTTCGAAGATAGGATGGATTATTCCAGTAACAGTTTGGGAAGCAGTAATTAGTCTTATGCATTCTCAAGCCACTAATGTTCCCAGGGTAATCACTACTACGAGGGAAAAAAGAATTAAGAAAATGTTTAAGTTCGATATTTGGTAACATGTTTTATTTAATTTATATGTAAACCACATGCATGCATTTGGCCTCTTACATGATTTTGTTTGAATGCTTTAAATTACTCTTCAAATATTTCAAATTAATTTGTCATTAAATACATTAGGCCAATTTTGAGTAAGCTTATATTTTATTATTAAGACTTGATTGACTGGAAGATTAGGGCTAAAAGAATCCGCTTGAGACGAGTCCAGCTCGGTAAGAATTTGTGATTATATACAGGTAATTCTGAGTATCTAAGGTTGTCTAACAAGTAACAATTATCTACTCTTAACATATTATTAAATATACGTTGTAGTAAACATCATGTTCATACAATCATTCAAGATAAAATAGTCTTAAGTCCACGCGATGATAAAAGATATTTAATACCACGATCAAACAAGACATTACTCATTGGTCATTATTCCATAGATAGCTTGGAAATTGAGGAGGCCGTTTAAATTATAATAAATTAGTCTGATATATGCATGTAGTATGTAAGTGTAAATATGTTCATCTTGTAAATAAGTGTAAATATATAAATAAAATGGTAATTTATATGTAATAGGTGTAAAGTTATGTATTATATGTTGATTGGATTGGTACCTCCAATCCTATTGCAAATGTTCTGTTATTTGTTAATGTAGTATATAGGTATGTTAATCTAAAAAATGTTAACTTAGATATAAGCAATCAATATATGTTTATGTTAATTCAGATAAACTAATATCCATATAAGCAATATTAAAAATGTGTGTGTTAAAGTATATAAAATCAATGTATTTAAGTGCAATGTGTAGTAAAGAATTTTAATGATTCCTCATTTTTATTTAGGACGTGGAGAGGGCGGGTCGGGGTGGGAATTGTGGATTAGACAACACCAGAATTTCTATACAAAACGGCTGAGCAAAGGTCACGTGAACCTTGAATGTAGGATCGACCGTGGTGAATGATCTTTGTATCTGACAAGAATGGTCTTTTTGGACCTTAGAATTTGCCATGTTAAATCCCATAAGAAAACCGGGTTTTTTGCGCTCGTGGTAACTAGAATTTCCATATAAAACGGCTGAGAAAAAGTCACGTAAACCTTGAGTGTAAGATCGCCCGTGGTGAATGACTTTGAATCTGGCAAAAATAGTCTTTTTGGACCTTAGAATTTCCCATGTTAGATTCCATAATAAAACCGGTTTTTTGCGCTCATGGTAACCTTGCATATCTACTGCAATTATTCAGCGAAGTAATCAGTAACTGATACTTACTGTTTTGGTACCTGTCATAAATAATATCCCGAATTGTAGTTTCGTGAATATCAACTACTGGTTTGAAACAGGATTAACTTCGAATTGAACTCGCTAGAAGTAGTTCTGGATTAGCTTTCTCTACAATGTTGTTTACTGTAATGAGGCTTAAATTTAATGTGCTAGTGACACGCTGTAACAAAATATAAATACTACTAATTAGATAGGACCTTTATAAGACATCTAACCTCAAATTTTACTTAAAAATACATATACTAAATAAATTAGAAGAGTAACGAAAGTAATTTAAAAAAGATATTTACAGCCTGTATCAAATTAAATATGCACAATTGCTAACTTTTTCATTGTTATAGGTACTAAGTCGGTTAAATTAGTAAAGCTCTAGCATTTTTCTGCCGATTCAGATTGTGAAAGCAGAATAACAGTGTAGCAGAGCGTTTACGAGTAAATGAGGAAAATGTAATTTTTTCAAATGGAACACCATGCGTTCTTTTGACCGTATCGATAGCAAATCATCTACAAAACAAAGAAGTCTCAGTGCAATATTGACGTAAAACGTAAAATAACCTGACTATTATCATTTGCACCTTTTAGACAAGTTGGTTGTGTATTTCTGAAATAAAAACGTCATTCGATCCGTCAGTAGATTATTCTGTTCACAAAAGCAAGCGTTTTATGTAATTTTACATATTGACTGTGGTTTTACATATTTTGTTATAAATTAATATCAATCAATAGCGTTCACACATTTAGAAAAATGCGATATAAAAAAAGCGTATCTTGTTTGCAGAAGAAATAGTTTTCAAGCACTCGAGCAATATGGTCAAATGTATTCTGAACGTGATCAATCAGACAGAAAGTATTTTCTAAATCTGTTAGAAAGTTTAGGAGTAATGAAAAGTTTTTCGAAAGGATAGAACTAAAAAACAGTTTTTTATAAGGTAGCAAGTAGAAGTAAATGTATTGGAATATTTTGAAACACACAAAAATAATTCAACTAGAGATTTGGCAAGGAACAGTAGTTTAAGTCTATTTACGATTTGGAAAATTTTGAAAAATATAAGTATGTACCCTATAAGTACCAACCAGTGCAAGTATTACTACCCGGCGGCACTGAAAGAATACTAATATTTTGCCAATGGTTAGTAGCTAAGTGTAGGAACAATTTTAACATCGTAAAGCGCATTTTTTCGAGCAATGAAGCAAATTTTTCAAATAGAGGTATGCTTAATCGTAAGAATATGCATTATTGGTCTACAGAAAATTTATTTATTTATTATCCCAGAAATCTACAAATAAAATTTAGCATTAATGTTTGTTTGATGTGATCTAATGGGTAGCCAAATAATTGTACCAATTTTTTAAGAAGGCATTTTGACAGACAGGAGATATGTAGGTTTGTTGTCACAAGCACTAAAAGAATATTTAGATAAGATTAACTTAGTGGCACGTAACCGAATGTATTATCAGCATGATGGAGCTCCTCCCCATCAGTTTTACGAAGTGACAATATTGTTAGAAAAACTTTTCGAAGATAGGATGATTGCAACGAATTATCCTATACGCTGGTTCCCAAGATCTCCCGACTTGCAAACTTGATCGAAGTTCAAGATAGCACCAGGCACATTGTAGCTTCCATCGACTGCAGAATAGTTTTAAAAGCCACAACATCTGTACTAAAGAATGTGCAAAAATGCATTTAACAAAACGGTGATGTCTTTGTACAATTAATATGGACTTTTCTTTTAATAAAATAATAAAGAGAAAATTGAATTTTATTTCAGAACTACACACTCGACTTGTCTAAAAGATGGAAATGGTAATAATCAGGTTATTTTACGTTTTAGGTCCATATTGCGCCGAGACTTTTTTGTTTTACATGCGATTTGCGAACGATATGATCAAAAATATGCAGGGCGTTACATTTAAAAAAATTACATTTTCCCCATTTACTCGTAAACGCTCTGCTTAATTGTTTCTCTGCTTTCGTCATCTTAATCAGCAGGAAAAATGCAACTACTTTGCAAATTTAACCGAGTTTGTATCTAAATAATAAAACAGTTAGCAATAGTGCGTACTTAATTTGGTACAGGCTGTATAGAATTTCTTACATCACAAACGCACGTAAAGAAAGAAACGGACCTCCATTACCACGCTCCAATTCAAAGTACGCAGTAAGCTTTAAAATCAGTTCTTTATAACCCTGTCTAAAGCTTTAGGCATGTTCTACACGATTAAACACAGTATAACAATGAGGAAAAGTTAATTGTTCTGAAAAGAACAGTTTTAATTCCAATCAAATAAAAATAATTGGTAAAATAGATAAGAACCTGGACTGACAAGACAGCTGACATATATTAAATGATATAAAAAATTCGCAAAAAGTAGTCACGGCAAAAGCGCTAACGGCTGCCAAGGTTTAGTATATATTTTCCTCTATGAAATACGTGAGTTAGTTACGGATTGCATTTAGCAATAAATAATTCTGTTTTGCGTCACACCACTGATCTGTGAAATGAAATACAGTAACCAAAGCGCTGATAACCTGAAAGAATCTGGTATTGACTCAAGTAACGATAATTCAAGTAATTCATCAAAGGTTGCACCAAGTATAGCAAATAAGTACTTTACCACAAAAGAAAAAGAAACGATATGGCGAAAAGCAATGCCAATAGCAAATGTATGTGGAATAAAACATAATACCGTTTTACACTTACCTGGACATAAAGGACCTGCTGCAAAAACAAAATCAGAAATGTATGTATGTATGTATGTATGTATGTATGTTCGACTTTATTATATTAAGAACTTATAGAAAGAATTAGGACTACAACTTAAAATAAATTAAGTTCAAAATACACTGACATCCTCAAGCGAAATTGAAGCCATTAGGCTCCGTCTACCACCTAACTTGAGAGTGACAGCACATAGTAAATTATATAACAAAATAAAATAATTTGTAATGTGAAACAACAAAATTTCAATCACTCACTCAATCACACATTCAGACATACTGTGAGTAGTGCCAATGATAGAGTAAAGGCTGTAGAAAAATGTACGTTTTATTACGCATTGATCGATAAAAGATGTTCAAGGAAGAGTTAGCGAAAACTAAAAATTGTGGGGGCATGTCGAATGTTTAACGGTATTGAGTTCCAAAGGAGAGTGCCGGCAACTTGGAAAGATTGATGAAAAATGTGTGTACGATGCATAGGGATGGCCAGCAAATCATCATGTCTCGTATTATGACTGCGGTTAGATAGAGGAGAGAATTTAGTAAATAAGTAACAAGGACTTTTAGCAGAGAAGAGCTTATAGATAAAAACAGCCATATGAAGTTTTCTTCTATCACCAAGCTTAAGTCATCGCATGTCTATGTAGAATGGAGTTACATGATCCCACTTCTTTAAACTATGGATGAAACGAACACAACTATTTTGTGCTCTTTGTAGTCTTTCACTAAGCACAGTTGAAGCACTTGTGTAAATAATATCACAATAATCGAAATAAGGCATAATCAAGCTATGTACCAGTTGTACCTTAAGTTTAACAGGCATAAACCTTTAGACGGTTTAACGAATGCAGAGCACCAAATACCATACGACACGTATGCGTTACTTGATTTGTCAGACTCAATTGTTGGTCGATAACAAACCCAAGGTCTTTAACACAGTCTGAAAGTTCTATTGTATTCATGCCAAGGCGGAGTGACGGAGCGATATTAAAATCAATTTTTCGAAGCATTTTGGGGTCCCGACAAGGATAGCTTTGCACTTGGATGGGTTAATTGCAAGTCCGTTATTTCGACTCCAGCTGAGAATGTTCGAAAGATCTTCATTTATTTTATTGAACGCAGAAGTGATATTATCTGGCTGAAAATGTAAGTATACTTGAACATCATCCGCATAACAGTGGTAACGGGAATGAAGAAGGAACTGCGATATGTCTTGGATATATAAACTAAATAGGAGAGGACCTAAGACACTTCCCTGTGGAACACCTGCTTTTAGTTCTTCCCAATTAGAAAAAGACTTATAACCAACAGAGGTAACTTGTTGCCTGCGACCACTAAGGTAAGAGAGAAACCATTGAACTGTTGAATGAGATAAGTTGCTAAGCTTGTATAATTTGGCACAAAGAATTTCAAAATTGACACTATTAAAAGCTAAGCTGAAATCAATTAAGATAAGAATGGTAATATGTTTATTGTCCATAGCGTGTCTGATATCATCAACCACTCGAAGCAATGCTGAGCAGGTACTATGCCCTTTACGAAATCCTGATTGAAAGGTGTCAAAAAGAAAGTTTTCTTGCAAGTAAGCTGTAACCTGATGTGCTGCAATATATTCAAGAGACTTTGACAGGTTAGTGGTTAGTCTTTGGATTTCAAGAAGAAATTGCATTTGTGTCTTGTGTTCCAAGAAAAGAAAAGAATAGTATTTTGTTCAGCACAATGCATCACGGTGGAGCAACAAACAGTGAAACTGAAAAACCTGAAACTGTGACTATTTATAATCCTACGAAGGGTGGCGTTGATAGAGTCAATCAACTGTGTGTAGGTTATAATTACTAAATGTAGGGGGTAATAACTCACTAGTAAGTTATACACTAAATAATCAAGAAACTCAACAACGTAAATTATTTCTAAAACTACTTACCTTTTATCTCTTTAATGAGTATTTGGCAGAAAGCCACTTGTACAACCGCGCACCAAGATACCTTAAACAAATCACAGCAGAAATCTTCCCGAAACTGTGAATTCTCAGAAACGGGCAAAGTTAGAAAAACAACACCGTTGTTTAGACTGCCCCAGACCCAAGGACCGAAAAACAAATACTGTTGTAGAGAGTGGAATAAATTTTTGTGTTTATAGCATGCAGTTAATTTGTGTAACTCCTGTTGTTTGTAGGCTTCAAAAAGTGGCTAGTGACAATTGGAACGTGATTGATAAAACATTTGTAAAATATTTAATCATATTATTAAAGGTTAGGGTAATTTTATAACTATAAATGGGGATCTTCAGATATATTGTAACACTTTGTATTTTATATAAAATAGCAAAATTACAGAAGCACATTTAACCTTGTTTTGTAATACCGATTTTCTAAGGGCTAGAAAGCGCGATATTATGCTATTTAATGCATTAAATCAATGTCGGTAGCATAACCCAAATCCAAATGGCAGAACGTAATTGTATGGCCATCGATGCGATATTTATTCTGATATTTTTTGACCTTTTGCTTGCGTTAGTCACGAAATGGCGGTTTAATTATACTTATGCCAATATGCAGATGTTCCTTTTTATACATATACACATATATACATATATATATATATATATATATATATTACAATTAATAAGATGAAATAATAACTTAGACTTTTGTGCAAAGCCCAAATGATCATTTCAAATCGAGCTAGTAATTTGAAAGAAAGAAAATATAAGGTCTTGGACAAGATTTGAACCTGTATCTTAGTCTTTCCGGGACTATGCGTTTACCAACTACGCAAATGAGACCGAAGACTATAATTGGAATATATATATATATATATATTATATATATATATATATATATATAATAGTTCTGTAGCTATTAACAAAACAATAACTATTATTTCACAAGGGGAGGAAACATCCACTGACCGGTTTGGCTTTCCTAAGCCTCGTCAGAGCGAATTAATTGTGTATCCATTAACAAAACAGTAACTTTATTATTTCATAAGGAGACCAAACGTCCACTGGCCGGTTGTTGGAAACTAATTAGCTTTGACGAGCGTTAATAAAACCGAAACCGATCAGTAGATATTTTCCCCCTTATGAAATAAAAAAGCTATTGTTTTGTTAATGGCTACACAACTATTAGCTGGATTTGTATAGGTGAATTAGCTTTTATTATTTTATAAGAGTCTATCTACAGATACATTTTAGTTTTACTTCTGTTGTATACAGACTCATAATTGCGGACTGCAAATTACTTGTCTTTTTATATATTATATTTAGTACATTACTTTTATTGATTCTTAAGAGTTATAAACTATTCACTTCTGACGAGGTCCAAATGGCCAAAACCAAGTCCATGAGGGATCCTTCCCGTTATGAAACAACCAAGTAATTGCTTTGTCAATGGCTATGCAAATAATAGTTCGATAGGTAGATTCACTTTATGATTTTTATCAATTAGAATTTACAAATACATCTTAGCACTTTGCAGTTATACAAATGGCGAAATTTCAAACGAAAATTTTGTCATACTACTTATGAAAACTATCTTCCTTACAACATACAATGTATTATAAACATTAATGTTTTAGATTATATGAAGATGTGCCAAACGTATTTTTCCCAATGCTGTGGTTTGAGCAGAAGGTTACAATGCCTGATCATATAATATGGCAAATGAAGCTTCTCCAAAACTCAGCCACCATCATCACTGTATCGTCCATTTGTTTAATTGTGATTGGGATTATTATGATTGCATTCAGCTGCCGCAGAATTATTAAAAAATTATTATGTGATAAACAACCTACAGAAAGGTCGTATACCCTGGAGGAAGTTCCACTGAATTCGTCACCTAAAAGAATCATATATGTTCCTAATGTAAAGAAATCTAAGTATTTAGATGATGCCTATAAAGATTGAACGACAACGAATACTATTTGTTACTAGACATTGTTATTATTTTAAATAAAAATTTAGATTCTTACTCAGTTATTTCATACTTTGTTCCTTGAAGTAAAATACCTAATAAGACATTTTCAAATATGTAGATAATTTCTTTAGACAAGTAACTTTATAAAAGGTGTTTTACATTGGTTGAATATTTAACTGTTGACTGTTAACTGTTTGCTTTTAGAAAATGTATCTTCTTCTAGAGCTGAAATTTGATTATTAGATACGTCACGTGCATTACTCAAAACATTTTTGTTTTATTTTTTACAGAACCTACTGTTTAGTGAAGAATTCTACGGTGTTTCTCCAAAGAAAGTAATGGTACTTAATACAAACTTAGTTTTCTTTCTAAATAGTTCCTGTCCATGTAGTAAGATTGGAACTTTGCTTAGGTATCGTTGTAAATTCTGTACTGATTTTCTAATGTTAAGTGACTTTCTGCAAAATTTTAATTGCCTGTTGATTTCCTCTATATTAAGATTAGTTAAGCATTTTTAGCAAAAATCAATTTTGCCTATTAAACATGTACTTTAATTTTAATAGATAAAGTACTTCAAATTTTATATCTTTGCATTTTCATAAGCAGAACACATACTTGCGTCACACAAAATATGGAAATGAGTTTTAGTTGTTTATACAGCATGACGTGGTCTATTGCGGCGTGCGTTCTTTGCAGGTTATTTTACAGTACCGCTACATAGCTAATGCAAATTTCTGTTCCTTGCATCCCTTCAACATTTTCATAGTAAATGTTGCATACAGTTTTTAACTTGAAATGGTTCTATCAATTTTTGGGAAGTTATTTAAAGAAATGACCTGTCCATGAAGAGCCTAGCCTCGTATTAAGACAACTTTGTAAAACGCTCAAGGTAATTATATTTTATAGCGTCACCTACGTTTATTCAGTTATAAGGTGCTTGTTTTCTGAAAGTAACCTCCATTCTAGGCGTATTGACTATTTAGAAGCCATACTATTAGTCGTCCAACAAAGCTTCCTCAAGACATTGGTAGAAGTCCTTTAAAGTTGGTAGATCGTTCCCCAGTAATCCAGTACAAATAGAAAAAGCATTTTCTATATAAATAAAACTCTGTATATGATTCAATAAGGTACAAACGCCATTTGGAAAGTATGTACATAGCTTTCGTGATCATTTCAAAGCTGTTCACATCCGAACTTCCTCATTAACAGTGAGATCGATGTCTTTCGCACGTAATCTGAATAAAAGAGAACAAGCAAAATCAACGCAATTTTTAAACATAACGATATATCCTGGTTCCAGAGAGGCTGCTCAATGACCAGTTATTGCGTCATTCTTGTTAGATTGCTAAAAAATAACATGCTGTTTAATTAATAACTCATATTAATAAAGTTCGTATATAATTAAAAGGGAAATGTGCATATATCATAGACTAAGACTAAGATAGATAGTAATTTATTTTAGGAATTCCTTAAAAATGATCAAATAACCAATGAAATACGACATTTGCTTATTGAACGGCCATTTTTACTGTTTGAAATCCGCCGAAGATGACCAAGAACTTGTCAAATGTTTCATGGATTACATTCAATCTAAATAAATTCATTCTCTGTACATTTTAATTAATAGATTTCCAAATCAGGTCTTCCATTGACTAAAAATTGCGACATCTTGTCATCGACTTTCTGTTACCAATTATGCAGATATAAGTAGACTTCTATTATCATAACAATTGTTCCACATCCTACTCTTAATAGCCTTTTTTTATTGGTTGAATAATAATCATCCGCTACATCGATCTCCGAATATGACGAGCTCTCCAGATGTTTATCAACACCTTCAGTATCATTCTGCTAAGACTTATTTTATGCTAAACCTGAAATGTTAATATTCCATTGATAAAGGTTACAAAATTTTTTTTGAACATGCATATATACACAGTATCCATCATTCCATTCACGAAACGGAATAGACAGCTCTTGACAAACCTACTTTTATTTAATATTGATTTTTATCTTGCCCAGCCTTCAGTTATGTTAACTTTTTTTCTGGAACACTTCCCATGCCTCGTTAAGGTCGATCCAAGCATCACTTCATACAAATTCCTTAATTATGCAAAGTTCTCATTAGGCATCTATTGTCTGTCGTTTCTTTTATACTGATCTGCTAGTTTAGTTTTCAAATTACAAGCATTCATTACCTATTTAATACGAACAACGCCGCTACTGGTCTTGCCAAATAAATTTCAAATAATCTAATATTGACTACATTGGTGCGGCTCTTATGTATGTTCCTGTCACATCCAAGATTCATGACCATACAACAAAGTCGGAATTAGCACATTCCTGTAGCACTGCCATTTCTTTTTCCTTTTGATTCTATTACACTCCTGGCAACAGACCATTTACTCTATTATTTTGGTATCTCGCACATTACTGCCGCATTTGTAATAGCTCTATCCACTACTAAAGTTTGAAAAGTTAAAACGCACTGTTCAGACAGGAACAGAAAGTACAATTAAGTATGAACCCGCACGAATCACGACTACGTATAAAAGGACAAAAGAAATTCAGAAATATAGGGGCTAACTACGAACACGGAGAGTGGGATAGTTCACATAAACAAGAAAAAAAATACAGCCATCGAGTTTATATTTACCATGAAAAAATAAAGATTTATATTTAAGCAAAAAGCAATAAATAAAAAGTTATATTGTAAAGGACAATTTTAATAATTGATCCACGAAGCGAGCATTTCGTAGCTTAATATGTAAAACTGATTATTTAAAAAAATAATGCTTATACTTTCGCATAATCAAGTGTGTTAAGTAAGAAAGCAATAGTTTCGGAACAAAATTTGAAGCAAGTAGCAAGGACTACTAGCAAAGCTAGTTCTTAAACGGTTTTAGTAGACTGGTTCCGCACCAACATCAAATGTGTATAAATAATATATCAAAGAAAGATCACAACATACATACCTTCATGTGCTGCGATTACTTATCCCGCTTTATCTTGCACCAGCATCGACGGTGGTGAACGAACGAGGCATAGTGACCTCGCTGACGGTGGTAGTCTTTACAGTATTCGGGACCAATAGGCGGCGACCATATTTGCAACCGTGGGCCGATATATAATAGCATTTGGGTGTACGTAATAAAAAAGCAATTTGGTTTTCGTAGACAGAGAATTGGGCCTACGTGGAAGAACATTCGAGTCTTTGAAAAATAGCACTGACTACGTAGAAAATCAATGCACAAGGAATACGGCCTATCCATGAAACCGTGCATGGCTCTTGAAGTAACAGAATTCGTTACGCACGGAAAGCAGGATCAACGTGAAAGTCAAATTATGAAAAAAGCTGATAATAGATTCGAATATATAGGTAACACATGTCAAAAGAACACTTTTAAAGTCGTTTTACTGCATAAATAGATAACGAAAACCGGCAAGATCAAATACAATTGCAGAAAATTTATGATATTCAAACTTTGTTATTACTTATAAATAGAGCGAATACATTTTGTCAGAAAACAAGAATTGTAGAGAAGCCAGTATATTTTCTGTGTTATCTCAAACAATAAAGATATATTAAAGTACTTTTATTCAAACCCAAGCTAATAACATTCTACAAAGTGTTGAACAAATACTTGTTTCTATTGTATTAAAATAAGTTTTACCAGAACAAATCGATTTATTAAATTATATAGCATGATGAGGGCGTCTCCCATTACAAGTAGTTACACAAGATATCGGAATGGAGGCGTGGGGATATTTAAAAAGAATCCTAAATTAAGTGGAAATATTTAATACGTTACAATTGAACGTAACAAGTTCTTAGAGAAACGTGTAAAATAACTAAAATATACTTATTGTTCATTGATATTGTGATCATATTTTTACACACTTTATTGTTCGCCTAAGCACTATTGATTGAAATTTGGAGATTATTCGGATCTTATTTCATTTAGTACGCTAGCCGCTCATACTATTCGATAAGTTATACTTTTCGTTCCTTCCTGGTAGAAAAAAGATATAATTACATGATAAAGTTCAGCTAGGCGACCATCATCACCTTGGAAAACAACTTAGGGTTTACATCTGCAGCGAAATAAAGACAAAACTACTTAGTTTTAAAATACATATGAACAAGCACTTAAGCTATAAATATTGTCAATATTGTCATTGTATTTCAGTCAAGTTAACGGCCACTAGAAAAGTGCTTAGGTAGCGGCTTTTGGGTTAGGAGTGGTGACAACTTTGGCTCCAGCTTAGTCAGGGTGAGACTATAATTCAGGGTATATCAGAAAATGTATTGCACAGATTACACAGGTTATATTAATAGTGTAAATATTAGATACCTTAACGTACTGTTGAAATATTTCACTAATAATCTTAATAAATCACCCTAGGCAGTAAAGAGGATGCCTAGAAATATACTAAAAATTTGTTTTAAATATTAAATTTTGTACATCAGTATTACTAAATTTTGAATGAAGTAGATGTACTTCTTATGAACAGCAATAGCTCAAATTATTAATATTAAGTACCAGTAAGGGAAAATAGTAAAACCATAATAGCACAAAATGAGCACAAACACTAACGAATAATAATACATGGAATAATCTTACTCAATGATTAGCTTCTGTACGTAGTTATCTCACATCAAAGGTCGTCGAAATCCTAGGCTGCTGAAATGGTAACCCAGAGTAACGACAGCTGATCGACAACGCCAATAAATGAGAAATAATAAAGTTGATAGTGGGACAACGGCAGGAATATAAACAGAATGAGGAGCATACGCCGAACAAACACAATGACAAGGCGTAGGGAGAAAAAAGAACCCACGTAGGTGGGTCAATTATACATGTGCACTAGCTTATTTAGAGATAACAGGACGTTGCAATATTGAGATTTCAATAACGAACATCTGCTCCAATTATGAACGCTGATGATGAATTTAAATCCACTACAAGTGAAAATCGAAGCTTGCAAAAAGCATTCTAGAATCATAAAACCAAAATTGCCAAACTCCAATATTAATTTGTCGGTTCTACCTAAATTCGTAATTAATACGTTGTTATCGGCAGAAATCTAACCTTCACCAACAACCATCAAAATAAGAATGCCTCTTATTCACAAGGATAAGAGCAAAGTACGGCTTATTATCATATTTATAATTTTAAATGCAGATAAATAACGTACATTTGAGTACACGGCAATAACAGATACTTATGAAGGTTAATACAAAACGAAGCGCAAAGGTAACAACGATATAGATAGCAGGACAATGCTATCAACAGACAATTGAATTTAGAAATATTATATAAATAGAATGCTGACAAAAAAGTGTCAACCGGAAGGTTACAATATAGACAATCCTTTTAGGATAAATATTTGAAATGCTATTAAAAAAGAGTGAAAAAATTTGGATATTAAATTAACAGTAACTAGAAAAGTAAATGTATTGACAATTCTGAAGGCTCATTGTACATATTGAAACAATGACACCAAATGATCTAGATTTGTATGGATGCCATTAAACGAACAAAGGGTTGATTGGCAGCTACAAAGGTCTATGGAAAATATACAACGCGAGCAAAAGAGGTGATTCTCGTTATATCTAGAAAGTTCGAAGACCGCAAAAATAATATGAAAAGTATCATATCTCAATATATAAACCGTACGACCAGGCATCGAGTTCAGTTTAATTTGATATTAATCCACAAGTGATATGAAATAAAAAAGGGCATAGGTTGTTTAAATAAATACACTTATTGTCTATTTAAATTAAGTTAGAACAGTCACAGACGACACACAGACACAGATACCAGACACAGACACAGACACAGACACAGACACAGACACAGACACAGACACAGACACAGACGCAGACGCAGACGAAGACGCAGACGCAGACGCAGACGCAGACGCAGACGCAGACGCAGACGCAGACGCAGACGCAGACGCAGACGCAGACGCAGACACAGACACAGACACAGACACAGACACAGACACAGACACAGACACAGACACAGACACAGACACAGACACAGACACAGACACAGACACAGACACAGACACAGACACAGACACAGACACAGACACAGACACAGACACAGACACAGACACAGACACAGACACAGACACAGACACAGACACAGACACAGACACAGACACAGACACAGACACAGACACAGACACAGACACAGACACAGACACAGACACAGACACAGACACAGACACAGACACAGACACAGACACAGACACAGACACAGACACAGACACAGACACAGACACAGACACAGACACAGACACAGACACAGACACAGACACAGACACAGACACAGACACAGACACAGACACAGACACAGACACAGACACAGACACAGACACAGACACAGACACAGACACAGACACAGACACAGACACAGACACAGACACAGACACAGACACAGACACAGACACAGACACAGACACAGACACAGACACAGACACAGACACAGACACAGACACAGACACAGACACAGACACAGACACAGACACAGACACAGACACAGACACAGACACAGACACAGACACAGACACAGACACAGACACAGACACAGACACAGACACAGACACAGACACAGACACAGACACAGACACAGACACAGACACAGACACAGACACAGACACAGACACAGACACAGACACAGACACAGACACAGACACAGACACAGACACACAAACAGATACAGACACACAGACACAGATACACAGACACAGACACACGCACACACGCGCGCGCGCGCACGACACACACACACACACACACACACACACACACACACACACACACACACGCGCGCGCACACACGCACATACACACATACACATTGAATTCGGCCTAAGGTGATCCTGCATACCGAATTGGATTTGTGAATCAATTATTGATTTTGTAGTAGAAAATTATAGTAGCTTATCCAAAACTTTGATAGGAATAAGAAATCTCTAATATGACGAGGGATGCTATTCCAATGAATAACACTAGCTATCGAGAAAGAAGTACGATACATATGTGTGTGATGAACTGGAATCGCTAGTAAATCATTTCCTCTAGTGTTGTATAGTCGCTGGGATAGTTTTTCAAACTTAGAAGCGAAGTAAAAGAGGAAATTTCCAGTAAAAAGTTTAAATAATAGTGTTGATTAATGTTAACCAAGACAGTTTTCTCTAAAGCGGTGAAACGTGATCGCGACGTTTAGAGTTAAATACAAATCGAATACAGCTATTCTGCATTATTTGTAGACGATCACCGCACTCTGTAGATAGGTCATGATAAACAATATCGGCCTATTCTAAAATTGGCTGTATAAGCTGTAACAGTTCGTTGTATGATACAATGTTTAATTTTTATTTGCGGTGTTTTTCATTAGCGGTTATAAATAGTAATTTCATTATCGTAAGGTGGTTCTAAATATTGCATTACAGACGCTCTATGCACATCTGCGTTAGTTTTGATGGATAACGACTTTAATTTCCAATACGATTACTTTATGTTAGTCTGGCTTTAAGATATCACAACGAGTACGATTTAATTGACAAGAGTGGTCGGTTAGACGTAAATTTCTTCGCCAGTTAGGGGAGAGTTTGGTTTATTTTTAAGCGTGACCATCCTAAAATGATACTGTTTTCATTATTTTTATAGCACCGGAATTACGATCACCTAAATTACCGTCAACAACATTATAGCCATGAATGCACCTCAAATGCTTCTGGAGTAAAACATATCTGCACGAATATTATTTGAACTAAAGGTAGGCATGCTTGAAATTGCTGGACTTGTATGCGGCATTCCCGAAAATTTTAATATAATTCCCATCAGTAGAAAATAGGAAGTAATATTTGGAATTGATAAAAGGCCCCAGTTGATCACGTCACCACTAACGAGGTAGTTCTGACGCACGCCGATGACACCTGCCATGGTCGGCAATGATAACAAAGTTCTCAGCAGACAAGGTTAAAGATATATGTTGTAGTTTTTTTTTGTTTTACAAAACCATGTTTAGTTAATAAGTTTGGTTAACAATTATTTCAAAGTTTTTAAGTATGCTTATTTAAACCTAATCATATAAATTTGCTGATGCTGTTTTTTTTATTTGCCACCCTATTATCTTTTATTTAGAAGTTTTTAATGTAATTTTTAGTGAGCTCGTTAAAAAGATATACTGAAGGCAGCGTATGTAATTTGTTTAATTGGTTTTAGTAAGTGGTAAGAATAATTTGTTTATCACGATGATAATACCTAAGCATCGGTAGTTACATTGATATTGGTTTATTATTTTTATACAAATTAAATTAAATGTGCATGCCAGATTTTTAATGCCATCATAAATAGTATTTTTCCTTTGTTTGGCGCTTCTAGCTACTGTGAACTGCTTGAGGTGCCCACTACTCTAGCTCCCGACCATATTAACTTTTGCAACTAGCTACATGGGTAAGTTAGCTTACCATAAAAAAGAGGTTACAAAGCGCCTGCACAACCTTTACCTTTAGCTGAATTGGCAAAAAACGGTGTAACGTTCTGTTTTTCCTTTCTAGCCGAAACACACATAAATTCTATTTTGTGTTACAAGATTTTAATTTTCTTTTTATAAATCATTACGAATCGTATATCTAGAACTTATGCTAATTAAAAGAAAGTTATCGTAATTTTGCAACAGCCTATTTATTGTTCTTTCGTTCAATTTATCTAGTAAATAAATTCATCGTTATAAATACTTCACTTTGTATTTTAAAATCCTGTTAAAAGTCGCTCACACTATTCAGAATTTCCATAAATTATCTTTAAGGTAATACAATTTAGTGCGATTATGCGCAGCTGTTTGTTTTTCAATGCTCAAGTGTTGAGGTCAGGATTGTTGCCAGACTACGCCAGTCTGCCCTTTATCGTCCTAGTAATAACATGGAGAAGTTGATATTAAAGGGGACTTGGGGCTTGCTATTTATTATATGCAGTACATCAATCCGTGAGCTAAGAAGTTCATCATGGTGTGTAATTTCTATTTTACATAATTAAAACTAAGTTTATTTGGTTTTCCTTTAGCACAACACAGAAGCTTTGCTTTAACAACGAGCTAATATTTTAATAATGGTTACACCAAGCAGCTAATTTGTAACATATAGAATGTATACACATGAAGATCTACAGTAATGGAATTTGTGGTATCCCTTTTCTTCGTGGATTCCACCCTTTCGATTTTATGGTTCCGAAATTCGAGGCGTCTCCGCAACAAAATAGACAAGTTTTGCCGTGTTTGTTCAGTTTTGGAGGCCCTCATATGGTTCAAGTTTATCTGTTTAATGGTTTGTAGCAACTTGAAAACCATCTGTGTGGAGTACAACGCTTTGTGATTAAGCCGTAACCTTGTTAGTTTGAACTCATTAAAACTAACATCTTAAAGAAAATATTTAAAAATAATTTAGATTTTCAAATTTTATACTAAATTTAATTCTTGCTTGTTTATCTAAACGAACCGTTCATGAACTTAGATTATGAATAATACCTAAACGATTTAACAACTAAAATTTGCTTATTTATAATGATTATTTATTATACAGTTGAGCATTTTCTTATACTTGATAATTTTTAACAAAGCTTAAGTTGTAATAAAAAGATCCTATTACAAAAGTAACTTTATAAAAATGTACGTCGTTTAATCAGTACTGACAAAATGATAGAAAGCTAATAATTTTGTTAATACCTATTTACTTTAGAAGATTTCATATAATCAAGACTATTAATAGAATTTGATAAAATTAATTAAGCACTCACAAAATTCGTTGTAAATGCCTGTCAATGAGAAATAGAATTATTTTAGTTAATATATGAATTAATATCCAAGAACTCTAATTTTTTATAAATTTAGAAATGGTCAATCCCACTTAAAGAAACACTTAGGAAGTTGTATTTATTCTACCTAATATATATTTTAAATTCTATAAATTTTATATGAACCAAGGGTGTCTAAATTTAATAAGTAGGAGTGTCCATGCACCAATGGTCACCAGCAAAATTCTATAAGTGCACAGAACGTCTGATCTATTAATTTTATTGTTTTGAGACGCGAACTGTTGTCTCCAATCCCTGGTTCGGATCCCGACACGGTCCGCTTGAAAACTGTTAGGCGAGCATTTTTCACAAAAATACACCTTCGTTCGGATGAGAGGTAAAAATGGAGGTCCCGTGTGTGAGTGTTGTCACGCACGTTAAAGATCCCTACCTTGCTTGAAACAGCAAGGGTTCGGCAAAATTCCAAATTTTCCAGGTAAAAAAACTCGCTTCCTGGCCAATGTAGTACCTTTGGGTGGAGCATTGGAAAATCAAATGTAATCTCTCCAATGTAATTTTATGTGCTTCATTTTATTTCAGGATAAACGTTTGTACCATCTATAAATACAAAAATCTTGTATTCCAATAACAGAATATATTCTTGAGGTTCCTGTATTCTTCTTGGCGATTCTCCTTGTTTCTATACTTTGCATAAGTACAGTGGCGCCCGGCCCATCCGTATCTATTTAGAAACCCCCCTGATAGTCTCCAAAAACCGCTGAAGATAGAGTTCAGAATTAGTACAGAAGTCTACAAAAGTCAGTTTGTGTTAATACGGATAGATCAACATCTTCTGCACGGCTTTTGTTAGAAATATGTTCGACTAGGTGTGTCCTAAGTCTAACATAATATGAACTTAAGGTAGAAGGTTGCAACGCCTTAATCTGTTGAGGCCGTTCAGTGAGTAGAATATTTTCTTACAAATCGCGTTTACCTGCGGCCTGCATGACAATATAGAGTCGATGACCAAACCCAGATTTTTACAAGTGTGTGGGAGCATAATAACAGAGTCATCTGATTTCAGTGCCGGGAAGGATTAACTATCCACTTTCTTCAATTGTTTTAAAGTTCCAATTATAATTGCTTGGCACTTTTAGCATTTATTCTAAACATAAATATTATTATCACTTCATGTTCTAATACCCGACAGGCCTAGGTTTAGGAGGTCGAAAGCGCTTGTAGCATCTTTAGCATGGAAATGATAATAAATTTGGATGTCATCAGCGTATAAATGGTATTTACAATTTTGTAGGGCGCTAAACACGTCTTGAATATATAAACAAAACAAATTTGGTCCAAGTACGCTACCTTGAGGTACACCAGATTGCAACATTAACCATTCAGATGAGGTGTCGTCTTCGTCATTAATAACCCGCTGCATATGCCCAGTTAAGTATGATTTAAACCAACCTAAGACATTTGAGTAGAAGTTGTTCAACTTTCCAAACTTGGAGAGTAGTATATCAAAATTTGCTTGATTAAAAGCTTAACCAAAATCCAAAAGAACTATATTAGTGAGGAACCCATTATCCATTGCTTCTTTTGTGTCATTCATCACGTGCATTAACGTTGTAGTAGTACTCCGAAAGCCCGATTGATGTTTGCCGAAAAGATTATTCTTATGCAGATATTCATTCAGTTGGTCTAGTGCAATGTATTCTAATGATTTTAACAGAGCAGACAAGATGCTGATTGGACGATAATCTGACAGTGATTGGGGGATATTATTGTGTATTTGATTAGTGACGTAGCCAAACATTGCAAAGGTTCTACAACAATTTGAATACTTTTTTTTTGTCTCCGTTTCTAGCTTAACCATTCATTTTAGACCACAAATTGATGAACACTTTTTGTTTGTATTATTGATGTCTACGCCTCCTCTGCATTAATGACATAAAACTAATGCCACCCTGTATATACTCTAAAAGAATACCAAAGCTCCTGAATAATAAACTCTGAAGGAAAATCAAGAGTTAGGAGCAGGTTACAAAGTAAAAATTCTTTGACAATCATTTCTGACGTTTACAGTTGTATGTAAATCCTCAAACACTGATTTGGTTTGGTTTTTTATCATAATTTCACTCTAAGAACAATATTAAAACAGCAATTTCTATTTGTAACTACAATATTTTTCAACCAAACTTACGAAGTAAGTTAGGTTAATAAGACCGCTACGTCGCCGTCGTCGCCGCCGTTGTCCGTTGCACGTTTTTTTCGTTTTACAAACATTTGATATATGGATCTTGTTCAGTTTTTTACGATGATTAAGAATATGCTAGCCAATTTTCGATATCTCATCTAGTTTTCGAGTAATTCGACTTTAAAGTCGAAATTTTGGTTATATAAAACTTCAATATAACAAAATATAAATATTATTTTAATATCGACCTCCTGAGCATATTTTTCCATAGCATCAATACTCTATGTCGATTGGTTTTCGAGTTATTCGACTTTGAAAAATATGTTCGAATAATTTTATAAAATTGTTACGATATAAAAAATAAACTTGTGTGAATTTCTATTACATAATGGCTTTAAGTTTGGTTGTATGGCGTACATGCGGCATAGATTTTTTTTATTGTAAGTACTAAACTGGGCATTTTTAATCACTTACAGCGGAAAAGCATAAAAGTTATTAGATGTATACATTTCGCAATCGAGAAACTAGTTATTTCCTATTAACTTGAAGCAATTTCATCTTCCTGTAGACGTTGTTTGTCAAATATGGCGTGATGAATAATTCTTAAAATGATTAATTAATATTAAATAGTAATCAATTCCCATAGTAATCTTCCTGTAAAATGCGTCATATTATGACTTGCTCTAAAAATTGCAAGAAAAAAACCTGAATTTAACAACAGTTTTCTGTTTCATACGAAAACACGTCTGATAGATCAATGGCGAGGTGAATGAAACAAAGTATAAAATATTGTCTACGTGATGTTAATGCGTATGCAGTTTTCCATGTACTGCAGCTAACGTAAGCAACAGCAAAGGAGACCCAGTTACTTTTCATAAAACCTGACTCATCTTTTATAATATTCATCTGAATCACGAAAGCGACGAAGCGCGCCCACAAATAAATGAAAATAGAGTACTCCAGCTTCCAAGTGTCAATGATTAAAAATAATGAAGCCCAGAACGTAAAACAAAGCTGTATCTTATTTTAATTTTCATTTAGAGCCGCATAATTATAAAGAAACATCAATAGTGGTTCGCTAGCACCATGTGTTAGCTTCAGGATATGAATTTTTTGAAGCATAATTTCAATATATCATTATATAAATTTCAATAATAATTGAAGATCTGAAGCTTATACAACTTAATTGCGAGCAAATTAGGCAAAATATTCCTCACCTAACACTTGGCATACTTAAAGTAGCGTATGCATGGATCTAATGCAACTTTAAAAATTAGCAGAACTATCTTTCAAAGCATCGTCTTCAATCTCCGTAGTTTCAAACATGTATGTTAATAGAAATTGCAGAGGTTTGTGACGTTAATCCGTGGCAGTCACGTTGGGCGCCAAATTTATGCTACGTTGGCTCGTAGCCGTGCGTAACACAAAGACAATCAAAGAAATGACCGGGCCCAATCGGAGAGTGGGGGGGGGGTCATAGAAAGCAGACTGACATATAAGGTATGCGGCGGTAAGGAGTCAGTGATAATACCTGCAAGAAAAATAGTTAAGCAAACCTGAAAAAAAAAAGAATAAGCATAGCAGCAATGAAAAGTCTAAGTTATTCGGTATTTGGTAGAATGTAAAACAAAAGAAACTGCTTAGACAAACTATATAATATAACAACGGTAAAAGCAATACAGAAAAATGTTTAGTACAAAGTGAGGTAATATTGGGGAGTAGCAGAAACGTTTCCTCACACACCAATTAAACATAAATCAGATAAAATGTTGACAAAAGATAAATAGATAAGACACAATTGGTATGAGTAATTCAGTAGTATTGATTTTTCTTTCTTTCTTTTTTTTCTCTATGTTTTAAAATAGCATGCAAGTCTATTGTAAAAGGTATCAGAATGACAAAGATATGGTAAAGCAACGGATAGATATTTAAAGTAATAACCAGTAGGAAATAGTTCAACTTACAAAAGTCCTTCAGCAACGCTTCCTTGCAACTGAAGTGTGAGATTCAACGATGTCCTGCACTAACGAAGCACTTTACCCTTGACTGTGAGGGTGTTGATGCAACTTTGAAACGTTATTTCTTGCTTTACTAAAACACTACTTTATTAACACCATACTTCAAGTTAGGTGTCTGCAAAACTAAATCTTCCGACGTAACTAGGGGTCTATTCCTGGGGTAGAGCAATGAGCAATGGGGGGGTAAGTCGAAATCTGTGGGGGGTCACACTCAAACTAAAACAAACAGGCGCCACCAAGTCCAGATTGATTTATATTAATCGCATAGCAAATTTCTAAGGGCTGACGTGGAGACCCAAAGAAAAAAAGATCGCCTTCGCTGACATACAAACTTGTCTTAACAGAATAAGACACTGCTCCTGTAAGGAAAAATAATAATTAAGTCACATAGAAAATGGGAACACAATTTGCGTCCTTCAAGTATACCTAAATGCATAGAGAATGTTTTCTACATAATGGAATCATAAAATTTAACTCTTACTGTCTTTTGTTTATCAGGTCTGATCAAACTAGATCAGAATAAAAAACTTTAAATGTAGATTATTAATTTACTAGAAAGAATTTTCTTTGTTTCAGTAAATAAAATTTCATTATAATTAAATAAAATAAATATTTGATATTCTTGCAAAATTGTTGTAAGGTTTATCAACTGATCCTTACTCAAATATATTACAGTTCAGTGTAACTAACAATATTAAGGTTTTTTTTATAACCCAACCAGATCTGTGTAGGTCATTTACAAATGAATATACGAAATTTTCTCTTTAATTTAACAAAGTTAAAATTAGTTTGAAGTCAAAATAATCACCAAGATATTATCTAATTTTATCAAAAGTGGCAGTACTGTAATGCTAAACATCTGTTAGCCATTGTGCAATTGTTGACGGCATTGTTCAAACAAACAGGTGACGTAATAGCAGCTGTTAATTTACGTTGTAGCCACGTGTAGTCACATATTTACGGAACTAAGTGAAATCAAACCCGATACTGGGGAAAACCAGTCTAATCACAGGTAAAGTGAATAACAATTTTGTACATCCAACAAACAAAATGAAATAATGTACTTTCAGAAGGAAGTACTGAGGAAATTCTTAATTCTATTACGAACCCAAAACCGGCTGTCGTCTTTGGTTGCAATGGAAACAACTTCGCAGTGCGGGCCTGCAGCTAAATATGCTTGTTTTCCATGCTTTAATACAGATGTAGGAGCGAAGCGGATTCTCACATTGGTTCCAGGCAGCATTACTTCATAGCGTAATCTTCCGTTTTCTAATTTTATTTACAAATATAATCCTTCATTGTGTAGTCCATAAGTTAAGGTTTCTACATTGTAATTTCAAAGTGGTCGTGCGGTTTCTAATTTATCGTTGCAGTTTCTGACGTGTTGTTGCGCGTTACTCAGGAAGTGTTTCACCAAAATAAGGCGACCCGGAGGTCACTCGCCATTCTTTTGAATGCATCTTCACGCTGCCTTTAACTATCGACGAGTGCGCTCGCTGCGTTCTTGCATGGTGGGAGGATCATAAGTGGGGTTCTCGAACCTCTCACGCGCGCGCCAGTGGCTGTGGAATTGCACCGAACTCCGAAACAAATAGACTACTAATCCTAGATATAGTAATACTATAAAAATTTGATTGTTACTCGAATCTTTATTTTAGTTAATAAAGGTATTTCAATATTCATTGTACGTTTAATGAATAGGTTCTTTTACTGCTAAAATAAAATTGTTACACTACCCTTTCCTAAAAGAAAAAAATTTTTTTTAGAAAACTTCAAATATAACAAATACAAAAAAATTTTTATAACAATACTAGCCTTTCCTACCTTCCTAACTAACTATGCAATTTTATAAATTTATTCAAATGGGGGACAAATATTTACAAATGAGTGTGTTGGTAACTACGCGTACCTGACGTCCATCGGGAGACAAAATCGGGGAGTCACAATCGGTAATAATCAAAATTGGGAGGGTCAAATTAGAAAGTCAAACACTCCACGGGACAAAAAATTCAAATTTACAATATTTCCTGACTTGAGATTCATACTTCTAACAAGGCTAATATTTCTTACCTATAAGCAAACACTTACGATTTACTTCTAATTTCAAAAAACTTCACTTCCAGGAGCTCTTTTAGCTCTATCTACAAAAAAGGAATGCTTCCTCATCAAGACAGCATAACTATTCAAAACATCATCACTACAAGGTGATAATCAAAAGTAAGACCCTACTAATAGGTCTATATTTAAACACCATCATCACAAAGTGATAATCAAAACAAAAGTGACCTAACCATAAGGTTACTTATCAAATGCAAATACAAAATATCATCGCTTCATCGTAAAGAGATGATCAAAACAAAGGTAACCTAACCATAAGGTTACTTATCTAATCCAAATACAAAATATCATCGCTTCATCGTAAAGAGATGATCAAAACAAAGGTAACCTAACCATAAGGTTACTTATCAAATTCAAATACAAAACTGAGCCAGTCAGGGCTGTACTATCCTACACCCTACTGAATATCCTATCACTGAGTTCCAACAAACAACTGATCTCATTAGTGATGGACCAAATGGTGAGACTCACCAAGCCAACTTTGACCTTATCAAATCAAAGAACTTCGAACGGTCAAAGGAACAAGGAAAGAATAATCTAATATTCTCTCTACCTCGATATGTAGAAATCAGGACCAACAATTAAATAGCCCACCTACTTCTACATTGTAAGGATATCTGTCAAAGACATCCTCCAAACACATCTCTGAGCAACGCGCGAGCAAAATGTCCAGCGTGCACACCAAGGCACACCTCAAACCTACAAAATTTACAAAATCTCTAACCACTTACTTCACTTCTCAAATAAAATACTCAATATTAGTGGACCGACACTAAATCAAAATCAGAACAAAACAAAACGAACCACTACGTCATTACTTAATATCAAAGAGATGACCGGACCGGAACTACTCGTCAGGATCATCATTTTCATTTGGATATGATGCTTCAACTGGTTTCAAGTCCTTTACGTGCCATTTTCCTGCTCTTGTTCCATCTTCGTTCTCTAACTCATATACTAAATTGGAATGTTTTTTCCGAACTTTACTCATAACGAACTTTGGAGCTAACTTAGCGGAAAATTTATCACTAGCACTGGAGAGGACCTTATTAGCTCTCCAAACACTTTCTCCGACTCGGAATGAAATGTCTCTTCTCCTAAGATTGTAGCGTTTACTCGAACGTTGGTAAGCTACATGCAAATTTTCACGGACATTTCCAAAAATATTAAACAAAGGTTGACGATCCAAAACATACGAAGGTCTACTACTGGAGACGACATCAATATCCTCACCAGGTATAAAATTATCATTATAAGCTTTTCCACTTAACTGCCTTGAGGAGCATACACAGCATTGTACCACATCTCTTGGATCTCGTACCTTGCACACAAAACTTCAAAACATGTCCAATCAACTGTGGACCATTATCACGAATAACAAATGGTGGTATTCCGTATGCAAAAAATACTTTTCTTCTAAGAACTTCTCAATCAAATGTGCTGTGGCACTTCGCAAAGGTTGCAAAATCGAATATTTCGAAAACCAATCACCAACAACTAAAAGCCATCCACCTGCTTATGAATCATCAATAAAAAAACTAATCATGACAATAGCTAACAAAAAATCAGTGTTCAGGTACACTCACACCTACTACCAATTGAACTGTCGAAACAACTACAATGCTTCACAACGCCTAAATATGCTAGAGTGACAAACCCTCTACGAGTCTCACCTAGACTAACAATACCAAAATTTACATCAAATCAAAAAAGGATGCAAAAAATCTAGAGCGCCTAACTCACCTCGAGTCTCGTCTAGACTTACGCAATGCCGAGCGACCAACTCTTCCTGAGTCTCGTCTGGACTGACATACTGCTGAGCGACCAACCACGACGACAAGTTCCGCCTAGACAAAATTGCGTTGCAATGCTGATCTAAACAAAAATCTGCTAACAAAATCAAAAACGTGCTTATGCACAAAGAGCAATTCTCAAACGACACAACGACAGCTCACTCCAATGTACCTTCAAAATAGAATCTCTAGCCTTATAATCAAATTTGGACAAAAATGTTCTTTATTGACTCAAACAAATCAAACAACAGGCTTATCAGCTTCTTTAGCTGACAGTCTTCCAAAAATTTTTTCAAAACTGGTTTCTCACTCACTACTCCCGTTCCTCTTTAAGTAGACAAACAATTCGGAATATCCGACATGATTACAAAAGCCTAATGGAATCAAACTGAAAGATCTAAATGATCTGAACCTTACAAAAATGATCAAAACAAATTCGTACTACTAAAGGTAAAATCAAGAGGTGTTTTGGTAAAATAATTTTGCCAAAACAATATCAAAAAAATTATATGGGGTCAAAATAGAACGAAAGTTAAAAATAAATTTAACTAAGTTAATTAATTGATTGACTGTGGTTTAACGTTACAACCAATCTTTTATCAAAAGCGAACAAACAAAACTAAATGTCAAATAGACTTTAAGCAAACAAATTTCGACGCAAAATAATTTTTGGACAAATAGATTTCAAAGCAAAATAAATTTTGAGCTAACAAATTTCGAAGCAAATTACTTTTCGAACAAACTAATTTCGAAGCAAAACAATTTTTGAACAAACAAATTTCGAAGCAAAATAAATTTTGAACAAACAAATTCGAAGCTAAATCAATCCCGAACAAACAAATTTGGAAGCAAAAATAAATTTTGAACAGACAATTTCAAAGTAAAATTATTTTTGAACAAACAAGTTTCAGAGTAAAAATAATTTTTGAACGAACGAATCTCGAAGTAGAATTAATTTTGAACAAACAAATTTCGAGGTAAATCAAATTATGAACAAACAAATTTCGAGCTAAATTAAATTATGAACGAACGAATTTCGACGAATCACTCGTTGAATAAACAAATTTCGACGCCCCAAGCGTTGAACAAACAAATTTCGACGCCTCACACGTTGGGCGCAAGTGAACCTATTGCCCCACGTTGGGCGCCAGTGAAACGTTATTTCTTGCTTTACTAAAACACTACTTTATTAACACCATACTTCAAGTTAGGTGTCTGCAAAACTAAATCTTTCGACGTAACTAGGGGTCTATTCCTGGGGTAGAGCAATGAGCAATGGGGGGGTAAGTCGAAATCTGTGGGGGGTCACACTCAAACTAAAACAAACAGGCGCCACCAAGTCCAGATTGATTTATATTAATGGCATAGCAAATTTCTAAGGGCGGACGTGGAGACCCAAAGAAAAAAGATCGCCTTCGCTGACATACAAACTTGTCTTAACAGAATAAGACACTGCTCCTGTAAGGAAAAATAATAATTAAGTCACATAGAAAATGGGAACACAATTTGCGTCCTTCAAGTATACCTAAATGTACAGAGAATGTTTTCTACATAATGGAATCATAAAAATTTAACTCTTACTGTCTTTTGTTTATCAGGTCTGATCAAACTAGATCAGAATAAAAAACTTTAAATGGAGATTATTAATTTACTAGAAAGAATTTTCTTTGTTTCAGTAAATAAAATTTCATTATAATTAAATAAAATAAATATTTGATATTCTTGCAAAATTGTTGTAAGGTTTATCAACTGATCCTTACTCAAATATATTACAGTTCAGTGTAACTAACAATATTAAGGTTTTTTTTATAACCCAACCAGATCTGTGTAGGTCATTTACAAATGAATATACGAAATTTTCTCTTTAATTTAACAAAGTTAAAATTAGTTTGAAGTCAAAATAATCACCAAGATATTCTCTAATTTTATCAAAAGTGGCAGTACTGTAATGCTAAACATCTGTTAGCCATTGTGCAATTGTTGACGGCATTGTTCAAACAAACAGGTGACGTAATAGCAGCTGTTAATTTACGTTGTAGCCACGTGTAGTCACATATTTACGGAACTAAGTGAAATCAAACCCGATACTGGGGAAAACCAGTCTAATCACAGGTAAAGTGAATAACAATTTTGTACATCCAACAAACAAAATGAAATAATGTACTTTCAGAAGGAAGTACTGAGGAAATTCTTAATTCTATTACGAACCCAAAACCGGCTGTCGTCTTTGGTTGCAATGGAAACAACTTCGCAGTGCGGGGCCTGCAGCTAAATATGCTTGTTTTCCATGCTTTAATACAGATGTAGGAGCGAAGCGGATTTCTCACATTGGTTCCAGGCAGCATTACTTCATAGCGTAATCTTCCGTTTTCTAATTTTATTTACAAATATAATCCTTCATTGTGTAGTCCATAAGTTAAGGTTTCTACATTGTAATTTCAAAGTGGTCGTGCGGTTTCTAATTTATCGTTGCAGTTTCTGACGTGTTGTTGCGCGTTACTCAGGAAGTGTTTCACCAAAATAAGGCGACCCGGAGGTCACTCGCCATTCTTTTTGAATGCATCTTCACGCTGCCTTTAACTATCGACGAGTGCGCTCGCTGCGTTCTTGCATGGTGGGAGGATCATAAGTGGGGTTCTCGAACCTCTCACGCGCGCGCCAGTGGCTGTGGAATTGCACCGAACTCCGAAACAAATAGACTACTAATCCTAGATATAGTAATACTATAAAAATTTGATTGTTACTCGAATCTTTATTTTAGTTAATAAAGGTATTTCAATATTCATTGTACGTTTAATGAATAGGTTCTTTTACTGCTAAAATAAAATTGTTACAACTTATCACACGTCACACTAATCACACCTACCCATTTCACTGGGGTTAGCAGCAGACACCATCACGCGACGGAACTATGTAGCATTGATAAATTTCTTGTTAATTCTATTTCCTGAGACAATAATTTCGAAATATTTCGTAGCACTAGTTTAATTTCAACTGGGATCAAATGTATATTATTTTCATAAACCTCCAAAAAGCAGTGAGAAACTTCAACCAATACCTTTGTAAACCGGTAATCTGTTCCCAAATAACGAAATTCGCGCAAGCAATGATCTATTTTAGATTCTTTGGTGTTAGAAAAATACAGAAACTACAGTATCCACTGTATTTAAATAATCCAAAGTATGCACTAAAACAAAGGGACACTAGACTAGATCGCACACACATTAATCCTAAAGAAAGAATCGGTCAGTTTAGCAAGTTCTACGACTATTATTTCACAAGACAAACAACTAAAACCACAAATTAGTAAAGTACGCGTATCACTAAAGTAAGTCCGTCAAATGTTCCTTAAAGCATTTGTCTCACAAGAAAAACAACTAAAAACAATTAGTAAGGCAACGCGTATCACTAAGTCAATGTCCCGCAAAACACGCACGTGCGGTCGAGTAAAACACGTTCGCCTATAAAGCATCTTTCCTTCAAAGCCATAAGAACTACACTTTCTACAGTTAATATACAATTTTCCATTTCACAGAAAATCAACTAGAAACATGCCGTGGTTGTTCAGGAACAATACGAAAATTAATCCCGTATTAATTCTCACTATTGTCAAAAGCAGAAAGAAGCAGCATTTTCAACGTACTTAATATATCGGAGCACAGAACAGAACTACCACTCCAATCTGTTTATATCAATTCGTCGTTATTACAACCGCTTATCGTCTCTTATCTAGACTTGTATATCCACATAAGGAACAAAATTTATATTTACGGCAAGACAAGAACGATTCAATCTATAATTAATTACAAGCTGTTTAACATTCATTCCTTGGAATGTATTTATTAATGAGAATCAATCTTCAATTTATCTATCTTTAATTAATACACACCAGTTAAATTGCAAACAATTTTGAATTATTCTGAAGTATTTACTTGATACAAACAGCGATCTCAAAGAAACGATGTATTTTTAAGTACGCTAACAAAAAGGGAGCGTAAAAATGTTAAACTATAAAAAATGCCCGTTACAAATTGAGAAAACACAAAAATTACAAAAGTAATCAAGTTTCGTTTTTTTAATTTAAAAAGCAGTCTACATGTTAGTTCTTGATGTTAATTTTGTTTTAAGATGAAATAATAATTTTAGTATTTATCAACTTGCCTTGCGCAATTACATTATAGGTATATTTAATAGTTTGTATACAGCCCTAATTTTGAGCGTCGTTTCCTGTCTATATCTGACAAGTATAGAAATTAACACTGTCAGGTATAATCTACAAAAATTCTAAACGTAATTGTAAGTTAGGTTGATATATGGTTGTGTACATGACTTAAATATGTAACGTTTTTCAATTGTCATCACCAGTCTCGGTAGTGTTATTGGAAAATACATTTGTTGTGATAGCTGTGCGTGATCTTATATTTTCCGTTTTTCAATTACTAGCTCGATTTAAAATGATCATTTACGCTTTGCACATAAAGTCTAAGATATTATTCCATCTTATAAACTATATATATATATATATATATATATTGAATAAACTATATATATATATATATACACTACTATAATAATAGGGTTAGTTGGGGGTATATAAGGTCACAGGGGTGATATACTGCATGTGATCATCATAAAAATCAAGAAAACTATATATTTAAATGATATAAAGTACATAATTCGTTCATTATGCATAAAACAAATACAAAGCACCCTGTATAAAATCAATAATTAGCCACAGTTGATAAAAGAAAGCTCATTTTGTAATAACTTAAACACATTCATTAAAATAAATAATCTTGGAAGCCATTCAATTCGTTTTTAAACATTTAAAACATTCTCAAGCGTCAAAGCAAATTCAAATCACCTTGTATAAAATCAATAACAAACTACAGTCAATAAAAGGAAGCTCATTCTGTAACAACTTAACCACATTTAGTAAAAAAAATAATTCCGGGTGCAACCCACTCTATTTCAAAACACTTAAAACATTCATAAACTCAAAATAAATACAAATTGGGCATATTTAAAGTAAAACAAACGGGAAATGAAATCTCTTTCCAACTCGACGCATTTGCTTGAGGAATGGAGTTTAATGGAACGCATATAATTTGCACTGGCTTGTAATAAACAGATTCTTGAAAAACAAACACATTTAATAACGCAATAAGAAACAGATATTGAGGAAAAGGCGTACGTGACATGAATAATGAAAAAATGACACATTTTTATAAAACCCAACATAAGTAAACAAAATATGGGGACTAAATTAAGGTTATTTTTCTTAATCTTCGTTGGGAATTAAACCACTCATAGTTTTTAAAATCATATTTATTTACGTTTCGATCCATGACCTAGGGTCGTTGTCAAAATAATAAAAACTTCAAGTTTGACATTTCTGATATAAATTGAAGGTGACTTTGATTTATTGATGTTCGAAATATTTGGTTCGAGTACATTAGGTAAAAATTTTAAAGTTTAAATGAATGATTGCCCTCAAATAGAAACATGTTAAAAATGTTCCAATCCTGAAATTATTGAATTATTTGAAATTACCAATAAAAATTGATCAGCTGATTTCACGTTAAGCGTATTGGCTATCTAAAAAAGCCGGTACCAGGCCGCAACACAAATTAAAGGCAATCATTCTTTTAAAGTTTAAAATTTTTACCTAATGTATTCGAACCAAATACTTCGAACATCAATTAATCAAAGTCACCTTCAATTTATGTCATAAATGTCAAACTTTGACAACGATCTTAGGTCATGGATCGAAACGTAAATAAATATGATTTTAAAAACTATGAGTGGTTTAATTCCCAACAAAGACTTGTAACGATTTTATTTCTTATCTAGATGTGTTCATATAATTAATCTATTTATTTAATAATAAACAATATAATGCATAATAATGCTACACAATCCACTAAATAAATATTACCTATTGCCCAATAAAATATTAGCATTCAATTCAAATTAAAATTTAATTTACACGGTGACAAAATAAACTTTTCATTTAGTATCATTCCTAGAGCTCCATCTGTTAAGAAATTGTAAGGTAATCGTGTTTCCGAGCGGTAACTCGCTTGACCTAGACACTTCCAATACAGCTGTGGTGAAAGCAAGTCAAATTGTTCCTTAAATTCGAGGACAATGGTTTTTGCAGTTTTTTCGTGTTGGAAGCACGTGCGATTTAAGTTGTTTTAGGAGAGAATGTCATCTCCGAAAAGCATTTTTGTATTGTCCACTTGCTGGAACAGCTCGTAGATGACGAGAAATTTTTTTGGTTGAAGGGCCGTGGTAACAGTAAGTAAAATTTGATTCTGTAACCATATTAAGTAAAGATTTTCAGTGCAACTTTAAATTAACATGCAACGTTTGATAATATTCGTAGTTTTAATTTATACGTAAAGCAACTTTAAATTAACATGCAACGTTTGATAATATTTGTAGTTTTAATTTATACGTAATGCAACTTTAATTAACATGCAGCTTGGTAATAATGTGAAAATTGGAAATAATGTTTAGCTTGGAAAAAACATACAACCTTTAGTTAACAGAAGCCTGGTTTAACGTAATTTTAATTAAATGCACAAGAAGAAAATATAGGAATTTACGCTTTGGTCAAGTGTAGATCTGGCGAGATTTAATTACTTAAAATGGATGCCGAGTAGTTTGGAGCTTCAGTAAGCAGCAAAATTATTTGTTCTGAATTGGAGATTTCTTTATTTTAATGCTGACGCAAGACGCCTAGCAGGTATTTTTCTGTCAGACGGACATCTGGTATGTAGAAATTTGTTTTCGTATGTTAGCTGAATTATGGACATAGCAGTTAGATAATTTTTTGTTTAATCAAGTTATTTAAACTTCAAAATAGGTCAAGGACAGACTATAAATATATTTTTCAATATTAAGCAATAGGAATCTGTAAATTTTACTTTTCTAAACCTTTTATTAATTCACTGAAACTACGGAAGATGTCATTATGTGATAGAGAAAGTAAATTCTTCTATTTAAGAAAAATTAGAAATTAAACTTCTATGTTTACTATTTCATTAATAACTAACTGGAATTATTTATTGTGAGGTTATGGTAGATCTACCCAAACCAACATTTTTGTTATCAGTAAGTAACAGTTTAGAAAGCAACTTTATGCTTAATCAATTTGTTAATAAAACTTGGCTAGATATTTCTTACAGAAATAACCACATTTAACTTGAACGGTACTGATTATATTCAGTGCCCTTGTAAATAATTTTCACAAATTAATTTAATCAAAATATATAATAAATGAAAGGATATTTTGTAAAAAGCACGTTAATTGAATACAAGAGGAATAGATTTTATTTTTGAACAAGACTATTCTTTTTAATTAGAATGAATGAAAGATGATTCGAATTGAATTTTAAAATTTGAAGTATAAACGCACAAACAGTGCTATTCTTTGTTTAATCTGTTCACAGGTGAAGCAGTGAAGTACTAAGGTCAAAGTCGAGCCATAAGGTAAGAAACTTTAGGGATTATGTTGTCTTTAATAAATTGTATAGCGGTTATAGAATAAAGGTTTTCGCATTCGCCTTGTACAAGGGACTTGAGTAAGGTCTTCTCTGTATAGAAAAATACGGTGGCGCCTTATTCTTCATATTTTTGGTCGCAATTCAACCCCGACCCACAGCTCATGTTCCACCCAGAGCATATAGTTCGACTAGCCGCTTTGCCTTTGAGATTTCCACAACTTTGGGCCATTTTCCATCAGAACTTGCCGTGGGCTCTATTCTCTTACTGGAAATTCTCGTAAAATAAAATCCCATAATAACTATAAAGGATATAGACTAAGAAAAATGCTAAACAAACCACAACAAACATACGGGGAGTATTTATGAATTAAGGTTACGTGCAAGTTTAAGGTAAATGATACACCATTTGTTGGAAAAGTCTATAATAGAAAGCTCCTAGAGTGCTAGATACGTGACTTAGAGCGTCTGAATAAGCAAACTATACCGAGTAAAACCCAATAGGTAAAGATAAATAGAAGGGACGAGTTTGTCTATATAATGAACCTAAACCGAGAAGATTTATTCATGCATAAAACGGCGCGCAACTATAACAGTCGAAACTAATTTATTACGTAAAACTAAAATAGAGTGAAGCTAGACGTAGCATAAAATAAAATAGCACAAATTAAATAATTCAAGTGAAGTACACGATAGAAGTGAGCGTTGTATACGTATGAATAAAACTCTGCCGTTAATATAAAAACGAAAGTCTAAATTTATTTAATGTGGACATAATCTTTACTATTTATTATCTTAGGGCACTAAGAAACTAATTAAACAATGAACAAAGGAATTAATTAAGCAATGAACTAAGGAATTAACTAAGAAACGACACTTCGAAATTCTATATCTAAAAATCGGCTAAATGAACTGGCAATGTTATCCATACACAAGGAGTTGGAAGTGAGCACATACAAAGTAATAAATGAGCTGACAAAGAAACCTAAAAACTAGATTTTGTTCTGTAGCTCGTACATCATCAAATAAATGTAAGTTCCAAAAGTTGTCATAAACTTTTAACCCCCCCGAGCAAAATCCTAGTTACGCCACTACGTATGTACGATGTAGTAGTAATAGGGAATTAAAATTTTCTGTAAGGTGAAACGTGCCTATGAAATATTTTTATTGTAATAATGTTTATAAATATGCAATAAAAGCATTGCTTAAACATCTTTCACAGCCGCAATCTGTTGTACGTACTTTTGTGAGAAGTGCCACATACCATACAATACCAAAGACAAACATAGGTGTGGAAACACATGTCCCTGTTGCCTACAAACTCTTCTTTGTGAGAAGGAACTTAATATTGTGTGTAAATTGTGCAATCGAAAATTTAGAGGTCAACCGTGTTTGACGAATCATAAAACAAAAGGTGTATGCGAAGAAATTAAACTGTGTAAAGGATGCTCAAAAACAGTGAAAATTAATTGCGAGTACAGTTGTGGCAAAGTATAATGTAAAATATGCTGCGCTCATGTTCCAGAATACCACCTCTCTTTATATGAAACCTGATACCAGAAAGCCAAATTTAAATGGTGTTCTTTTTGTTTTCTATGATTTAGAAACGAGACAAGAAAGAATATTAGAGAACGGTGATCACCTGCATAAACCTAACTTATGTGTATTAGCTTCTAGATGTGCTATGTGTTTAAATGAAGATCTTCTTTACTTTTGCCAGAAATGTGGTTATAGACGGATTGTATATAGGGACAACGTCATTCGTAATTTTATGAAGTATATTTTAGCATCAAGAGAAAAGTTCAAACACCTGGTAGTTATTGCTCATAACGGACAAGCCTTTGACCATCAATTCTGTCTAAATTATATATTAACAGAAACATATTTAAAACCGGAACTCATCATGAGAGGAACGAAGATAATATCGCTGACGATGGAAAATGTGCAGTTTTTGGACTCCCTTAATTATTTTCAAATGACTCTAGCCAAACTTTTTAAAGCGTTTGGACTGGGAGAAAGTTTTAAGAAGGGGTATTTTCCTCACCTATTTAACACCGCCACTAACGCAAATTATGTGAGACTTTTACCTCCCATCGAATTTTATGAACCAGACACTGTGAACGAAGATGTCAGGGAAACGTTTATGAAGTGGTATCAAAAGCACAAGGATGACGGGTTTGAGATGCAGCGCGACCTAGTCGACTACTGTATTTCAGTTGTGGAAATTTTGACTGCCGCATGTCTAAAATTGAGACAGCAAATGCTTGAAACAAGTGGCGTATGTCCATTTACGGAAGCGTGCACTATTGCTTCAATTTGTGACAATGTATATCGACGCAATTTTCTTGAACCAAATACCATTGGAATTGTCCTTAAAGGTAGCTATAGGTGGCGCAATAACCAGTCTAAAATAGCTATTCAGTGGCTTGTGTGGGAAGAAGAGCAGCGTCAAATTAACATCATGCATGCTGCCAAACAACAAGAAATCATAATCCACGGTCCCAAAGTCGACGTTCTGAAACAAAACAGGTCTTTGAATTTCACGGTTGCTACTATCATGGTTGCTCCAATTGTTTCAAATACGGGAGAGACAACCCTTTACACAATGATTCCGGTAAACACTGAGTACAAGATGAGAGGCTACTTTGGTTAAAATGGAGAAACGAAAAGAATTAGGATATGATGTTTTGAGATGTGGGAGGTATGTTTCGATCACATGTAATCAAAAATAAAGAATTATGTACATACGTCTTAGACCATCCGTTGGTTGTACAAACGCCATTAAACCTACGTGATGCTTTCTATGGTGGTCGTACGGGAAACACTTTTGAATACTATAAGGCTAAACAGGATGAAAAAATTAAGTACGTAGACGCCTGCTCTTTATATCCGTGGATATGCAAATACGGAAAATTTCCCATGGGACACCTAATAGTATTGCGTGGGAGAAGATTGTAAACAGCTAGACTTAGAAGTAACAGAAGGATTAATCAAATGCACGGTACTGCCGGTACTGCCTACAAAGATGAACGACAAACAAATGTTCGTCTTGTGCCGTACATGTGGGAGTGAAATAAACCCGAATGACTGCACTAACGACGAACAAGAACGCGCACTCACAGGTAAATGGGTGATTGATGAAGTGCTAAAGGTTAAGGAGTGTGGCTACAAGATAGCAATAATTTATGAGGTTTGGTCTTATCAAATTAACTAATTTGACAAGATTAAAAAGATTGGCGGTGTTTTTTGAAAGATGATGGACAAGTTTTTAAAAATAAAACAACAGGCCTCAGAGTGGCCCGGAAATTGTTCAACAAAAGGCGAAGGAGATAAATACATTGATGACTTTTTAGCTCACGAGGCAATACAAATTGAATACAGTGAGATTGTAAATAATCCCGGTATACGATCTTTAGCTAAACTCATGCTTAATTCATTTTGGGGAAAACTGGGGCAAAAAGACAACCAGCCAAGAACAAATATAATTAACGACCCCGGAGAGTTTTTTTGGAATGTTGTCAAACCCTAGTATAATTATAAATAATGCAGTGCCTGTTTACGAAGACACTGTGATTGTTAATTGGCAGTATAGAGAGGAGGCTTACGATGTGAAAGCTCCGGTAAACGTCGCCATAGCGGCATACGAAACTGCACAAGCTAGACTAAAACTCTACAGTTATCTTAAAAAGTTGAAAACGAGGGTTTTGTATTTTGACACAGACTCCATAATTTATGTTTCTTGACTCGGAGAATACGAAATTCTCACAGGAAAATTTGTAGGCGACATGACAGACGAGTTGGAAGCACACGGATCAGGCAGCTATATAATAGTTATGCGTTGTCTTACAACCTTGGGGCAAATGTAACGTGTATTAACTAACCCTGACCCAGAATGATTATGTTTTTGGGGATTATAGAATATGCGGCTGCAGATTGTGTAAAATAAGGACTACCTGCTTTAGTGTAGCAGCTGTGTAAGATTTTTATTTTATGTTGGCTGTCTTCTTCCTCTACTATCTCCAAGTAATTTACAGGTAAATAGTTAAAACTAAAAGCCGAAGGCGCATACTTTATCAATTTTTCCCTTTCTTCTGCTTTGTTTGGACAACTTAATTTGCAAGCCAGTTAACTTTTTCGTATTGCCATTCACACAATATGTGTACTGTAGTAGGTTGTAATACACTAACAACAGCTATTTTGTAGCTTGTCTGACAGCTTACTCCACATTTTGGCAAGCGGTACCAAGTACATAGGCGTCTTTAGGAAGTATAACTTACATTCTCGTAATAAGTCTAAACAGTATTTTAATGGATTATAGATCTGGTCCGCATTGACATAATTTCCAGTTGTGCAGTTGTATAGTGTCACCTCGATTCGCGTAATGCCATGCTCTTTAGCCAAAGTAGATGCGAATGTTAACCTTAAACCTACATCCGGACGAGTGTGATATTTTGGTCCCAAAGTCTATGCGACTACGAACCCAATGTAGGTCAATGGTCGATTAATAACTGCGTTAATTTGGAGCCAAAGTAGATCAGTCGACTTGAAACTGCTAACTAAGCGGCTACCAAAATTATGCAACTGTATTTGCACCAGCAGCAGTTTCGAGTCGACTGAAGGTGAATCGACTAAAAACAACGTGACTATGGTCCCAAAGTAGGTCATTCAACTAGAAGAGTATAATACTTTGGTTCCAAAGTCATTGCAACTATGGACCCAATGTAAGTCAATCGACTAAAAGCAACGTGACTAAGGACCCAAAGTAGGTCATCCAACTGAGAGTGTGATACTTTGGTCCCAAAGTCTATGCGACTATGAACCCAATGTAGATCAATGGTCGACAAATAACTGCGTTAATCTAGAGCCAAAGTAGATCAACAACAATGGTTTGTAAAATATGCCATCTAGTACAAATGTTCCTTTATATTTTGAGTTTCAGTTTACAATACTACACAGTATTGAACGAAAGAAAGTTCTTACCAATTTATGTATAACACAAAATCTTTTTGAAACATTTCAGATCTGAACCAAAGTTGTAATATTTAATACAGACACAATATGGGAAGTATACAGTATCACCTAGCTCACAATTTGTGTCTTCGTGTTGTTTTACCTGACATTGCAGGTTTTTAACAACAGTCGGCATGGAGGAGATCCGGCTCAACTGCCTTTTTCCATAGCCAAAAGTTATAATTTAAAAGGAAAGTAAGTTTAACGAGTCTTAAATTAATATAAATTAATAAAGAATTAATAGCAAGTGACTCAAATTCGACCACGAGGGCATTTTGTCGACGCGTTTCACCCTAATTGGGGCTCATCAGGACAGGAGTAGCAAAGTTGTAATATTTAATTGTACTTCTCAGAATTTGTCTGTATCAAATATTACAACTTTGCTACTCCTGTTCTGATGAGCCCCAATTAGGGCGAAACGCGTCGACAGGATGCCCTCGTGGCTGAATTTGAGTAACTTGCTATTAATTCTTTATTACTTTGTATTAATTTAAGACTTATTAAACTCACTTTTCTTTTAAATTATAACTTTTGACTACGGAAAAAGGCAGTTGAGCCGAATCTCCCGGATCTCCTCCATGCCGACTGTTTCTAAAAACCTGAGATATCAGGTGAAACGACACGAAGATACCAATTGTAAGCTATGTGATACTGTACTTCCCATAATGTGTCTGTATTAAATATTACAACTTTGGTTCAGATCTGAAATGTTTCAAAAAGATCTTGTGTTATACATAAATTGGTAAGAACTTCCTTTCGTTCAATACTGTGTAGTATTGTAACCTGAAACTCAAAATATAAAAGGACATTTGTACTAGAAAGCATATTTTACAAACCATTATTATTGATTTCGTACGGAAAAAATAGCTGGAGTTAGTAACTAAGCATGTAGCAAAATATATGATCAATTTGACAGCGAAAAACCAGTTCTGCACGCAAACTTAATATAATTCATGGCATTCTAGAAACTATACTTCACAATATGTGACATGATGATGAATAATTGTTGACACTATTAGAAAAAAAATTGCAATATCGAACTTGCAAATTGCGTCATATTACTCTTAGTTCTATGCAGATTTCATTATTCACCATGATTTTCAAGATAGCTTCTTGCTTCTGACGAAAACGTGTCACTTATTTTAATGAAGTGAATATAATAATGTAAAATCGTGTCTACATTATATTTGTGCGTATTAAATTTTCTAGGAGCACCTTTACTGACGTAAGCAGAAATGAAAGAAAAAATTTAATAATTTCTCATAAAGGCTTATTCATCGTATGGAGTTAATATTAAAATTTCGTTACAAAATTACAGATGGATTAACTTAGGAGTCATTATTCAAATAAATAAAATACAGTACAAACACTTTTGTAAGTTTCTGTTTAAATGCCAATTCCTAAAGGTGTTCGATAACAGGCAATTAAGTAAAATTCAAGGAATACCTAAATCCGTATTATTCTTGTATAATAAAACTATAATTAGAAAGTATGAATGGGCTGCAGTTTGTCTCTTATAGTTTTTATATTTAATACTTACTCAATCGTTCAATAGTATTTAGAGAATACGTAAACTAATGCCAGTTTACGGATACAAGACGAAGATCCCGTACGCTTTAAATTTCATATAAAGTAAATAATCCAAGTAAGGCTACAAGAAACTTTCAAAACTTTCAAAAAATATGATATTTATCATAGTTTGGTTTGCTATAATTTGTGCTTACTTAGAATGTATCGATTTGATATTTCATATAAGAACGAGAAATTGTTGCAACTACTGATAGTTAGTAAAAGACATGTTGGAAATATTTCGAGAAAAGAGCACTTAAATTAAGGTAATGGATAAGTGTAAATACAACCAAGATATACAGCCCCACGATCCAACTGTAAAGAATTTGTATCCTTATTTACCTCAGTTTGGAAAGTTTTTTCTAATTTAAATATAGATAGATTTTTCTTACATTCTGAACGGACCATGCACCTTGAAGAAGTTCTAAAATACTAGAACGGGTAGAATGGTTTAATAAAACTAGTGGGGTCTTAAGTGAGGAACCAGACTAAGACAGGGCAGCAACTTTTTCGGTAATTAGAGTGGCAGAGACCTTAGGGATCAGTATGACATTCTAAGGCACACTACTGCGATGTGGAAGGCAACGGGAATCCATCACATTACCTCCCAAGTACACGGCGTACATAAATTGTTATTAAAGATGATGGCATCCTCTGGGATAAAAAATTCCGTAGGTAGAAGAGTCCTTACATGTGATTTTCCAATGCTCCACCCGAAGGTACTACATTGGCCAGGAAGCGAGTTTCTTTTACCTGGAAAATTTGGAATTTTGCCGAACCCTTGCTGTTCCAAGCAAGGTAGGGATCTTTAACGTGCGTGACAACACTCACACACGGGACCTCCATTTTACCTCTCATCCGAACGAGGGTGTATTTTTGTGAAAAATGCTCGCCTACATTTTTCAAGCGGACCGTGTCGGGATTCAAACCCGGGACCTTGGGCGTAGTAGTCACACACATACCACTACACAACGGAGCCGCCCCGGTAGAATAGTCCCCCATTCGGATCTCCAGGAGGGAACTACTTCGGGGGATGTGATCTGAATGTATAAAAAAAGTGTCGTCAACATTCTGAGAGTCAGAGCGTGGAATATCAAAAGTATGAAGCAAGTAGGTAAGCTAAAGAACCTAAAATTGAAATGGATAGATTAGCAGCAGACATTGTAGAAATCAACGAAATTCGCTGGCCAGAAGCGGGGGATTTTTGGAGTGTAGTCTTCAGGATAATTCATACAGGATCAAAGGAAAGAAATTCGGGCGTGGGGATAGTTACACGAGAAAAGATAGGTACCTACAAAAGAGTAACCATGGTTAGATTAGAATTTAAACCGGTAAACACAATAATAATACAAATATCCATGCCTAGCTCTAGCTACAACGACAAAGAGGTCGAGGCGATCTACAAAGACGACAAAGATATGCTAACATACGTGAAAGGACATGAAAATTTAATAGCTACGGTGGATTTTATTGCAGTGGTAGGCGAGGGTAGGAAAGGAGCGGTAGTAGGTTTGATTGGTTTAGGCAAGAGAAATGACAGGGGAACTAAGCTGGTAGAATTTTGCGACAAGAAGAATTTAAGCATCACAAACAACTACAATATTTCAACAACATGCTAGAAGACGATACACTTGGAAGATGCCGGGAGATATAGGAAAATATCAAATAGATTACATTATTGTTCGACAGCGGTTTAGGAATCAAATAAAAGGCTGTAGAAGCTGCCCAGAAGCAGACCACAACATCATAATTATGAAGGCCGCTCTTAAATTTAAAAATTTGAAAGAAAGAAACGGAAAAAGGCACTTTGACTTTGAGAAACTAAAAGATAAAGATATTCACGAGAGATTTGAAAAAAGTCAAGTGAATTTCTGAACGATATCGGGAAAATTTCTGATACTAAAGAAGTAGAAACAGAATGGAATAACATTAAATCCAGCTTAGACATGGCGGCCAGAGATATTCTGTGGTATACACAAAAGAAAATAAGAAACCATGGATAACAAAGGATATCCTGAATTTAATAGAAGAAGGACTAAAATACAAAAATAGATCAGACGAAACAGAAAAACAGATACAAAGCCATAAAATGGGAAATTATTCGCAAATGCAGGATAGCTAAAGAACAATGGATTGATCAAAAGTGCAAAGGGTACAAACTAAGATGGAAATAGAAAAGACAGACAAAGCATACAAACTAATTAGAATGAATTTTATGGATATAAAACCATATAGTAAAAATATAAGGGACGCGGAAGGAAACGTTATTATAGAAAATATAGAGAAAGTGGTTACATGGCACGAATACATAGGTAATTTATATGCGGGAAAGGAACAAGCAGCATTAAAACACGAATCAGACATTGAACATGATCACTTGGGATATCCTATACTTCGAGATGAGTTTGAATTAGCTTGAAAGGGTTTGAAAAATGGTAAGTCGCCGGGTACTGATATGGTGCAAGCAGAAACTCTAAAAGCCGCTGAACAAGCAGTAACAGAACGTCTCTTCCAACTTGTAAGCTATATGTATAGGACAAGTGAGATGCCCAACGATTTTAAACGTCACATCATAGCAACTATACCAAAAAGGAAAGGTGCAGATAGATGTGGAAATTTTCGAACAATTATTTGTCAGCCATGTTTATAAAATATAAACTAGAACTGTACAAAGACGAATTGAAAATTGAGGAAATACTAAGAGAAGATCAATTTGGGTTTAGGCGAAACAGGGTAACACGAGAGACAATTCTAGCTCTGGGGGTGATAATGGCGAAAACAATAAAAAAAGGGAAAGCGTGTATATAGGTTTTGTAGATCTGGAACAAGCATTCGGCAATGTAAAATAGAAAAAAAATGTTCGAAATACTCAAAAAGATCATAATACGTTATAGGGATACACGGATAGTACATAGTCTATACAAAGAGCATACAGGGGCAATAGAATTAGAGCAGGAAAGTAGAGAAGCAAATATTAGGAAAGGGTTTTGACAAGGATGTGCCTTGTCCCCATTAATTTTTAACTTGTACATTGAAGAGGGAATGAATACTGTCAAAAGGAGGAGGATATTTGGAATTACTATACAGGGACGAAAGATTGATATGCTTACATTTGCAGACGATATAGCGGTATCAGTATCAGCAAAGAAGAGTTAGAAACTGCTCCTAATGAAGTGGAAACAGTTCTAACATAGAAATACAGAATGAAAATTAACAAAAATAACACTAAAGCTCTAGTATGAAAAAGAGGAGTAAATAAATCAAAAACAAGAATACAAATAGGTAACGAGAACTTACAAGAGGTTAAGGATCTACTATATAGGAAGCCAAATAACTCAAGATGGGAACAGCACAAAAATATAAAACAAAGATTAGCAGAAGACCGTGCTACATTTAACAAGAAAAAGCAACTACTGTGTTCAAAGACATCAAATATAGAAACAAGGATAATATTGCTTAGAGCATATTTGTGGAGCACAGCACTCTATGAACAGACAAAGTTAAGAACAAAGAGGTACTAGAAATGGTAGTGGAAAAAAGAAATATATGGAAAACAGTAAGAAAAAATAGGAAAGATAGGATGATAGGCCACATATTAAGACATGAGGGAATAGTGCGGAATATATTAGAAACAGAGATAGGAAAAGAAAAAAGTAGATGTAGATCTAGGTTAGACTATTAATTGCACACAAGTAGTGAAAGATGTAGAATGTGGTAATTGCTGAGAAATGTGTAAGCTAGCTTAGAATAGAAATAAATGGTGGTATGCATCTAACCAGTCCCAATATGGAAAAATTAATGACGAAAGAAATAACTGTACTTAAACATGATAATTATTATACACAACTACAGGTGTTGGTTTTGCAATATTCTCAATTAATGTAAATTGTGCGAAAGGATTTACTGGAAAACTATTAATACGGCAAATGTCTGTGTTGGGGATCCTTGGCAGCCACAGGCTGCTTAACGCCCGTCACATACCAGCCATTCTCAGTGAAATAGGGCATATAATTAGAAAACAATAGAAGAGGAATCGAACTGTATATAGGCTGTTGTGGGAATTTCAAGGAACTCTGTAGGCCAGCTCAGAACATAAATAAGTGGAGGTACGCGTCCAACCAGTTTCAAGACTGAAAACCTAATGACAAAAAAATAAGTGCACTTAAATCTGATGATTATTATAAACAACTACAGGTGTTGGTTGTGAAATATCTTTAACTAATGTTGATTGTGTGAAGGGATAGATTGGAAAAACTATTAATTCGACAAATGTTCAAGTGCTAGGAGAACTTGCCAGCCAAAGGCTGTTTTTCCCCTTCAGATATAGCTGTAAAGCAGTAGAAGGTGGCCGAACTGCATTAAACAAGAAAGAACAGCAGCTATGTTCAAAGATAATAAACATAGAAACAAGAATAAAATTAATTAAAGCATATGTGTGGAGCACAGCACAGTACATCTATGAAATAGAGGCAGTAGTGAAAGCAGACAGTAAGAGATAGAAAGACGCCTGCTGGAATGTTGTGCTTCAGATGTTTGAGGATGGTAGCATGGACAGACAAACTTAATAACAAATAGGTTATAGAAATAGTAGAGGTATAAAAATATATGTGGAAAACAAAAAAAAAGTAGGAGATATAGAAGGGCAGGATACGTTCTAAGGCATTTTTGGGTAATAGTACGGGATATATATATATATATATATATATATATATATATATATATATATTTTATGCTGCCCCCCACACTCTTTCTTTGTTGCGCGCCTTTTCTTATTAATTTAATGATTTTATATGATGTGCAAATACTTATTTCACGCCACGTATTTTAGCAACGTTTGGTTGGTTAATTAAATCAAAATTGTTTTTAATATGCCTCGACTATATGAACTCTTTCTTCTCAGGGTATCCACCTACTTACCGTGGGTTCAGTGGTAAGTAGATGTGCAATGCCCAACCAAACTGCACTATCTTTTGTTTTAGTACCTTTTTTAGAATTTACTTGTGTATATGCCAAATTTTATGTGATCCACGTAGCCTTGTGCCAAATTAATTAATACCACAAAATTTATGACTTTAACGTTATAATACACCGTACTCACCTGAATTATACGTCGTTACTGGCCTCTCTTAATGCTGGCTCAAAATCCTTTTCGCCGTATGCGCCTTCACAAAGTTTCGCTATCACTTTGAACTGCCGTCTAGCCTCCAGGTGTCTTTCCTTTAATTTTGTTGCGCCCAAATCTAAAATAAATATAACCCGAATTTAGAATTTAGAATACCCTTTTTATCTACTTCCCCTGCGCTAATTCTTCCGTAGTAATTTCTTCCTTGACTTGTACACTTCCGCTTGCTACTCTTACGCTGCCTTCTAATTTTGCTCCTCTCGTTCTAAATCAATCCAAATCTATCCTCGTTCCTGTTTACCACTCAATCCAAATCTATCCTCGTTCCTGTTTACCACTCAATCCAAATCTATCTTCGTTCCTGTTTACCGCTCAATGTCCCGCTACACATAAATCCATATCCAAATCAATCCTCATATTCTGCACTCTTATGTTTCTCACTCGATACCTTCTACCTATATACTCTCGTTCCAATTCAAACTTATCTTCCGCCGGTTCGCTGTCGCACTAATTCCAATATTCACTTTTATTCGTCGCCGCTATTAATTCTTTATACACTGATACTTCTCTTTACTTTCTTTATAAATCAAACTTTTGCAATTCAAACACATTTATTTACTCTTCCAAAAATATTTATACAATTTAACGCAGTTTCATAAAACACGTCTTTTCACAAAATTAATTCGAAATCAACCCCCTTTGTTTACTATCCTAGGTGATAATTACAACATTTTCTGCCTACTCGCTATTACATATTATATAAAATAAAACCATCCAATAACATTTTATCACTGAGTTTGTGTCACAAATACCTTAAATTTTGTCTTTAGCACTTTCCTATTTTATACATAATATTCTATCATTGGTCCTAAATATTTCACAAACCTTCAATCATATTTGAGACTGCTATTACTTATAATTTTGAGATTACATGTTTGTCCAAAAGTTGATTCTAATAAAATAAAAGCCAAAATAATTCACACATGAACCTGGATCTGCGTGGTTAATAGTGGACAACCATAGACGCATCCGGTTTTCGGATGGCAAATGTACGTTCAATGGCCTATTAAATTATAACTCAGTATAAAACCTTGAGCACTGTGTATTTTATCACGTCTTCAAGTCATTTTAATTTACATCTTGGCACTTACATTTCAACTAACATTTTAAATACTTTAACGTATGTAAAGTACGGCAAACATACATTTTAAAATTACGGGATCTGATATATGGATTATTTTATTTGGCATACACTACCTTCTACACAAAACCACCCTAAGAACCCTTGTAGCTCCCACTGACATTACAATATATATATATATATATATATATATATATATATATATATATATTTATATATATATAATGCTGTGGAACCTACAAAATGCCTCACCAGAGTAAAAAAAGATATTCGAGCCTCTTGAATTGGGCACCAAGATTTGCTGTGATTCTCGCCCTGTTGAATCTCTTTTGATAATCGCCTCTTTCACCTTTCCGCCTCGGCTGCTCACCTAGTTAAAACTTTCATCCTCATTCATAAAAAAAAACAAACACATTCCTACCACAAACATCAACGTTAACTCCATTTACATCAATATTCATAATACATTAAAATTTCAAAATTAAATTGTAGCATAAATTTCAGTATCATAAAATTTCAAGATTAAATTTGTCATCATTTTAATTTGCATCCAGAATTAAAGTCCTTGTAGGATGCCTACTAATTAATTTAACAATATTTGCAGACCTGAGTCTGAGTACAAAGGGAGCATCTCCCACCCCTTTACATTAATCAAACAGGTTAGTCTAATTGAGCTCAAATTTTCATCATAATCAAGAACATAAACTGCTAAATACTCCTTTCTACTTAAACAAGAAAATTTCACCTTAAAATTAAAAATTTGTTGTTTGTACAAATTCACTACTGTCCATTTTTTAGCAAACAAATTATAAAGTTATTCAACACACACCAAAACATCAAAAATCGAACAACAAAGCATAAGTTACCTGTAGGTTAATGCACTCGTGGCTCCAATGTACATCGTCCTTTGTTAATCACACCATTCCAACTGGGTTATGTTTACGGCTGCTGATTCTGAACGCTTTTAAAATTTTCTACACCACCATTCATCTAAAATTGTTTCAGGGCTTCTCAGGACTCATCTAAGTATATCAAAATCTTGTTTTGTGGATCTAATCACGATTACGAATAACATTTAATTATCAACACCCCCGAAAAATAGCAAAGAAATTCATACTTCTTTCACGCTACACCCCAAAACTGCCTACTTTTGTTTATTCATTTATCGTTACTAATTTCAATAATTGGTACAGTAATACTCGCAAATATAACTAGACTTTATTACATTGTATCTTCTTTTCTAAGTGCACTAATGCATAATAACTTGTATCATAGCACGTAAAGAGCAAACTGTTTTAAAGTATTCAATAATCACCAAAATATAAGAGCAAACTGTTTAAAGTATTGAATCAAAATCGAAAATCTAAGAGAGCGAAACTGTTTAAAGTCCGGGTTTACATAATAGCTCGCCTGTATGACGGTTTTGTCCCGCGACGGCCAGTTTCCAGAATTTTGCATACTCTGTTCCCTTTTCGACAGTCCGGCACGCGGTTCTACAAAATTTGCACACGCGCCAGTTGAAAATCTAAGAATTTTCACACGGCTCGCAAACACGTCCGAGAACACTAATTAATTTTGTATAGAAATCGTTACGTTTACACCTCTCATATCTGCATCTTATTACAACCAATCATTTCCTCGTGACGTTGCTCAAATCACGCCTTTAATTATCTGTGTCTCTGCTTTGCGCATTTTATCTTTTTCTAACTTGCTCCTAGTGGTGCAAATCGATACTCTTTACTATCGGTTATTTCAGTCCACGTGTATTTTTATTTGGGTTAAATAACCCCGTATCTAGCCTTCCCGTTAATATAAGCTACGGTTTATCCGACCGTTTCCAATATACGCAGAATTTTCATGTTTATCCAAACAAATTAAACTGAAATTGACTTTTAAAAATACGCAGGTGTGTGCTCCTAATTAACGTTTTAATATAATTCTCAGAGCTTTTATTTCATGGTATTTTAACCTTGGATTTTCACAGGCTTTTATGCTTATTATCTTATTAATAATGGTTCAATTAACTCCAACTAAAATAATAATGAATGGCATTGACTTCTACCCTTTAATTTTTAGCGAATACACACTAAATATTAATTTATTATTTGTACACTTTGTTTAATACCCATTACTTAAAATTGAATTAATTAATATAAATTTTGCATGTAATTTCCATTTGTTTCTTGGAACAATTAAATTAAATACACGTTGAGCATTTTAGTTCTGCTTCTTTTTATAGAAAGCGTCCTTATACACGGTGATTAAAATTATAGAAAATTAATTAATTAATTTTCTACCCTGGTCTAAATATGAGTATATATATATATATATATATATATATATATATATATATATATATATATATATATATATATATATATTACAAGCAGAGATAGAAAAAAAAGAGGTAAAAGTAGACCGAGATCAGACTTTCGCATACAGATAGTGAGAGATGCAGAGATGCAGACTGTGCAAATTTCTGAGAAATGTAAGGGTTAGTTCAGAAAAGGAAACAATGAGGGTACGCGTCTAACCAGTTCCAGGATTGAAGACCTAATGATGAAGGATTATTCTTGTGCAAGATATCAATCGATTTCATTTATGGAGATACGTCTTAGTAACGAATAACCTGATATATTTTTAAACGAGTTCATAAGAACGACCAATCAACCATGAAGGTAGAAAGACTTTTACAAGCCGTATCGAAAAGAAATTCTAAACTGATAAATTTAAGGCACCCCAAGAAAACGAAATAGATGTGACCAGGAACAGTGAACATCTTTGACGAAGTATGAATTGGAATACTAAAACATTTCTTAGAAAGGAAAACATAATCAAATGCGATGAAATTATAAATTAGCATATTAGTATACGAAAACAGAAACACATTTACAACATTAGCTAATAGTCAACATACCAACAGACGCAAACATGAGATATAAAGGAGCGTAGGTAGTATGATGGCTCTGATAGTTTAGAGTACAGCAAGAGTAAAAAGTAACCAAATAATGGTGCAAATTAGTGGTTACCAACAGAAGATAGCATATAGCCATTAATTATTTATGTATCGCGTGTAAAGTACATTACTACTAAGTACAAATCTTGACGTTTTTACCCATTGTTTCGATTATGAATTTATCTCGCCACTGAAAAGAGGAAAATTAATTTCTGACGTGTTATCTACATTAAACCCAATCGGTTTTTGATTTGCTACATATGATGATAACACCTTTTAGTTCGCATATTTTCCGGGTTTTGTGTTTACTTCTGTTTGGGGTACGACAAGAACATCATAACTTTAATATTTTTTCAACACGAGAAATAATGTCAGGAATTTATTCAGATTTATTGGGTTTGCGGTTTAGAAAAGTCAGTAGACCGCTACCGCATACCCCCATTAACGGAAACCATACGGAGATAGTTGTCATAAGGGGTAAGTTTACATTATACGTTTAAGTTCCGAGCTGCTTCAGCTATCATGCTTCGCCCTATGGATGTAAAAACCGTTGGTGCTTAGATTACTACACATTCAGTTGTAACTATTATGTTGAACACAGGTAGTGCGTAATTTTCTTTTGTTTAACCTTTATTACCGAAATCAAGTAGCAACGTTTTCAATTAGTTTCTGCGATTAAGTATGCACATATATAGGTCGCAACCTACATATTTTGACAATAGCAAACCTACAGGTTATTAATTCATTGACATATGGCCGCTTATGATTCAATTTCTACCCTAGATTTAAATACCGTAAGTTATGGTACCACGGCGGCTTCATTTCTAGCCATTTGATGTCTGACTGAGATAGGTATTCTAGTTAAGGACACACATCCTCTGTTTTCCAGAATAATTCAGGAAGATTTCTACGTATATGATCTTCTTACAGGTTTTGATGAGTTTTTTGATGCCAACGCTATCTGCCAAGGGCGTCCAACGCTTCTGTCCGGAGGTTGATTTCCAATGATCCATAGATACTTTTCAGTATAAATCCGCAGGACGTTCATCCAGGCATTCTTGAGTTCGGATCTCGTAAAAACACCAAAACACTAAGTCATACCTGGTCATTTCAAACTGATTACTTACGATATTCAATTTCCAGTCCGTCAGAGGGCATTCCTACTAAACGGGCTATACTGTCCGACATTTCACAGATTTTCGACCCATTGAGCCATTTGGGTTCTTGTGTCATATCCGCTAAAATTATAATGCAGTCTCTTTGGATGAAAAGGATTCCATGCGATTATTTGATTACTGTTTCAATTCAAAATAATTGGATTCTTTTACGACAAAATTGGGCTATGTTAACCAATCTCGTAATTGCACGTCATGTTGTCTGTTGCAATCCCGTGCAGGTGGAGATGCGTGGATTCTCAGATGCTTTAGTTCATGCCTACGGGGCATCTATCTACCTACGTTCGGTTGACTGGCAAGGTCAGGTTTCGTTCGGCTTCTGTGTGCAAAGGCTAACGTTACGCTACTGAAGCCTGTCACTATTCTGCATTTAGAGCTTTGTGCAGCCGCGTCGATGTTTAGGGTTGCCGCTCAATCTGCAAAGGCTTTGGGAATAGACTTTGAGCAGTCTGCCTTTTGGTCCAATTCTACTGTCGTTCTAGGGTGGCAAAAAGCACCGCATAATCAACTTAAAACTTTCGTTTGCAATAGCGTTGCAGACATACAAGCTTTGACTGCTCATGCCACATTGCGGCATGTACCTACTAAAACAAATTCTTCCGATATGCTGTCAAGTTTCACCTGTTCCGTTATTAGAATGTAGTCTATGGTGGAGTGATCCTTCCTGGTTACATGTATCTGAGAATTCATAGCCTATTTTTATAGATCGTAGTTCCAATTTACCAGATCTAAAGGGTACTTTACAGTGTCATTATGATCGTCAGGTTGAACCTTTCCGATGGGACAAGTTTTCTACTTTGACAAAACTCGAAAGGGTTATTGCATACTGTTTGCGGTTTTTGCGTAATTGTCGTAAACTCCTTGCAGAGAGGAGCCTAGGTCCTCTAACGTGTGAAGAGATTTTCCTTTTACATACTTCCTTGGTTAAAACATTTCAACTAGAGTTCTTTCCGGAAGAAATAAAATGTCTACAGAAAGGCATTCCCATTCTAAAGCCAAGCTTAGTTTTAAGCTTAACTCCTTTTCTCGGCTCTGATGGTGTAATACGCGTTAGAGGTTGTCTTCAAAATTGTCAGTTCTCCTTGGAGAAAAAACATCCAATTTTGATTTCTGCAAAACATAGATTTGCTCAGCTTCTTCTTATACGTGAACACACTTTTCTGTTGCACGATGGTGTTCAACTGCTTCTTTCGCACGTGCGAGAACGATATTGGATAATTGCTGGTCGCAATCTTACAAAGGTTATTGTCCATAAGTGTCTCCCCTGCTTTCGATTTTCTTCTAAATTAACTAAACACATTGTGTGAAATCCTCCAGCTGATCGAGTCAATCCATTACCACCATTTTATGCAGTCGGCATTGACTACGCTGGTCCATTTCAAATTAAGGATCGTAAAGGCCGGGGTGCTAAAACTTCCAAGTCGTATATTTCTCTTTTCATTTGCTTCGCCGCCAAGGCTATCCACCTAGAGTTAGTCACTGATCTTTCCAGTGATCTATTTCTAATGACTTTTTGCAGATTCATTGCTCGTAGGGGTAAACCTAGTACTGTGTACTCTGATAATGGTTCAAATTTTATAGGCGCTAATTTAAAACTTCTTGAATTGGACAATTTTCTTCTTTCTCAACGAACCATTTTTTCAGATAAAGTAACTGACATGGACATAACTTGGCATTTCATTGCTCTTTATTCTCCTCATTTCGGGGGACTAAGGGAGGCAGGTATAAAATCGTGCAAACACCACCTACGTAGAATCTTAGGCTATGCCCTTCTTACTTATGAAGAGTTTTCCACCATGTTTGCACAGTTATACTAAATTCGAGACCCTTGTCTCCTATTTCTTCTGATCCCAACGATCTTCTTCCTTTAACTCCATGACATTTCCTTATCGGTAGATCCATGACTTCTGCTTCTGAACCTTCCTTAAGTCACCTTAAAAAGTCCAGATTTAATGCCTTCCAACGAATTCAACTTCTTCAGCAACAAATATGGTCCCGTTGGACTAAAGAGTATGTATCCAAACTCCAACAACGACAAAAATTGCGTTCCAATGACTCCGAACTTCAATAAAGGAGGACAATCTCCCAGTGTTACAATGGCGTCTTGGGCGCATTGTGAATGTTCATACTGGTGCCGACGGTGTTAATCGCGTTGCGTCGGTAAAAAATGATTCTGGTCTAGTTCGATCATTTTCCAGGATCTGTCCGCTACCTATTGACGACATGTAAACATATTTTAATGTTCTATACTTTATTATTGTTCTATACTTGTTCATACTATTTCTATTGTACTTTTAAGCTGATATATTTAAACAATTATTAGTTAATTGAAAGTTAGAGCTTTTAACGCCGGGGGCATTTTGGGGATTTTTAGAATTACTAATATGTGAAGTTACTTCGCGTTTGTGCCAAGAACTATATTTGTGGCGGAAGGCGCTTATGTTTTGTTGCGTGCTTCGTTTTCAGAATTCATTCGCGTTAAAAATGTCTGAGGGGTTAGCTCGTGACAGCTGATGCCCATTCATACTAATGTATTTTACTTAAATTTTCAATTATATTCAGTTATAATAAATGTATTCCACCTCAAAGCATTCTTTACAGTTTTATCTAAGCAAGAAACAAGTTTTCAGTTTCATTGTTAAGTTGGTCCTAAAAATTACACTACAAAGAATACACATGCATCAGACTTGCATAGAAGATGTACAAATATACAAACATATCCCAAACAATATATACAAACAAGAATTTCTTTTACTCTGCTATTTGTACATCTGAAAGTAAGAAATTCCTGACTTCCTACTAGTATATATAGATATCCTATTTATATCTAGATATTTCCGATACTAGAACTCATTTGCGAGTTATGTCAATTGGGGTGCGAAGAAACGTTTTCAATAATCCCAAGGTTGCAGAACATTAATGGTAATTGTAAATTGTAAATGTTTTCTAGGTTGGTATGTTCTATAGTTTGGCGAAATCGTTACATGCAATTTACTTTGCTGTTATAAATTAGTGTAAATTTTTATTACGGGTTGAACTGCACTTTTAATTTTTTTTATTTCAGGCAATTTTTTTTATTTTTAGATTTGTAAAACCCCGCCTACTCGCCGATTGAACCCGGTTATTCTTTTCTTTTCCCTTCAGTTTAATTCTAGATCGTAGCCAAATTTCTGATAGACCCAAAGTGGGGCTACAATGTTCGTAACATATATTTTTCTTAACACTGTGTACGAAATGAGTAGTAAGCTAGCGAACCATTTCGAATGGTTGACGGAAATAAACTATGTACAATTTGCATAACACTTTGTAGAGATAAAAGTATTCAAAGAGAAATCAGTATTACTACTACTTACTAATTACGAGTTTCTCTTGTCAGCGTAATTTAATGGTACACCATTGTGTTTAAACTCTGTAAAAGGACTTTCCTTTTATAAGTTAAATAGGCTAAATTAAGTTAAATTTTGGTATAGAGGTTTTTGTGCCAATGATAATTTAAAAGTTGAATGAGGTCGAATTTTGGTACGTTTGCCCATTATAAAAAGATTTATAGTACGTAACTGATCAGCTACGTTTGAATTCATCTTAAGAGGGGTATTAGAAGTTATCCATTATAAATTCTACAAATTTGTACATAGTATGATAAGGAAGAATTTGTAAATGGCCATATTAATTAGGAGAGATTTTTATGGATTCTATTGTAGTATAAGGAAATGATTATCTGGTAGTTAATTTTTGATCTTCGACTTACAATATCGTGACAATATTGAACTCTATTTTTCGATTGTAATGTTTGCATGTAAGTATTTTTTGAAAGAATTGCTTTTTTAAAGCTGAATGTGGTTGTAGCAAATCTGATTTGAAAGATTGTTTGTTAACCAATACTTGATGGCGTTATGAGTTTGATGTTTGATTCTCGTCGTTTTATTTAAACTGAGCTAGCGACGTACTTAGGGCAACATTTTTATTCGGACATCTTCAGGCTGCAATCCACAACAATATATAACAAAATAGTAATAAGATGTATCTGAAAACGCCCTCATTCAAAAACCAAAAGAGTGATTTTACTTATACAAATCAAGCTAATATTTGCAATTTACATACTTCAGATAGAATGTTATTAATTAATATATAAGCTGAAACCAATAAAGAACCACAGCCAACTCTAGCAAGGCCCTAGTCGGCAAATTTACTATTAAACCTTGCAGAAACTAACGTGGTACTATTAAAATAAATCTAGCAATAATTAAACATATTGGAGGCATTCAAGTCTTTGTTATTGACTTCCAATGCTTGACACAGGTGCCTGTAACATCAACAAAAAGTTGTTGCAAGTTAGCATATCTCGTGTTTATAATTAGATTTTTTAATATAAGGTTAAAGAATTGTAAATTGTTATGGCTAACAATTTTAATTCAATATTCAACTCATGTGTTCTAGAAGACTGCGTTTAATAATGTTAAAACACTCCTTTTTCCTATGAGTGTTAGCTTGGTTATTTGGCATAGGTAAATACCCATCACAATCATCCATCGTTATGGGTTACAATAGTAAACATGTTATTTATGGACTTTATATGTGAATAGGTGCAGAGATTCGTAATGGGAATAAGGTCATTGTCGCATTTTGGCCGTGTGGTGAATTAATAATAAAGTATGCAGTTTTAGGTTTATCATAACGCGAAAACAAAGCGATTGTAACATACAATGGCGCTAATTTAAATGGTTATTAACACGGTTATTGTTTATTTAAAACTAATAAAATAGTGAACCCACAAAAAATGGTTTAATTAATATGTTAAGATATCAATGAACTAGAACGTGATATTAAAAATTATTCTTATCGTGGTATTTGTGGTCGTATACAACCTTTTTCTGGACGCCATTCTAAGCACATTACTCTCTACTTAAACTTAGTAGAATAGAGTCCTATCGTTATTTTTGTAATAAGAATCTTCTACTGCACAAAATTTTTAAATCGTTTTTGGTAAACTATAATCAGGGAAAAGCCCGGCGTACGGGTTTACAAGCGATTGTGCATTGCGCAATTCATTAATTAGTAAGATGGTGCGAAAAGATCTGCGGGCTTGTACAAAAGTTATTTAGTAGCAATCAAGTACTCGTTTTCCATTGAATATTGTTTACTACATTTACTACAACTAATTTGATCCAGGTAAGTTTTTGTAATTTTCTCATTTCGTTCCATATTGAGTTTTTATTATAAATAAGAATATTACTAATACAATGCAAGCTAGAAAATAGTGTTTGAGAATAGATTTTGTAAATGATCGCATTTAGTATTATTGTAAAAAGGAAACGATAGCGATTTTTTTAGGTCGTTTTACCAAAAATTCTATATAAAATTTTAGTTACTATTGGCAGATTTTTGTTCATCACTGCAATGTAATTCCTAGAACTGTTGGCTAAACACGATTACTGCAGAAAGCTTGCATTAAATATATGATAATAACAAGATCGTGACTATTACTAAAAAATAAAAGTCTGGTTTTATTATAAAATGTTTGATGGCAAAAATTATAGAACCATAGCTGAAAATTATTTTGTAGAGTTATCATCAACGATGTAAGATATATACGAGATATATACGATATATATATATATATATATATATATATATATATATATATATATATATATATATATATATATATATATGCAGTCGGCAATAAGAAATTGTGTAGAACAATATATAAAATAAGATGTATCTGTAAACAAACTCTTATGAAAATAATAAGAGCTTATTATGAATACAAATCGGGCTTATAGTTGTACAGCCAATAACAAAACAATAGCTTTATTACTTCACATGGGAGGAAACATCCAGTAACCAGCTGGTTTCAGCTTCCTTAAGCATCTTCAGAGTGAATTAGTTTCCAACGCTATGAAGTAATCGACGCTATTATACTGCTATAATTCCGAAGCAATCTCTGTACTTCATAGGTTTGGAAACTAATTCACTCTGAAGATGCTTAAAGAAGCTGAAACCGTCCGGTTAGTAGATGTTTCCTACCCTGTGAAGTAATAAAGCTATTGTTTTGTTAATGGCTATATAACTATTAGCCTGATTTGTTGTGTGGTACACGTTGGAGTGTATAAAAAATCGGGACAGCTCCAGAACGTTTCCCAAAGCGTAAAGCTTAGCAAATGGACTGTAATTGTATGCAATTGGAGGTAAGGCGCGAAAAACAGTAACATAGGTCAAACCGTAATTAATGCTTTGGTTACCTTGCAATGTTGTTCACCAATTTACTCCCGCGAAGATAGGTGTTGTTTACCGGTCGACGCAACTTGGTCGGGCAGCACCACATATGCACTCGCGGTTATAGTTATTAGGTGTTGAGTCGGTGAAACGATACGAGAGAGGGTTATGTTGGTGTAGCGAAAAGGCTTTATCGCTCCGCCATATGTGTAGCACAACAACAATATACGATAAGGCCATCTATACTGTCAATCGCTGACCTCCAACTGTATGAAGTTATAACATACCCCCCACCCAAAATGGTAAATTTTGTTGTATACCGTGAAATGAATGGGAGAAAAAATGAAAATAGAAATTAAAAAAAAATGTTTAAGTATGTATAAATTATTCGAGTACTCTGCATTTTGCTTCCTGCATTAAAATATAAAATAAAACATAATTTGTAGAGAAAGAAGAAAAAAAATAAAAATTGCATGTTAGAATGCTGAATTACTTATGGTGGCGGAAGTGGTACCACCTTGTTAATTGGGCCGACCGCTTCGCCTGTGGGTGTTTTTAGCTTTACAACTCTTGTTACACCATCTTTACCCGGTAAAAGCTTCGCCACTCTCGCCAAAGGCCAATACGCCGGGGGTGAATCGGGAGTTAAAAAAAGTACTAGATCCCCTTCTTCTATGGTTTTGGAAAGAGTATTCCCCTTAGGCCTTTGCTGTAAGCTGTACAAGTACCCTATGGACCAACACTTTCAAAAGCTCTGTACAAGTTGTTGGGACATTTGCCAACGACTAAGCCGATTCGCAGGAACTTTTTGTAGGTCCACTTCACACCGCGTAATTAAAGGTCCACCAGTTAGAAAATGGCCCGGAGTCAAGGCATCCGTGCCTTCGTCAGGTGACATTGTAAGTGCGCAAAATGGACGGGAATTTAAGATTCCTTCTATGCGGGTCACAACTGTGCTAAATTCCTCCAGAGAAAGTGTCGTTCTACCCACTATTCGTTTCAAGTGAAATTTAGCACTCTTGACGCCGGCTTCCCAAAGCCCCCCAAAATGGGGTGCATAGGGAGGGTTGAAACACCAATCTATACCCCTAGAGGATAAGTAGTGCGCAATGACGGGGTTAGCTTGATCAAAATGTTTATATATTTCTAACATTTCTCTAGCCGCCCCACGAAAATTTCGGCCCTGATCGGAGTACATGTTCGTGGGTAACCCGCGTCTGGCTATAAATTTATCTAATGCAGCAAGACAGGTTTCCGTTGTTAAAGCTGTGACAACCTCCATATGAATGGCACGTGACACCATACAAATGAAGAGGGCAATATATGCCTTTTGAAATTTTGTCGATCGCAACGAGGATGTCTTGATTGTAAAGGGACCGGCAAAATCCAAACCGGTATGCGTAAAGCATCTTCCGGGTTCGAGGCGATAAAGCGGAAGATCTGCCATAGGAGGCTGAATAGGCTCCCCTTGGAAGCGATAGCAAGTCAGGCAGCGAAATATTCTACTTCGAATTAATTGACGGATACAAGGAATCCAAAATGTACGGGTAACTAATGATTGAGTTAGCCGCGGACCCCCATGGCCTGAATATATGTGATAGTAATCACATATTAATACAGCTAACCTGCTCTTTTTTGGGATAAGGTAGGGATGTTTGCTAGTTATGGAAAGGCTGGAATGGCGCAAACGGCCCCCCACCATGACTAATCCCGTGGGAGAGAGAAAAGGTGACAACGGACGGTACATTTTTGTGCTAGGTTGCCCTTTTTCTAGTAAGACGATATCGTCGTAGATGTGCTCGTACTGAGTAATTCTAATGGCAAATGTGAGAGCGCTACGATACTCAGAGGCATTTAACGGACCAGTAGTCCTTGCAAGATTACGTTTGCGTACAAGGCAGTTAAATGTGAACCTTTTTAACGTACGCAAAAAATTCGTTGAACTTTTAGCAAGTTCGAGGACCCTTGTAGTACTACCAAGTATTGTTTCACATCAACAGTAGAGACGAGTGCGTATTGTACGGCTTTAAACCCGTCTGCAATATTGTGTGTGTATTTATCACTTGGCCAATCACAGTAATCGCGGTATAAAAAATCAGGACCCTGCCACCAGTAGTTCGGATGGCCTCAATCCTCGGCTTGCAGGATCGGAAGCATTCGCAGAACTGGGAACGTATCTCCATATGGCTGTGGGTTGATTTTCATGAATTTGCACCACTCGGTTCGCAAAAAATAATTTTAACTGATAAGGTGGCGTACAAATCCACGTCAGTGTGTTTGTAGAGTCACTAAAGCATATTGGATCTAGTAAATTGATGGTGTCAAATGCTAATGCTGAATGTTTCATTAGTTTTGCCAAAAGACATGCCGCTCCTAATTCAAGACGAGGAATGGTCCACGTTTTCAAAGGGGCTACACGGGTTTTGGAAGCTATCAAATGTACATATATTTTTTCATCAACTTCTAATCGCAGATACACAACAGCGGCCATCGTTACGGAACTGGCATCGGAGAATCCGATTAAACGGGCTTGACTATTGCCGATTTTCCAAATAGATCGTGGTATTGTTATGTATTCGAGAAGTGGCAGTTCAATTTGAATTTGCTGCCATTCTTGAAGAATTTCGCGGGCAATTGTTCATCCCAATCCACTTTTTGTAGCCATAGGCGTTGCATAAGGCATTTGAGAAGAACCGTAAATAGAATTAAATAACCATTAATATCGAATATGCGTGCTATGCGTGACAAAATTCCTCGCTTAGTAGGGATGTCTGTAATATTTGGAACTTTACATCTAAATGTATCGGAACCCATATCCCAACAGAGACCCAGAACATCACGTGTTGTCAAAGTGGGATTAGAGTTCGGTAGATTTAGAACGTCCGTTTCCGACTTATCAATAACTGAAGTGTGTGAACTTCCCCATTTTCCTAAGTCGAAGTTACCTAGTTTTAGTAAATTGATCAATTCATTTTTTAGAAGGAGAGTTTCTTCTACAGAATCGGATCCAGTCAAAATATCATCAATGTAAGTTGATGATCTAAGGGCTCGGGAAGCCCGGGGGTACGAGTGACCCTAGTCTTCTACCAACTGCTGTAGAACACGAAGGGCAAGGAAAGGGCTACAAATAGCGCCAAAAATAACGCGGGTATGTTCATATTCCGTTAAAGGTTCACAAGGGTGAAACCTCCAAAAAATATGTAAAAATTTTCTATCTTCTGGGTGAACGACTATAGATCTAAACATTTGTCGAATATCGCAAGTGAGTGCGACTTGAGGTATTCGAAATCTTGTTATTACAAGACCAATATTGGATTGTAATTTGAGGCCCGGTAAAAGAATATCATTGAGATTTGTACCATTAATATCTCTATCGGCAGGACTACACACGACTCGAACTTGAGTACTAGAGGGCTTATTCTTAACCACGCCGTGGTGAGTCATGATATATAGGGACTGTTTCACAGCGGGAGTGAGTTGTCCCTGCGATATATAATTAGCAATGTTTTCTGAATATAATTTATAAAATTTTTTGTCGCGTGCAAATCGAGCTTCTAGTTTTAGAAAGCGATTGGTAGCTAATTCTCGTGTTGAACCTAATGTTCGGGAAATGTTTTCTATGAACGGTAGTCGAACCACATACTGGCCTAACTCGTTTCGTATAGTAGTGGACTTGAAATAATTTTCACAAGCCACGTTTTCAGGCGACATTGTCGGCGTAAATGGTATTTCTTCAGCTTCCCAGAAGGCACGAATGGTGTCGCTAAGGGACAGTTCTTCCGATATGCTAGTGTACAACGCAACACCTGAATACGGTCGACTTAAAGCTGGTACATCACCCATAATAACCCAACCAAACGAGGTAAGAAGCGCCGATGGCTTGCCTGTTATACGAAACGAATCGTTGGGTGTGGCATCTAAGACAGCTTGAACACCTAACAGCATATCGACCGGAGCGGATATGTGAAATTCAGGATCCGCCAATTGTAGGGACGAAAATTTGTCTATTAAATGCTTAGATAAATTTGCTATCGGAAGATCTGCGGTAATACGAGATAAAACAACAGCCTGTAAATTTAAAGAAACGTTTGGATCATATATTGATGTAACGTTACAGGTAGCAATTCCATGAACCTTTTCTAGCGGAGATTGGCCTACTCCACGTATTTCAAAAGGACATTTCTTGCGTTTAAGACCTAACTTGTTAGCTAGAGATAATGTGATGAAATTAGAATGCGACCCTTGATCTAAAACCAAGCGACAGCGATGCCAACTCCCGTCACAGGCTAAAATTCGTACCTGCGCCGTGGCTAAAAGCGCAACGGTTCCCTGTTCATTTGCACAGGAATGAACAAGAGAGACTGGAGCAGGAAAATGTTCAGCCGAATTAGCGGCACCTGAAGAGTCTCCTACCGCGCTTTGTGGCGGAGTCGGAGTACTGCATGAAATTGGTGCCTCGGTACACAGTAGCGTATGGTGCATTTTACTACCGCACCGTTTGCACTGATATTTTGACTTACAAGTCGAAAGGGGATGTGGTGATAAACACGCAAAACATCTATGATATTGCTTTACCATGTATTGCCTTTCTAGAGTTGATAAAGCTAATAATTTTGGACATCTGTAAAATTTGTGGAACTGATCGTCGCAGGCAGGACAGGGCTTAGAAACGGCCTGCTTTGCATTAAATCGTCGTGAAGTAACTTCCTGTGCGGACATTGTTACACGCTTATTGTTTACAGAATTTGTATAATATGGTTGAGGGTTAGCCTTTTGTGGTGGACTAAACACATTTTTTGATGGTGGTGTATTATTGTTACCGGTCACCAGTGCTAAGATAGAACATTTGTTGCGTAAATATTTTATAAAATCGTTAAATTTCGGAAATGTTTGATTTAAATGTTCCTTTTCGAATTCTTGTCTCGACTTCGGGTCTAATAAACCGAGGGAAAAAATAAAAATATGTAATCGGCCAACTCAGGTAGCTGCATGTCGATAAGAGCTGTGACGTTGGCTTGCAGGGTTTCACATAAATCACTAAGAACTTTTGGGGAATCCGTCTTTAGTTGAGTTAGTGAAAATATTTTGGATAAATAATAATTAGCAATTATCCGTTTATTAGTGTAGCGTTGAACTAAGAGATTATAAACAACCATATAATTTTCTGGAGCAAATCGAACAGATTGTGCTAGCTTTAATGCCGTCGCATCCAAATAAGAAAGCAAATATGTGAATTTTTCGCAATCATTAAGTGCGTTGTTGTGAATAATGTTGTCATATAGAGATTTAAACGCACCGAACTTCTCGGGGTCACCTCGAAATATATCTATTTTTATTTCTGGTAAATGAACATTAGATCTGGTATTTCCAGAAATATCAATAGTATTTACATTGGGCGTTGTGTCAGGAGCGACATAGCGCGCCGCATTAGCTAAAATATCATAGTACATAGTATTGAACGTAGATTCTAGATTAACGGTATCCGTAAATAAGGTTTTATAAACGTCAGAGAGTGACGATAATTCATCTAAGACATCTAAAAATTTTGTTCTTACGTCATCTAGCTGACTAACACGAGCTTTAAATTGATCAAGATTAGTTGGTAACGTAGAAATTAAATCGTAACAATCTTGCAAACGTCGCCAGTACCTTTCTTTGCGATTTGTTAATCGTTTAAATTCAGCAATAACTTCACGTTCTGGTTCCATATTCGACCAGGTATACTCGTAACAAATTGAAATCACAAATAACTAATGGAAAATGTAACGCAGTTGCAAAGCCTTAAAGGTAAACACAGTACTCGTGGAGAAGATTAATGCTGGTACAGGCTTAAACTAATATAAGTGAATTCAGAACTCTAAGAAATAAAGTGCATTAGGTACGTAATATTTACAAACAAAAATGTAAACAAACAGTTTCGTTAAAGTCCTTTGATTATTTTGTTATCTACACAGCTGATTGATAAGCGTAGTAGCAAGATGGTAATGAACAACAAACTATAAATAAATTGGAACAAGTTTTTGAACACCTGTGATGCTAAATACAAAGTACTCGTTTTGTTGATAGTAATTGAAGTTTGAAATCTTTAATAAAAATCATGCATTTTAATATTCAAACCCACTTTTAGAAAATAGTTTTGAAAATGAATTAATGTAATAATTTAAATTTTAATGATCCCGCTAATGAATTATATTAATTTTGACTATAATTCAAAGCTTATTTGTTCAGTAGGACCACTTTTTGTGATATGAGGCTCAGAAGGGCCACTTTTTGTGATATGAGGCTCAGAAGGACCACTTTTTGTGTGGTACACGTTGGAGTGTATAAAAAATCGGGACAGCTCCAGAACGTTTCCCAAAGCGTAAAGCTTAGCCAATGGACTGTAATTGTATGCAATTGGAGGTAAGGCGCGAAAAACAGTAACATAGGTCAAACCGTAATTAATGCGTTGCTTACCTTGCAATGTTGTTCACCAATTTACTCCCGCAAAGATAGGTGTTGTTTACCGGTCGACGCAACTTGGTCGGGCAGCACCACATTTGCACTCGCGGTTATAGTTATTAGGTGTTGAGTCGGTGAAACGATACGAGAGAGGGTTATGTTGGTGAAGCGAAAAGGCTTTATCGTTCCGCCATATGTGTAGCACAACAACAATATACGATAAGGCCATCTATACTGTCAATCGCTGACCTCCAACTGTATGAAGTTATAACATTTGTATTTGTCAATAAGCTCTTAATATTTTCATAGAGTTTGTTTACAGATACATCTTATTTTATATATTGTTCTACACAATTTCTTATTGCGGACTGCAAATAACATGTCTTTCATTATTATGAATTGCCATTGGGGCAAGAACCGGGTGTCGCCACGAGAAGGTTTGTTACGTTTGGTAATAAATTTTGCTGTAACATTCTGCAAATCTCAAAGGCCAGACATACTTGTATAGCCATCTATAGAAAGACTATGTAGTTTCAATTCAATTTTTGGTTTTCCACGCTTAGTAGTGTTAGTGTTTTACCACCTGATGACGGTATTATTTACTTTTGCCATAGAACAGAGATTGCTTCGAAATTATATCAGTATAATAGCGTCGATTACTTCATAAGGTTGGAAACAAATGCACTCTGAAGATGCTTAAGGAAGCTGAAACCGGCCGGATAGTGGATATTTCCTCCCATGTGAAGTAATAAAGCTATTGTTTTGTTAATGGCTATACAACTATTACTTCATCAATAAGCTTTTATTATTTTCATAAGAGTTTGTTTACAGATACATCTTATTATATATATATATATATATATATATATATATAAATATATATATATAAATATATATATACTACTACGAGCCGCTCTCTGCATGAAGATATCTGCTTAAAAATCCCACGTCTTGGGCGCCATTAAATTACTACAATGTGCCCTTAAAATACAAAAATCCCCACGTTCAGGGTGTCATTTAATTGCTACGAGCCCCTGTCTCGCCTGTTCAAATTCTACTACTACTGCCCCACGATTGGGCGTTTATTAATTCTGAAATTTTGCTGCTAGTGCTAGAGCCTCACGTTCTGCGCCATTAATTGCTACGTGCTTCAGACTACAAGCTCCACTGTGGTGGTGATGTGTTGTACCTATTTCAAATACTACCTCTGTTTAATGAAGTTTTCCACGGGTGCTCAGCTGCTTCCTGAAATACAAAACCAGGTACTCGCCAATAAAACGCTGCGACGGTAAGCAGCCCACATTTATTAACATACCAGAAAAATTGTTCACACCAAAATCAAAATTAAACTTCTCTTTCACACCTTAATTATAAGTTATATACATCCAATTTAAATATACTCCCTTAACAGTACATTACGATATTAATAATTAACTCAGGTAAATCTTCTTTCTCATTAAATCAGAGAAAGTAACAGAGTTTTACTACATTTCTTACTTCAACCCTGGTTCAATATAGGTTCACAGTAAAACCTTAACCTTTGGTGCTAATTTCTGCACATCAATAATCAATAAGACCTTTTACCTTGTACATAAACTAAATATTACAAATGTCATAAATTACTCCTTAACATAAATTCCCACATACAATACAGTAAAAATAACAACTTGAATATTTCAATCCGTACCTCTCCCCAGTTTGTCCTTTTAGTTCATAAAATTATGCCCCCAATGCACCAATCATTAAGCACCTATTTACGCACATATACAACGAAAAGCATCAGTTACCTGAATTCTATGTTCACCCACTGGCCTTTCACCATTGAATCGAGAACTGCTGCATTCAGGAACACCCCAATCTGGATTGCTATAACCGTAACTGCAAATTGCAACCATATCACCAAAAATTCATCTCGTCAACCAATTTTATAGGGCATCCAAACTCCAAAACTCGTCTACTAATACCATAAATTGTTGGTCATCAACAAAACCAACCAAATACTGACATCTACTTAATTTCAAATTGCATACTTGGCACACTCAGTGCAAATTAAATTCCAGTTTTTACTTACATCAATTAACGTACATTATTTGAACTTTTATGCAAACGTAAAATCATTTTGGCCTTGGAGCCGTCAGCTTATCGAAAATCAAGAGCGTACTCTTGTGAAAACATAAGAACTGTAAGCTAGTTGAAAACTAAGAGAGCCCCCTATCCATGTTTGGCGGTTTATATTTAGTTCTTCTACCCCTCTGAGCCTGCCACAATTCCTCAAATTTCCTTCAATACAAACATTCGTACACAATTCTTAAAATCACTTCACTTCCAACGGCCACAGTTTTCCAAAAACTGCCCAACACAAACATTCTCTAGCCGACAGAATTTTCTTCGAAAACACTAGTTTCAAGCTCACACTAACACGTCCGTACTAAATTGTTTCCTCTTACTCCAATAACGTTGTGTATATCCATTCCAGCTGACTAAAGTTACCGTTTAAACTACGTCTATCTTGACGTTTGTTACGTTTATTCCACTTCTGCATACGCGCTAAAATCACCTATCTCTTACTTTGTTTTTAATTTCTGTTGTACAACGAACAACTGCTATCCTCTCTAATAACCTTGTGTATTCACCCAAGTGAACGAACACTAACGTTCAAACTACGCGTTTTATTTTCATCCCACTTATACACATGCTACCGAATAACATCTCTCTGTTGCCTTGTTTGCAAGCTTTGTTTGTAGCTGACAATAACCTACTTCAACTCAAGCTTCATATAGTTTTTAAAAAGCTATAAATATCTCTTTAGGCTTGCTAATTGACGTCGGTAACTGGAATTACTGTTGTTTGTCCGACTGTTATCTTCCCTACTTAATATTAATTCACGAAACTTAGCTCCTTTAAAGCACGTTCAAAATGTTTTTAAAGAAATAATATAAGCGTCAACTTCGCTTTCGTTTAGCACTACTTGGAAAGTACAACGGTTTGAAATAAGTTAAAGCTTTTTAAAAAATGTTCCTACAAATTAAATAAGAAATGCTCTGCTTTTTATCTATATGAGTAATTATCTGTAAGAATTAAGCTAAATTACATTTTAGCTTCTTAAAGTTTTTTTTTAAAGAAATTAAATTCTAAAACTATTGACTTTAAAAACGTGTCTCAACGTTGTTTGTTAGTTGCACATGCTGAACCTCGAAATATATTACCAAATGAATAATTAATGCCCTTTTAACCTCTAAATATCACAGTAATATATATATATATATATATATATATATATATATATATGTGTGTGGAGGGTCCGTGTGTGTGTGTGTGTGTGTGTGTGTGTGTGTGTGTGTGTGTGTGTGTGTGTGTGTGTGTCTGTGTGTGTGTGTGTGTGTGTGTGTGCGTGCCTGTATCTGTGTGTATGTGTGTGTACGTGGGCGCGCGTGCGGGTGTGCGTGTGTAGAGAAAGAGTGAAATAAAATAAAGGTTGGTGAAACCTTTGGGGTGCACTCATTCAAAAATACTACAACTAATTTGTTAGATTTCGACAAACAATTCGTGCCTTCTACAACGTTTCTTGAATATAAATTGGATGTGGGCCATCCCAATTTAATGCCAGCAGCTACAATTGTTGCATTAGCACCATTGGGTAAAATGTAAGCGTAGTGAACCGACCCATAGGACCATAAATCATAGCAATTTCGGACAACATACTTCGTTTAGTCAATACTATGATATTTGAGAGAATAAAATATGAAAAGCAATCCTTAGACGGATAGTATTGAACACCCAAAATCTTGATTATATCATCCTCGGAATTCAAAACAAGGAATGCTCGATATAGCTCCAACAAACGGCATCTAAAATTTTTTGGTGATTACTACTAGCCCATTTTCTTAGACTACAATCATCTTTAGCAAAAATGTCAATTAATTCCTGTTGCAAGAGCGACCCCGGTTCCTCTTGTACAGTTTCAACACAATCAAAATATTTTCGACAAATGTTTGGTTTCAAATCGCTTTGGAGGTCAAGGGGTTGTGAATTCCTTCATCTTGTACTAACCATCTTCTTTAATAGGGCGATAATAAATATTCTGAGATTTACGGTCGTCAGTGGGTATTAACCACTGACGATACATTTGACGTATCATAACATACCACAACGACACGAAGGCGATAACTACATAGAATAACATATATATCAGTTGCAGTTTAGGTCTTACTAGTAGAAAATTGTATAAAGATTTATTAAACTAGGCGGCACTAAATGATGCGTAAAAACTGTTCTAACCTTTGTTGTACTGCTACCTTCCTTTATTACACAGTGATGCGGTATTATGGAATTTAAAATGAAACTGCTGAACTCAAGAGGTCTAAATCGACATACTCATTCATAAAACGGTGATATTTTTCATGATGCGAAGGTTAACGTTGTATAGACGACCTTCTAAATTTATTAATCATTTGCGTGCATGTTCCCTTGTACCAGGCAGCATTGGAATTTTGTCAATATAAGGGAAGCGTAACAAATTACGTTATGTCGCATCACGAAAATGCGTATTGGGAAACAAATTTTCACATGTAATATCTTCGTGATTGGCAATACAATAATGATCCACCTCTTCTATTTCCCAGAGTCGGCGTATAGACCAATCTAATGATTCACAACACAGAAATAAATATGTGGGATATTCGGTTCCTCATGATTGCGAATTGCATTCCAGCACTTTCCCCTATAATCGAACCAAAAATGGTTGACAGCACCTGGTTATCCCTGGATTGTGTGAGGCAGATTTTCTAAAATATCTAAGTAGAGATCTAATCTTAACGAAATTTTTATAGGAACATTTTTTTGCAAAATAGGGATCAGTGAGAGTAGCAGTACAGAATCGATTCTGAATATTAGCATCTACATGCAGGTTAGATTGGTCGCCACATATTTCATTAGAACAAGAGTGTTAGTGCTCAACACAATATTTTTTATTGCAAAGTGGACTAATAGAACATTTTACAAAACTTCTATTTTTTTGTAACGGCAGCATTGGCCACTGCATCAAACCTACATGCGACCCTGTAACTTCAATTTTTGTACACAAGCTAGTTTGAGAGCCACTATTAATAATGTCTCAAACACGGCAAAGTTTGCCTGTATAATCTCTTATACTAATAATCGATGTGCATAACATCACGCCTAGATTTAAATTAGTACTACTACTTGCAACACATGATCAGGATTGTACTGAATGGACGAAAATTGTGTAGTTATAGCGGTAGAAACATCTTCAACAATAGCAGAAGTAGCCGACAAGGAATTTAAGTTTATAAAATGCAAAAGACTATGATGTTCCTTTTGCAATGAAAACATTCAGCTGCTGTTTTGCAAGAGACAATTTTATGAAACGCCAGGCATATACAACAAAATGAATTTTTCTCTACAAACTCATGGCGCTGTTCTATAGACAGTTACTTAACTTTGACGAAATTACAAATTTTATTATTTGTGTTAGTACACATGGGGCATGCCTTAATAAGTTTCAGTGAGCTATGTTTGCTAGATTTAACTGTAGACAGCTGTGTCCTGCAAAAACGACTATATGCAGGTTTACCAACCGAGATCGGTGCCATAGGCTTAGACTTTAGCAGTTTTTCAACATGCATTAGTTGTAAAATGCAAGCTTGCTTGTGCACGAATTTGATTAGATTTTCAAAGCGGGGTAGACTATCAGCACAGTGTTGTAATTCAAATTCTTTACGTGTTGCAGGGGTTTAGACACTAAGTCTAAGATATGACATTGCTAGATCAAAAAGATCAGCCACGTCAAATGCTTTAAAGGCTGGTAAATTGGTATTAAATACCTCTAGAAAACTATTCAATGATTTAAACGTGAAGTCTAATAGCGGACGAAACGAAAAAATTTTATCCATATCTAGCAAACGTAGTTTGATATCGTTGAATGAGGATCTGCAGTGCAATATCATAATTCTCTTGTAAAGGAAGTAGAGTTTCGATTAGAGCTAAAGCGTGAGATTTCAATAAACTGCGTAAGTAGGTTAACTTTTTACTTTGGAAATTGATTTGTTCTGTATATCATGGGCGTATATAACGAATAGAAATTTGCCCATTGTGAAACTGTTCCATCAAAGAAGTCAATTTTCAATTTTGACAGACGCGTTTGGACAGCTGGCGGAATAGGACTACTAATTACAACTGATGCTGAAGCAATCGTAACCTGTTCCTTAATTTTTAATTGGAGAGCGTACATTTTTATGTTGAAATATTATTCATCATGAACTAAAGAGGGTTTATACGTATCTAATCTTTCAGCCAACTCTAAGCACATATCTACTAATGATATATCTTCCGGGATTTATTCAAAAACGGTAGCATCAATATCCCGTATCTGAGAGCGAGAAATAAACGAATCAACATCAGTGTCCATATGTTGGCATGATTATACCAATTCATAACATCTCTGCGATACTATATCGAGCTTGTAATCTACCAAAATACCTCTCGGGTTTAATTTGCGGGCGTTTAGTTTGCTAGAACACTCATAATTGCAAGTATAAATTTAAATCTATTAATGACAATGTATAATTGAATACAAAATAAACACAATCGAAATTTTATGAAAGCTAACAATCTAGATTAAAGCGGGATATCACTAATTATACAAGCAACATACTTTCCAAAACGTATAAATCTGTTGGTTTTAAATTTAATTCCAATTGAACCGTTATGAATAAACAACAACAATAACAAAGATAACCTTTGTAATTGATTCGTTGGATCTTGTTTAATTTTACCACACTGCAGTGAAACACGAAATACGATACAACCAAATTAGAATTCTGGCGTCAAAGGATTAAAAATATGTTGGGAATGATTTCAAGTTCTGGATTTAACTAACTCAGATAAATTGAATGTATTGGACTGTATAAAGGGATGCGTACTATTCTGTGAATGACATACACAACAATAAAACTTAACAATTGTTGTTTGTATCCTAACTGCTGCTCTGGCAGATGATCAAAGCTTTAATTCTAATAAACTACATTCGAGTGGTTTTCCTTCCTTAGCAACTAGTAGTGAACGGGGAGATTGCATCTTTCCCCGAAACGTAATACAAGTTCTGATATTTTCGTTTTCTTCCACAAAGTGTTTGGTGTTTTTTGTTCTGTAGTACTGTGATATGAAGCATTATCCAAGACAATTACAGATGGTATTTCTAAATTTTTTAGTAGTTGATTTTCAAACCAACGTAAAAAATTATCCTTATTTATTTCGCCATGATAATCTTGATTCTTTGCCGATAAACTAAAAACCAATTCATTACCATCAATAAAACCATCTGCATTGCCTGCATGCAACACTATGTACCTAAAATGCAGAACTACTTCGTGCATTCACTAACCTTTTTCCGTCAACTCTTGTACTTTTTACACTTTTCAGATTGTTATCTTGCCAAGAACGACTTATAGAACCATTTTGAAAAATCCATGTTTGACTTGTATATAAGTTTTCAGAAAACGCACTCTTTTATTGACAACATCGGGCAACTCCATAAATCCCCGTCTTGGATTATCTTGCTTTTACTTATAACCCATATTATGTAGAACTGTATTCAACGATCCTTCGCTATCCTTAAAGAGCCCAGTGTGTTTTACCTTTTGCCACAAGATTTTTACAGAAATATGCTCGCCTAAGATTATTTAATGTTATAATAAAATTTACCCACGATTTTCATACATTCTGTAAATTACAATACGAATACCACTTTTAGTAAATTCGTCAACTTCAGTAATTAGTTTTTTATGAACTCGCTTCTTGAAAGTGAAGCGTTCGTTGTTTTTAACTGCCTGCAACACATTAGTTACCGTGGACAGATTGATATTTAAAGCAGCTGCTACACTCTAAAATAGAATTAATGAACTACAAATGGAAGTAAATAATTAAATTACCTTGCGAACTGCCGTCAAAGGAATAAATGAACCACTGTTATCTCGTTCTTGTTCGAAAAAGCTATCAAATTAGCTACAAGTAGCTTCCCTCTACTTCCTATACGTGAACCGGACATGGTTTATTCACCCAAACAAAAATAACGCTAGTCTGTTCTGAAAAAACAATTTTAAATGCAAGCAAGAATAACACAAAATGCGGGACAAGAACTACACAATAGGTTAATGACATGAAATAAAAACGCCAACCACAATCTAACATAACCAATACAAGTAATATTAGTTGTCAACAAATGTCTCAAATGAAGACGGCAACATTGCAAAATTTACAAACCGAAAAGGAAACTTTTTTCTGGAGTTAGAATAAGACAAGAATACCATTCGTAGTTGATATGGCGTGACGTCATTTGTGACGAAAGTCGGTTTAGAAACTGCGAGAACTAAATCTATACTCTACAACTTACACTAAATAAGACCTACCACAGAAATAAATATTTGCAAAAGATAACAACACAAGAGGATTATAATAAATAAAAATATCTATATTAAAGATGATAGATTTTTAAATTTTTAGAAAAGAAGCCTACTTAAAATTTACTTGGGACGCAACAGCAGTTGAATAAACTCCACACTCATATGTATCTTTTAGAAAACATAAATCAATCTACATAACGGTAACTCATTATTTATTATGAAACTGATTCATTAAAAGTAGCTTTGGATTTCATTTCACGTTTTAAATAATTTGAACTTGATTGGATGTTTTGCTTGGTTCAATGGCATTTTTAAGCTATCTAACAATCGTTTGTTATCTAATAATTGTTATTTAATAATTTAATAATTTCAATTATTGAAGCTTGTTCGTTATCATTGAGAATGATCTGTTATGACTTATTTTTGGTAATTAAAGAAATGTGCAAGTAAGGTAGTCCGAAGCACATACAAAATCTATTACTTAAAATTGATTGCACTTTTTTAATTGATTTCAGTTACTAAAATTATTTATTAAGTAACTAACTTTAGTTAATTTTGAAAATGGTAAAAGTTACTATCTTGACCTCTGTACCGCACATACCGACACACAGACCTACGCGCGCACACACTCACTCATGCAAATTCTAATATATGTGATACACAACAAGGATGTTATTTCAATTATGGAGAGGGTCTCATATACGTCATGTTGTAAAATTCTGTCATGGAATTGGATTGGAAATTTGCATTTTATATTGCGTATCTGGATGTGTGAATAAATTTGCATGTCTTGGGGAGGAGATTTTTGCACTAGCGTGTATAGAGTATATAGAACAGTTGATGTGGTTCGATAAACTTTAAAGATTTATAACTGATACGGTCGAATTATTGTGTATGGGGTTTTTCGGGATGTTGATGAGGTAAGGAAAACCAGAACCCTACTACATTCGGATTAATTTATGTTTGAGTTGGACGGAAGTTGGTAGTAATTAATTTAGGTTGAACAGTATGTTTTTGGTTTTGGGGCGTAGTTTAGTTATATGTGTATGAGTTTTAAGATATACCCTTAGGTGTAGGATAGATTGAGATCAGGGTACGGATGTGACGTAGATATGGATTATTGGACTTCGATGGATGTCTAGGAATCCTTTCAGGAGCAAAAGTTTTGTTTCTTGAATGTGGACCAGAATTTACTTTTTCTATAAGGAATGTGGCTGTAATTTTTAGGAAAGATCGGCAGTTTCTATAGAAAAGAAACGTTAGGTCATCTGCATATACGAATATATTCGTGTTAGTAATGTTTAAGTTTAAGAGTGGATTTATAGCTAGGTCCCACAGGGTAGGCGATAGGCGGGATCCTTGTGGACATCCTTGTGTTGGGCGTTTGGTTACGAAGTGATAGGATGTTGTGTTGGTTATGGTTCGGGATGAGAGGAAAAAATGAATGATTTTGCTAATAATGAATGGGAAATCTGCTTGTTTGATTTGATTTGAAATGTTAGGTTACCAAAGAAAGTCAAAGGCGGATTTGAAGTCGATGAAGAGGGCGAGGACATCTCTGGAGAGGTTGTCGTTTTTAATGAGAGATATATTATAGACAGCGGAAGTGAGAGGATGTCTTGGTAGTCTTTAGTAATAACGCTGGAAATTATATGTGAACCTCTTGTCATTATATTTTTTATTGTACACTTCATATCTTTTACTTCTTCAACCGAGAAGGTATTACGTTAAAGAAAGTTGTATTATTCCAGGATTTGTCAGTGTTTGAAAAATTGCCTTGCGGAAGGTAGATACTACTAAAGTGCCCACTAAATACGTTAACAATGGTTTCTGAAGTGTCAAAAATGTCTCAGCCTACTAGGTATACGATTACGACCATGATTTGCTTGAATAAGTGACCAGAACAGATTGGGTTTGGTCACTATTGATTGATTATTAAGACATTTGTCAAACTCTGCAGTATTGTGTGTTTTAATCTAAGTACGTAGTAGCATATTCCAATTCATGAGAGTAATTTCTAGTTATCCTGTACTTGTTGCGATATAAGTTTTAGAGAATTTTATATAAGTTTAGAAATATACCATACTGGAAACGACGATTTTCAATTAGCATATAGAAGTATGAATAGATTAAATAACGAATAAATGAGTTTGTAAAAGTGTTTACAAGCCAGATTAACATTATGATATTTGGTCAAAAAGGACCAATGGGTATTTACGAAAGCAGCATGGGGACCCAAGTAGTTCGATCATTCAAAGTTGTAGTCCTTTTCTGCATATTAGTGAATAAATCTAGTTCGACAGTTAAGTCAAATTTTGTGTACACTGCCGGGTGGTAAGTATCTTCTGAAGCCATTGGAGAGTTATTATGCATTACTTCACAGTTGAGATTAAATAAAATACAAGGTCGAGGAGTTTAACCTGGGCAGTAGTAATTTTGTTGTAATGATTAATATTTAGGCAGTCAAAATAGTGATTTACTGTCATTGTAAGATGGAGTGTTAAAGTTTGATGCGTTAAAGCCGTCTGATTTTAAAATATTCTTATTTTTGCATTAATCAATGTGTCGTAAAAGTTATATGTCATTGTAAGATGGAGTGTTAAAGTTTGATGCGTTAATGGCATCTACTTTTAAGACATTCTTATTGTTGCAGTAATTAATCTGTCTAAAAAGTTATATGAATAATTTATAATCTTTTATGGTCGTACTGGAGATATATGAATACCAAAAATGTACAAATGCTTAGAATTTATGTTACATTTACAGCCTGCTATATCAATATTTGGTGCAATTGTAATCAATACAGATAAGCCTAATACTTCAATTAAATCGTTTATTTCAGAAACCAGTTAAGCACCACAGTATACAAAAATGAGTTATTGATAGATTATGCTTCTTTAGGGGTCCATGCACCATTTAGTGCTAAAGGAAGTCAAACGCCGTCCTCCTATGGTGGTATGCCAACTCGTCGATATCTGGCTTTAGTACAGAAAGAAGTTAAACGACGGCACTTGACTGGTTTCTGCTCTAAACTGCGAAAAATTTAGTGCGCCGGTCGGTTAGTACTGCTGCTTCCTTATAATCGTCACCTGTTTTGTAGTTATTAGTCATCCGTTGTGCAATAAACAGCTATTTCTGCATTTTTTACAGCAAGAAGTATAGAAAAAATTAGTTTTCCTATTCACGGTTAGTTTTATTCCTTGTCTTTTGAAGTTTATGTGAACAACTGCAACCTGGAATTATTTCCATTCTCTTGAAAATACAAATTCTCAAGATACTTATATTCAAATTTTGATCGAAATAAATGAAGTCAAGCGTAGACGTAAACGAAAAGCCGCATGTAAAGAGATAGGAGCTGAAAATGATTATGAAGACAAATTTAGCAGGAATCATACCTATAAATATAATATAAAAATTGGCGGTATACTTAAAAACGTTTGCAAAAATATTCTTATGAAGATTCATGGTATTACTAATAACAGGCTAGGGCGAATTTGTAAGTTGTTACTTCAAAATAAGACACCAAGGGATAGAAGGATCAGCACCGGAGTGGCAATGCAGTTCCTGGAAATGTGTGTCCTCATTCAAAATCATATTTCAAAATATGAAGTAAAGGAAACTCACTATGGAGCAAATCAGAAAAGAAATATTTAGACGCTCGATTGAATGTAACAAAAATGCATCAAATGTTTATTGATGAAAATCCAGACCTAAAAGGTGTTGTAAAATACCGTTTTTACTATTCCTACTTTCAAGAAAACTTTGGGTACTCCTTTGGCCGACCACAAGTTGACGTGTGTAGTCAATGCGAGGCTCTGTAAGTCAAACTAAGGGATAAATCCCTAAACGATAATGCCAAACGTTGTGAAACAGCAGAGCTCATAATACATAAACGGCGGGCAAAAAAGTTTTACAATAGTATGAAAGAGGCATCCGAAGATAAAGATAATCAAACTGCTGCATTGTGCTTTGACTATATGCAGAACTTATCCCTCCCTGCCGTTCCTAACCAGGAAATATTTTATATGCGGCAGTTGTAGGTAAATGTTTTTAGTATTCACTATTTAAAAACCAATAAAGCTAAAGTGTATCTATATCACAAAGGTGAGGCACATAAATCACCAGAAAAAGTACGTAGCTTTCTACTTAATTATATAAAGACAGAAATATCTCCCACAGTGAAGAAACTTATCCTCTTTAGTGAAGGTTCATCAGGGTAAAATAAAAACCATACGGTTGTAAGATTTTTAATGAGCCTCTGTGACAATGGAAGATTTGATAGTATCACTCACAACTTCCCAGTTCATGAGCATTCTTACTCAGCATGTGACAGAAATTTTGGAGCTATAAAGCGTATAATGAAAAACGTAGATCGTATTTCTATCCCAGAGGAATATACCGAGCTGATATTGAAAAACAGTAAAACAAGTCGCTTTATTGTACACAGAGTTTGCCCTCAAGAAATTATTAGTTCAAGAAATGGTGGCTACAGTCGTACAAGAAACAAACCAACTTAGACGAAATCTCTGGTAGAGGTGTTTCAAAGGGCAGGAGGGAAAGTTTTAAGATATCATCTTATAGATAGTTTTGTTTCAACAAGAATATACCTGGGAAAGTGGTAGTAAGGCCATTTATTCATGAACTGGTTTCAGCAACCTGCACTCTGCTAAAAGTATATCCACCTCCTGATTTACCCACCAAGATGGCATATGCCTCAGGAAGACTCCTTATTAACAACAAGAAGATACAAGACATAAATGCCCTAAAACCTTACCTGGTTGGATTCGAAGAATTTTATAATAAGATATTACAATTGCCTACTACAGAAGCAAAATGTGGAGTGGACTTCGTTTATGACGATGAGTAGTTTTTCACAAATCGAGATCTGGTGCATTTTACATACTAAAAATAAGTTTTGTGTCCTATCATGATAATACTAGTTTTGTATCATAAAATATATAGTTATATATAAAATTTTCTGATGATATATTGTGGAATTATACTATAAAGATAGAATTATACAGTGAAGAAATAAAAAAAAATTCACTGTAAAACCGTTTCAAATTGGATCATTTTCCTTAGATAAATTACAATCGCATCCAAAAGTGTTTTATGTTGCTACACTGTTTTGTTTGTTTTCCTCAAAATAAACAATTGACTGCTTGACTGGTTTCTGAAATAAACGTTTCAATTGGTATATGGTCTTTTACAGTAATCCATACATATCCACCCGACAATATGTTAACAATCTAATATCGATGGCTACATCTACAAACAGTATAGTAATCGGAAAAGAGTTCATGTGTTCATATTATACCTACCGAAGCAGTTTCAATAAGACACAGAATGTCAAATTCGCCCTCACTAACTAAAAAATAAATGGATTGGTTTTAGTCCGTAAACCCCAAACGTTTTGGTTGTACAAATTTAATTTTGCGATTGTGTCGGTTAGTTGTGTAGGTTCACAATTATTATTTTTGGGACACCTGCAAATAAACCAGATAGTTAAAATCACTTTTTCCATGTTCAACCGTGTCCTAGAGTTCAGACCGTCATTCAAGCTTATATTCGCGCCGCATATGGGATTCATCAGCTTTAATGGCATTATGAGAATTCACGGATGTTAGTAGCTATTTATGTTTAAGTACGCAAAGGACATCTGTGAGAGAATGGAGAGTTACTTCCACTGGACGTAATTTGTCAACCATCAGATTTGTACCTAAGCGAAAAATGCGCACTCTATATCCGTAACCGGAATTTTCCAAAGCAATTCTTTAATATTATTTATATTACTAGTGCCCGTGTTTGATCTTCGGCGAGGTTGAATATTACTATATTACTAAAACGACGTTGGCGTTTATTTACTTAATTAATTACTTTTTCAACACTAGTCTACTGTTATTTAGACGAGGTCATATTTTTCAATATTATAATTTTTGTCAAATTCTATAATTAGTTGGTTTAAGATATTGATCAGTACACTTGAGACAGTGATGATCTACACGTCTATCCTTAATTAGTATGCATTGCACTTCAGACATTGTGAGACAAAAACACGTAGTATGAATTGAATATTTACACTAATCGCAAGATAGTTCTTTACCAACATTAATACCTTTGACACACATCGGGCACTTATTCATTATACACGTAATGAAATAGTTAAGCATTTACAATTTTATATAACTTATACAAATACTAGAGTTCGCGAAACAGTTACTAGAACGTTCATACCGCTTGCGCGCTTGCTAAACTCATTTTTCAGAACACATATTTAATAACAGGAATAACAATTTTTCGGTATAAACTTGTAACGCTGATGCGTTACTTAATGGAAACAATAGGCAGAAGAAAAGAATTTATTGAATTTAGTTATTAGGTAAGTTTTTAGGAACAAAATTAGAATGAAGAATTAAAATAGAATAGCTCCCAGTACAGTAAATACAAATGTTAGTAAAGATCGGCATTTTACACCCCTTTTTATTAAATTAAATAAATTACAGATTGAAACCGGGCTACAGCCGTTCATAATTTGTACAAATTAATACGAGCTTAAGGAATATTAACCATGGGACGATACACACCAGAAATCACAATATGCATAGCGACAGCCATAAAAAATTTATTGAGAACGGAATAAATGACGCAGACTATCCGTATTACATTGTCAAATTGTAAAAATGAATTATGGTTCACACGGATAGAGTGACAATAACAGTTGTAGTTGAAACCATGTTCTACAGTTGAAGTCAAGTATACACGGACTGGAGCTCGTTTTTACTTATTTTTAAAGATGTGAACGAGGCTCCATCAACCTCCAGCGGTAGTGAGATTTGCCAAGCAGTTACTCTGAACACCCACTTTCCAAGTAAGCTTTATTTGTGTTATTTTATTCAGGTGGGTTGACGCTCAAAAGCTTAATATATACATGAAAGTTTAAAGACCTTTCAAGAAAGCGTATAGGCATTTATTAGAAGTGTCATCACTTATATACCCTATTTGCTATTATGGAACCAACCCCGCACCACTGAAAGCTAATTGGTGCACCAATTAACTTTTACGTCACTCCGCTTCCTATAGAGTAAAAATTAGTAAGTAGCCTTATGTCAATTCAACACGTATCATACTGACGCGATAATTTCAGGAGCTAGTTAATGTATGATAATGTATTACGTAGCGATTTTAGCCCAAAGAATTATTATAATTAAAATTATTGTAATAACTAACTCGTAGAGGTTCTCATCAATTAATTTAAATGGAATGGATTGCGTGATAGCGTTATTTTCTTGTTCAATTGTGAAAAATGATTAATTTTGGTCACGCAAGAAAAAATTATATACTTTTAATAAGCAGCCATTAATTATTTCAAGATACATTATTATTACGTGTAACTTAATTGTACAATTATTTAAATAATTTTTGATATCTGAGCAATCTTGTTTATGCACTTCTATTGTAATCTTTTTTTGTATTTATATTTCAATCAAATAATTTTCATTTTTACTAAGACATCTCTCCAAACATTTAGAACATCAAGTGTCTTATATGTATGAATAGTTTAAGTCACAAAACATCCTTCTTCGAGAGAATACTATAAAACAGCACCAATTGTATCGATTTCAAATTAATATTACGTTACTAAAAAACTATGACAATGTTACATGGGTCATTAGTTCAATAGTTGCTCTAGAAACGCATAACTTATCGCCTTGAAGTTCGAAGTTGATCGTGGTTAAAGACTGCATTGTAAAGCGATTGTAACGAAAACTGTTATTTAGTACAATTGGGTGATAACACGATCCACAATCACTGACTCGTCTAGAAAGTTGTAGCTTTTTGTTTTCATAGATAACTATGTTTATCTTTTTGAAAGTTGTTCCAATACCATCTCCATTATCGATTGAAAAAGATTAATTAGTTCCAAAAAATTTATTGATTCCTAAAGTACAAAATCTGCCTTTGCGTATAAATGAAAGTATCTGGCATATGATCTCCAGTACTGCTCTGGCCGATGTTTACTCTCTTAACAAAGTTTTCGACACTTTCACATAAAGCCGACTCTATTTCAATGATGCAAGCTTGGTTTCATTCTCTAGGTCTGGAATTGTCAGAGGATTGTTCTTGTAGATCTGACTCTTTAAACACCCCTAAGAAGATAGGTATACAGTATAATTTGTATAAGGGCCGCTATGCCTGCGGCCACGTCCCCAATGCTCCACTCGACGGTACTACATTAGGTTTAAACGCGAAAATATAAACGTGCTTCAAATGTAATCTAACTTCAAAATTAATCAATCAATCCTAAATAAAAATCTAACAAACTAAAACAAATACTAGAAATAGAGTTTGAGTAATGGTATCCCTAGCGTTGATTTTGAAGTGTGTCCGATCAACAAGACACAAGCAAAGGTAAAATGGGAGGGCGCCGTAATACCGTATAGCAGTCGCCAGCTCTGCTTACCGGTGTGACCTGAAGGGTCGTCTTAAAACTATCCAATCCAAATCTAGCTAGCTAATTTTAAAAATTACATTCTTCTTTCCTATAAATACTGCGCCCAAAATAGGCGGAAGAACGTCAAACGAATTATATCAAGCTACAAAACAACACAATGCAGGCAAAAATATAAATATTAAAATAAATATAAATATATAAATGAACATAAAATAAATACATAATTAAATAAATAAATATCTAAATAAGCAAAAGCATGTAACAGTTCATAAATTAGTAAAAGCATCAAACAAATTATCAGTTGCACTTGCATAAGCATTATTATGGCAAGCGCCATTACACATAAAAAATGTGCTCATTAAATTATTTCAAAACCTTCTTATTAATACAAATCAATGCTTATGCGAGTACAGCCGCCACAATTTTATTCCTACCTCATATATAAGTTTCTCCAGCATCGGAAGATCTAGTCGTCTACTTACGTCTATTGATATCTTACTTCTAAGGGGAGTTGAATATGCACTGTTAAAGTCCTGGTGGGTATGCACTAAACGTTTTGGGGGAGTTCACAATCACTATCACTTTAAAGTCCTGAGGGGAGGGGGTGCACGGTTTCACTCTATTTTATTTTCCTTATTTATTTTACTGATTTATTTAATGAGAGTTTTCTCATTTAGTTTGTTATTATTTATTTACGTTTGATTTATTTCTGATATTCTGCGCGTTTAAGGTTTGACAGTGATTGTTTTAGTGGTGTGGAGGGTTCGTCGTTCATAATATATTTTTGGTTATTGAATTTTTGCTTTTGATTTTGCTTTTAATTTTTGTTTTTTATATAATTTATTTCTTTTTTTATTTTTATTCAACAGACTTTTAATCGTGCTCATATATCGCGCCAAGTCAAATCCTAGTTTTCCAATACTCCCTCCGCCCCCCTCCCCAACCCCCGATTTACGCGCGGGTATCACCATCCAATCGCGCGACACTTCCCGCAAATTCTTTAAAGGCTGTCCAAAACGCCTTCTGGTTAGCCACTTCCTCGACTTCTTCTAGGCGCTTTGGCCATGCTAGCCCTGCTATAGCTAAAATCCCATCAGCCAACCCTCGATTTGCCACCACAAGCCGGCAGTCAAAGAGCGCGTTCTCTGCGCTTTCTGCACTCTCACCGCATTCAGTCGTTGTCGGTTAAACCAAATCTTTGCAAAAACGCCTTCGAGGCTCCATGCCTTGTTATTAGCTGCGCCATTTTATGGTCGAGCTTCACCTCGATCTTATTTCTAGCTACTCGGTATGACTTTATGTGTCAACCCAGCGTTGTTCCACCTTTCTTCCCATTGTCGTATTGATCTTTCTTGCAGCTTTCTTTTAATCAGAGACCTCGGTATCGACGAGTGCGATATACGCGATATACGCAGCCTCTTTAGCTAATTCATCCGCCCTATCATTTCCTACGTTACCATCGTGCGATCTAACCCAACAGAACTTTAAATGTCGAAAGCGGAGCACCGTATGTGCTACTCTCCAGACGTCCGCTTGAAGGTCTGTCGAGGTGTTCATATTTGTTAGCGCCGTCAGCGCTGATTTACTATCGCTGATAATGTAATTCACGTTTCTACCCGTGTGATTTATCCCATAATCGATAGCTTCCCGAATAGCAACCAATTCGCACTGGAAGATAGTGCTCCAGTTCGCGAGTTTGGTCTAAAATCGAAACAGTTCCCTTTGCTCATTATATACGACAAACGCCGTGCCTGTTTGCGCATCATCCTTACGCGAACCGTCCTTGTAAATCCTGATCCCTACCGCGTCCCCATCACCTTCGGTAAATTCGATACCTCTAACTACGGCCAGGTGCCCTAACTCTGGTACGACGATTTTCCTTTCAGTTTTCCTATTTGCAAGATTCATACTCTCTATAATTTCCTGTCCTTTCCTGGTATTAACTAATGTATGCGCCTCTTGGAACGACAAGGGACGCAAATAGAAATTGCCTGGAGTGCAGTAGGCAGTAAACCAGGGGTTGTAAGGTAGAGCATGGCCTGTATAGAGTAAAATAAAGGAAACATAGATTTTGAATACAAAGTTACATAAATACTTAAAAGCACTTACCGAAGCACAACATCTGGAGCACTAACACGGCACCTTTCAGTACTGTTTCTGGCCAGAGGTAAATAGGAACGGAGTAAGGAAATGATTATGGTAGGAAGACATTATAGAAAGTAATATTGAGAATTGAATGTAACACGTTTGCGTTCGCGGATGGTTGTTTATCGACTATCTTTTAATTGTCTGGATTGATAACGAATACAACGTCGGGAGAGCGAAATGGCGTGAACATAACCGCCCACCAAAAATGAACATTTTTTAAAAAATATATATACAAACTTGAAAGAAAATTTTATTATAACTGGGCATTTCCTCCCAGTAAGGGACTACGGCTTACCCGCCGATGCTCGGGATAGAAAAGAAGCAAAATAAAACGCGAAATTTTAAAAACTAAATCTAAGTTTGAGAAAGAAATAAGAAAAAAATTAGTTTTCTAAAGGAAGGGGTAATATTTCATTTACCGACCGAGTGAGGAAACCGTGGGTGGTTTTTACCGACACCACGCCAACAACACCATCGCTATCGGTAAATAATTGTTCGACGCGTCCTAACGGCCACGATAGAGGAAAACTTTTAATTCCGGGAAGAAAAACAACTTGACCCACTTTGGGTACATCGGAGGAGCGATTCCATTTGGGTGGTTGAGATACAGTGAGCAAATATTTATTGGACCATCGCCGCCAGAACGATTGGGTAATTTGGCGCAATCGTAGCCAGCGCGAATGCAAATTTATATTTTCTGGCAGAGTTATCTCTGGCATACTTAATATAGGGCCTCCAATAAGGAAATGACCGGGAGTCAAATAATCGGGGTTGTCTTTAGTATCCAAGGAAAAGAAACACAATGGTCGGCTATTCAATACGGCCTCTATGCGGGTGAAAACAGTAGACAACTCTGCAAAAGTAAAAAGTTGTTTGCCAAGAGTGCGTAGTAATAGAGATTTTGCAGATTTTACAGATGCTTCCCACATACCCCCAAAATTATGAGCAGATGGCGGATTAAACTGCCATTACCTTGGCAAGAAACCAATGCGGAAAATATTTTATCTTGGTTTTGATGAAGAAACGCACTAGCTTCCTTTAACATACGGGCTGCACCAATAAAATTCTTTCCACAATCTGAATAGATAGTATCAGGAGTGCCTCTCCGAGAAACAAATCGATCAAAACACGCCATAAAAGCATTAGTAGTAAGTTCGGAAACTAATTCCAAGTGAACAGCTCTCGTGCACATTCACACGAAAACACAAAGATATGATTTGAGAGATGAAGCATTACCGAATGGAAGACTTAACAAGCAACGGCCCAGCAAAATCAACTCCAACATGAGTAAAGGCACGAGTTAATTGTACTCGGGACGGAGGCAAATTAGACATAATGGGTTGAGAAGGCTTGGAATTAAATCGGAAACATGGTATGCATTGATGTATTCGTTGTCGAATTAACGATCGTGACCCTAAAATCCAGTATTTTCTTAGAATAAGAGCTTGTGTGGTAAGAGGTCCGGAATGCAAAGATAACGCATGATGGTGGTTGCAAATAAGTTTAGATAAAGCTGCCTTTTTAGGCAATAACAGAGGATGTTTGCTATCATAGTTCAATTGTGAATGCTGTAAGCGACCGCCCACCCTAAGCAAACCTAGAGTATCGATAAACGGCGATAAATTTCTAAAAGAGGCGGAACGAGGTTTTTTATTTTTTATTTGCAACAATTCTACTGCAAAAAATTGTTGTTGAACAAGTTTCACGCATGTTTGTGATGCATTATGTAATTCATCACGAGAAATAGGACCTAGAATTTTTCCCATGGGGTGACGGCAATTATAAATAAAACAGGATAATATATGCCACTGCATATTGCAAGCGACTTAAAGAAGAAAACTTTCCCATGAATTCAACAAAATCGCACTGTTCTAATGCAACCAGTAGTGTAGTAATTGATTTTAATTCAGGTACTTTACTTAAAGAAACAAAAGAGTAGTTGAGGTTAAAACAAACATCATTTAAATTAGATGCACCTTTCCACCACAAACCGTGGTGTAATAATTGAAGAGGGGTGAGTCCACGAGAAGCGACGTCAGCAGGGTTAAATTCTCCGGAAACATGTCCCCATTGATCAATGGAGGTATATTCTAGAATTTGGCTTACTCGATTTCCTACAAAAGGTTTTAACAAATATGTAGGCGTACGCAACCATGTAAGTACGACTTGAGAGTCTGAATTAAGTTTAGTTTCCGAAATAGGGTAGTGAAATTTATTTGAGCGCATAGAATGAATTAATTTGGCTAATAAAAGAGATGCAGAAAGTTCTAAGCATGGGATAGTAAGATGCTTTATAGGAGTAACCTTGCTTTTGGCTTGTAAAAGATTACAATTTATTGATTTATCACTAACAACATACAAGTAGACACAATCGCGGTATCGCAATATCCTAGTAATCGATAAGTGCCGTGGAATTGAGACAAAATACGAGGAATTTTTAGCTGGGATAACATAGTCATTTGGTTACAAAAGCCTTGCCATTCCTGACACCACTTATGATCAGGGGTATCATCCCAATCAATTTGTTGAACCCACAGTCGTTGTAACATATGCATTACTACAAATATTACTGAAGTTAACCACCCTAAAGGGTCAAATATGCGGGCCATATAAGAAAGTACAGAGCGTTTTGTAAATTCACCTTCAAATGGTATCACGTTATAAGTGAACACGTCTATTCCAGGGTTCCAGACTAAACCTAGTATCTTTATACCACTAACGTGATCAGAAAAAGGAATTAGAGTTTCTAATTCAGTTTGTTCGAAATCCTGTAACAATTCCTCACAGTTACTAGACCATTTGCGCAAATCAAACTGGCCTAGAGAAAGAAGTTTTACTAGCTCGTGCTGTAGTTGCTTCGCTTCAGCAATACTTTCAGCACCGCTAATTACGTCATCCATATAGGTATGATACATAATAGCTTCAGAAGCCAGGGGGTAAGAGTTCCCTTCGTCTATAACTAATTGCCGAAGAACTCTTTGAGCTAAGAAAGCGGAAGGAGCTAACCCATATGTAAGAGTTCTAAGCTCGTACTCAGAAATGTTGCCTTGTGGAGTTGGTCTCCAAAATATATGCTGAAATTGACAATCTTGCTTACGAAGTAAGATCTGCCGGTACAGCATGCGAATGTCCGCACAAACAGCAATTTTATGCGATCTAAATGTATTTATTATATCTGGTAAATTGCACTGTAATTTGGGACAAGCATATAATCTATTGTTGAGAGAAAGACCTAATGAATCCACGGCAGATCCATTAAAAACAACGCGTAGTTTGGTAGTACTACTTGTTATTTTCGAGACGGCTTGATGTGGTAGAATATAATCGGATGGATTTTCGGCTAAAATCATATGACCAAGATCAAAGTATTCTTGTAAAAACATATTATAAGAATTTTGTTTTTCAAGAGAACATGAAAGATGTTTTTCTAAATTTAGATAACATTTATAAGCAATATGTCGATTGCTACCGAGAGGTTTAATATTGTTATTGAAAGGGGGAGCGACAGTAAAACGACCAGAGGCGTTTCGAGAATAATTTTCTAGAAAATGAGATTCACAAAGAACATCTTCTTGAGAGGGAACTTTGGGCATTTTGACTTCTTCTAATTCCCAGAAATTCCTTATATATATCTACTGCGATCAGAAAATAGCACTTCGGAACATATTTCAGCACCCAGTAGTATATCTACGGGCAATAATTTATGAAAATTTTCATCAGCAAGCTGCAAACATTTAAATTTATGGTAAATACGAGAAGGCAGTGAGCAACCGGGAACGTTTCCCGTTATTTTAGGGAAGATTGAAGCATAGAATTGAAATTGATGCTCCGAGTGATTAGAAAACAAAGTGCATATTACAGCTCCTTTGGATTTAATTGCAAAACCTTGAAATGCCACCAACTTGGCGGAAATCATGTTGACACTCCAACCCTAAGCGAGTTAAGGTTCGTGGCTTCGAGCGGTCCTTTCTATAAAAGACTTCTTTGGTCCTTAACAAATTTATTTTATTTAAACAGATTTGAACAAAGGAATTTTACAATCTTGAATTAAATTATTCGAAGTCGAAATAGTTAATACTTAATTGTACAAGTGAGTTACCGACGGACTGCAATGTGAAAACTGAACGTTGATGAACTGACCGCGAGTGGAGCTCCCGTTCCTTTTATAATCTCCCTACCTCTTTACAATTCTGTGGGAACTTGCAGACGTAATGTCTGCTTACACTTGACTCTATTCATGATACATAGTTGCTATCTTCAAAGCTATTCATAATTACAATGTTGCAGGCTTATTCTGCGTAATCTCGGTACGTGACTTCCTACGACCGTCTGTGACCTGACATCTGCAGTGCCACTTATCCTTGGGCTACTTTGTAGCGCTTCCATTCGTGGGAACTGAAATAATTGTAATAAATTGTAACAATTTGTCTTTTATGACATTGTTGCACATTTCCTAATATTTCCTAATATTTCCTGATAACTTTCTTAGGTATTAGTTTTATATAGGTATAACAAATGGGGGATCACATAACTAGCGTTGGACACAAGAACTTGAAATTGCGTTGATTTGAGATCCGGAATCTAAAATGCATCTCACAGATTGTAACTTATTGTTTATATCTAAAACACGAGCTTCTACAGTACCTAATAAAACATTGTAATTTTCTAGTGAATTTGTGACGATGCATGTCGAAAAACTTCAGTTGTGAGTGCAGCTTTCGAATCGTTAGATTCATTATTGTGTTCCCTAGCAAGTGGTTTATGCAACAGAGTATGGTGAGAAGAGGAATGGCACAACTTACATTTACCATCAGAATTACAATCACGAGTATGACTGCCGAGGCATTTAAAACATTGATTTAAAGATTTAATAGCAACTTGACGATCGGCAATGCTAAGTTTTTTAAATGCCAAACATCCATAGATTTTATGAACCTCCCCGCAATAGGGACAAATTATACTAGCGGTTTTAGTCGCCACTGAAGTCCGAGAAGGATTGGTTTAAACTAGATTTAAGCTAGATTTAAACTAGATTTAAAGCGAAGCGGTGCACCTGGCTTTGGCGCTCTTTTTTTTTAATGTCTTTATAAAGCTCTGAAGTTTTGCTTTGCAAGGTTAAGAAATCGAATAGTTGAGTACAAGTAGGAACTGTCGAACCTACGTTTGAATCAAATGCGTTTTGAGTTTTAAATTTTAGGTTGCGATAGCATAAAGAAAACAATGCAAAATCAGCCAAGTCTTCAACTTTATTCGCTACCTTTAACGTGTTAACAGCATTAACATGAATATTAATAAAGTTTGAGAGCGATCCAGAGTTTTTAAATTGAAGTATTTTATTTAAGTAGTAGCTCGTAATACTACGAGGTGAATTGTAGCGATCCTGAAGTTTTGTAAACGCTTGTTCATATAAATTGGCATCTAGAGCTAAATCCGAAATTAAAGCCAATGCTTCCCCCCCCCCCTAAGAAGCATTCTCATGTAATGATACTTCTGGATTACGGGAATGTGATCGTTTTCATGGACTAAACTTTTGTATAACGTAATAAAATTTTGCCAATTGTCTAAACAACCATCGAACAGATTTATACTAAGAGGTTTTAAATAACTGGTAACAGGTTGAGATGTACTTGCGATGACTGCTGTATCGCCAGCAGAAGTAGAAGCCTTTTGCTTCATATCAAAAATCGCGAACGAATAACATCGATTAAATTATCGAGGGAAGATCTTTGAGAATTTATCTCATCCTTTTCTTCTACAGTGGAATTATAACTCAAAATTTTATCGTACAGAGTATCGAGTTGTTGCTCAATACTTTGCATTCAAACATATCTCGCTTCGACAGCTGAAAAGCGAGTAGCCGTTTTGACATAGTCTTGGATTTCCGTTAAACGAGAAAAATAATCCTCTAATTTCTTTTGTAGAATGTTTGGTAGTCATGATTAAATGTTTCTTATGCACAACTAATGCTTGCACGAATTTTAGATTAAGAGTATTTCCAAAGAAGAGTTTATTGTTTGTATACAAATAAAAAATGTTATTGTTTTGAAACGTGTTGAATGACAACGCGATAACGAAGTTATCTGACTGAAGTAAAAATGCAGTATATTTAAAAATACACACGTGCAATACAAACTGGAAAATTTTATAGCAATTTAATTATCTTTAGAATTAAAGTGTTATGATTATTCGAAATTACAGTTAATGTTAAACATACGTATGTATGTGTTTGAATTGAGGATGTTAGACGAAGAAAGAGATATAACGTAGTTCTTATCTGGCTCGAAGGACCAAAAAAATTATGTATGCGCCTCTTGGAACGACAAGAGACGCAAATAGAAATTGCCTGGAGTGCAGCAGGCAGTAAACCGGGGGTTGTAAGGTAGAGCATGGACTGTATAGAGTAAAAGAAAGGAAACAGATTTTGAATACAAAGTCACATAAATACTTAAAAGCACTTACCGAAGCACAACATCTGGAGCACTAACGCGGCACCTTTCAGTACTGTTTCTGGCCAGAGGTAAATAGGAACGAAGTAAGGAAATGATTATGATAGGAAAACATTATAAAAAGTAATATTGAGAACTGAATGTAACACGTTCGCGTTCGCGGATGGTTGCTTATCGACTCTCTATTAATTGTCTGGCTTGATAACGAATACAACGTCGGGAGAGCGAAATGGCGCGAACAACTAATCTCCTATCTCTGATCTCCCTAACAACATATACGATAGTGAGAGCCCTACTGATCACCAGGACCGCCTCCGTGGAGGTGGTCCTGTACGCCTTCGCCGCCTTGAGCGCGGTTATGCGTTACACGCTTGTCAGCTGTCAAGTTGCCCTTGCTTAACAAACATCCGCCCAAACGGATGCTGCGTACAGCATCGCCGGCTCTATTTCTCTGGATTCAACTGTCGTAAGCGATTCGCCCTTGAGACCCCAATTTATTTTCGCCACGGCCATCATTTTATTTGATATTTCGCTGCCTTTACTTTTTACGCATTGTACGTACGCTTTCCAATTTAATTTATTGTCGATCTTGGCACCGAGGTATGTAATAGCATCGTTAAACGGGATTTTCTCCCCTCCTTGGTCTAGCCTAGAGGGTCGCTATCTAGGTTTCGTCCCAAAATAAAGAGCCTTTGATTTCAACGTGTTAGATTTTAACTTTGCCTGCTGCGACCATTCATGTAATTTATTAAGCGCCTCGTTCGGTTTTGTGCGCATAGAGATAGGTATACAGCAGTCTCCCAACCGAGAAATCCTTCGATCAGGAAATGTACCTCGCAATAATTGCATAGTCTCTCTCGTTGTATTTGGAATTTACATCCTCCACATCGTTTTCTAATTAATGCAAAAACGTTGGTTATATTTCATGATAACGAACAAATTAATCGTATAACTGTCGCATCTGCGTTATTTTGAAAAAAATTGCCCAATCACGCCTCAGGACAGAATCCAAACTAAACTGTCACTTATTGGAGAGACGGGCAACCATGAATGACCTGTGGTTGTCTTCTTCCCAAATCAGTTAATTTTACATATTAACGTATCCACCCAAGTGAAAATACGCTTCATTGTAGAAGATTATTTTCTTATGAAAATCAGTGTCACCTCATTGCATTTTCAACATCCATTCAAAAATTAGTCAATCGGCTTCAGCTCTTGCGTCAATTACATCGGATATACCTGGACACAGAGATCTTTATGCTAAAGTTGATGCTGCGGGTATTGTTAGAACGATTCCGTATAGAGGTTTTGTGATCAAAGCTGGTGTAGAAACATCTTATTTTTATCACCACAAAAATCAGATACGAATTAAAAGAGAAATCCATTGCTCTTGTTACTATGCAACAGATTTATTAAAAAATTTAGCAGATCAAGTTATATCATTCAAATATTTATGAGGAATTTAACATGCCAATAGAAAAACATTTACAAAATCTAAATTACTAGTCGAAGTGAAGTGGTGTATAAATTTCTAATTTAAGAAGAACGTAGGTTAAATTGGGATAATTTTAATTGCATGAAAAATGAATTACTTATAAATTATTATGAAAAAATAAAATTGTCAAATGTAAGTTTCTTCGAGCAATTCTTCTAATATTATTATAGTGCTAAATAGAATAAATAATTTTAGAAAATTTCATGCATATTTATTTGAGAAGCACCTTCTCGAGTACTTTGTGAAAGATCTAAGTTATTAACGCCTGTAGTGCAACCTTCAAGTATTTAAATGACAGGTGTATTGAATAAAGTTTGTGAGTACGTTTGTACTTAACCTGTTGCATGCATTATTGCTATAAAGCATGTTATTCTACGTTTTTGTTTAATTAAGAAATTCTAAAAAAAAGGTATGTATACCACAATCTTGATATGCAAATTTTTGTTGTTTTTACACTTTTAATATTCAAGGAAATATATCATTTATAAATAACTCAAACAATTGTTACTGTAATTTATAAGTTTACCGACTTGTATATAATGGTATTAACTGCATAGTATTACTAGTTCAGTTCAACGCTAAAGTATTAACCACATCACCGGTATTCTCGTTGTATACAACTTAGTTGACGTTGTCAGATCGTTCATTTTATTATACAAGCCCAGGTAAGTAAGTTTAGCGGCGATATTTCATAATCACCAACAGATAATTGTGGTCAGAACTAAAGATGCCAAATTGAATATTATTATAGTTCTTTATCGACTAGATTGCGTGTAATGTACAAAATTGACAATAAAGCAAAAGGAAAGTACATATTTTTCTGAAAGAGTGAGAATAAACAACATATATGCTTAAAAGTCCTTTGCTATATATAAAGATAGCATGACAATGTTAGCATTTTTCTAAAGCAACCACTTTTTGAAAATATCAAATATAAAATATAAAATATAAAAAAATGAAATTAAAACTTTCAGAAAGTTGGGAGATTACAAATTTAAAAATATTTATACATTACATTCGTTACTATGTGCATAGTATAGCCCCTACATTTGATTTTCCAATGCTCCACCCGAAGGTGCTACATTGGCCAAGAAGCGAGTTTTTCTTTACCTGGAAGTTTTGTATTTTGCCGAACCCTTGCTGTTGCAAGTAAGGCAGGGATCTTTAACGTGCGTGACAATACTCACACACGGGACCTCCATTTTACCTCTCATCCGATCGAGGGCGTATTTTGTGAAAAATGCTCGCCTAACATTTTTCAAGTGGACCGTGTCGGGATTTGAACCCGGGACTTTGGGCATAGTAGTCACACGCATACCAACTACACCACGGAACCGCCCGCAGGTATAGTCCTTACATGTGATTTTCCAATGCTCCACCCGAAGGTACTACATTGGTCAGGAAGCGAGTTTTTTATTAACCTAAAAAAATTTGAATTTTGCCGAACCCTTGTAGGGACCTTTAACGTACGTGACAACACTCACACCGGGACCTCCATTTTACCTTTCATCCGAACGAGGGCGTGTTTTTAAAACAAATGCTCACCTAACATGTTTCAAGCGTACCGTGTCGGGATTCGAATCCGGGACCTTGGACGTTGTAGTCACACGCATACCAACTACGCCACGCAGGTATAGTCCTCATCACGAAGGACTACTATTACTTGTATCTTGAATGTACGTATATGCATTCAAAGATGTACCAATTTCCTTGCGAGTATAATAAAGGTAGCGAGTAAATGATGCACCTTACGTCAATAAGCCTCTTACGTAACTGCTTTGTACTGCATAAAAATAAAGCAAACCTGGTATTATACGTCGGAATTGTTTAATATATACAGATGTTTAACGGGCTAGAGTAATATTCTGAATTTGGCGGTAATAATAATAATGTAGCGTGACTTCTGTCATAATATAACCCTACTTTGGGTGTTTATGACATGCCCGCTCATTTTTACTTATTTCATTGGGTTCTTCGTCAATTTAGTAAAAAGCATTTCTTATTAGAACTCAATACTGTCAAACATGAATCAATTATACAACTTTGGGTGCATAAGTTCAAGATTCAGTGTTGAAGGGAACTAAAACTCCGGATCTTCTAGACAGTTTTCAAATGAACATAAGAGATACTTTATATAAAAAGCAAGCCCAAAATAAGTTTAATAAAGATTGTAAGCGATAGTGTAATGCTTAATATTTGCAGAAAAGCTCATAACTATACAATCGTTAACAATGGAGCTTCAAGAAAGAGATGTTATATTAAGCAGTACCAATTATTGATATACCAAGTAGAGCAGGGCTTTATTAGCAAGAATAAATATTGTTAATACAAGAATTAGATTTCTGATCACATATGAAGACAATAAAGACTCTAACACAAAGCGACAGGTTGTTTTTATGGACAAAACTTGGCTCTTTAGAAAAGGAAATCCAACAAGATCATAGCAAGACGATATTATTAGGAACAGCATCAGGAAGCCAAGTGGATATGATGCAAAACGTTTTGTAGTAGATCAGTTGCACCAATGAAAGGTTTTGTACAAAGTGTTTCGTAGTTGTTTGCTTCCAAATCAAATAGTAGCAATTATCATAATGCAACAAATGGGAATACATTTTTACAGTGGGTTGGAGGGAAGTTGATACACAATTTAGAAGAACCATCGTTAATCGTGTTTGATAATGCATCTTATCATTCAACATTACTCGAAAAATACCAACAGCACCTTGGAGTAAGGCTAATCAAATTCTTCACAGTTATGAGTAATATGTTCGATACCTACTGTTTCTTTATGTATTTCGTATTCTGATGGTTGTTCAGATATTAGCATGCGTCTGAATGTTATATTTGTATGCCTAATTCGAAGTCTAGAAATGACTAACTGCTCCCTGCGAGTAAGTGGTACGCGGGGTGGCACATTTTTATAGATGGTTTCATAGACTTCAAGTTGGACTTTATGTTATCCCAATTCCTCTGCCACATTTAACTGCATTTTTTGGTTTATCAAATTTTCTTGCAGTTTAATGAGAGTGTTGTGGCGAAATCATTTCTGACGTTTTCTTAGCAACGTTATCGACACTCTCGTTACCGATGTTGTCCTGAGATCCAGACAATTATTGATTGGGGTTCTGTAGTCCAGATATCGTATCTACTATCTTTTGAATGAAATCCTCATTTGAGTGCTGAGGTAGTATTAAATTTATTGCTTGTAGGGAGTCGAGCAGATTAAGGCGGAAGGCAGATTAATACCTCAAGGTATAATAATACTTGGTAGATTTCAAACAATTCCGCTCTTAATTGTGTACAACTGTCTGGGAGATGTTAGTGCATCTTAGCATCTCTGTGTACCACAGCAAAACTGACTCCAAAATTGTATTTAGTTATAGGTGTAAATTATATTTATATCGATGTATTTATCAGTTAGCCGATGAAATGCACAACTGAAAGTTTCTAGTGCAATTATGCTTTAGGCATCTCTTACAGGTCTAGTTTACCACTTATGTCTTTTGCTGTCCACCATGGGTTTAAGTACAGACAGATGACATTCAAAGTTGGAAAAAGAATGTTTAACTTTCAATATGATTAAAAATTTGTTAAGGCGCTTTACTGATGTATGACACTATTTTATCATGCAAAAGTAACTTAGGGTTCTTGTGCGGGGTTCTTACCATCAGATGTAGATGGTCACGTGTTTTGTTGACAATAAGCGAAAACCCATCTTTCTGGCTGCACTACTGATCATGTTTATAGATATCGAAGTCTACAAAGTTCAGTAGTTTTGACTGAAGTAAAAATAGCCAGATGGTCGACATATCGACACGTTTGAGTTCATGAATAGGTCTTCTTGACGATATAGTTCACTGCAATTGCAAAGAGTTTGCAGCTAAGAATTGATGCCGTTCTTGAATCCAAACGAACTTGGAACCTCTTCAATCTAACGTCCTTTATCTAATCAAAAATTTTACTAATGTGACTTATTAGAAAGATTGGTCTATAATTCTCTAACTAGTTAAAACCCTTTCCAGGTATACAAACTGAGACTGTTAATGTTTTTTGCAACTCTAGTTGTTATTTGTGAGTTGTCCAAATTTCATTATATTGTTCTAACAGCTTTTGTTTTATTTAATCAGTCAAGTGAATTACCATGGGTGAGGTTATCTGATCTATTCCTAAACTAGGGTCTAGCGAGAGTTTAATTACTGGTTTCAGTTCTCTCATAGAGAATGTATCATATTCACTGTATTTCACATTATATTGGAATTCTACCGTTTGTGCTTCTCTTTCATTGTTCATTGATATAAATTTTAAACTGTACTTGCTTAAACTGCAATTGGCTGCAATCGCTTTTACTAGTCTTTTTTATTTCTACTTTATTGATAATTGTTTTATTATCACCATTTAGGTAAGTAACTGGGGGTTATTCTATCTCCGCCCCTAATACGTTGGATGAGGGTAGGTTTTAGGCTTGCTATGTACTTTATTCACCGAATCCTTTTCGCTATTCGTATAGTCCTAAGGACCATAGCGAGTATTCTTAAAAGCGATCACATTCTCCATGGTAGTATTTCTCGAAAATATTGTCAGGAGTTTTTTTCATGTATTAAACGTTCAAACTCTTGACCACCAAGGTACGCATCTTTTTATAGACCTTCCTGATGTTGCGGGAATTGCCTGTTAAGAAGCAACTGTTATTTCGAGATATTTCCAAGGTTTCTATTATACTCGAGAAGAAGTTGCACTTTGCTTGTTTTAACTGTCATCTTCGTTGGTATTACACTCAGTTACTTAATATTATGCTCGTATAAAGATTGGGTAGTGAAAACTTCCATTGGAGCATCAAGGACCCCCCACTCAAAGTCTGGATATAAACTTGGAGAGCATGGAGTCAGGTCGATTGCTGAGACGTTTTTCCTCATACGTTTAGGTCAGTTAGTTGTACTGTATTCATTATTATTACGTCGTTGTTTGACCAGGATTCTTCCACTATTTACCCCTTGCATCGGTTGGCCTTGAACTCCATATTGGTCTGTGCGCGATAAAGTCTTCCAATAGAATAATTTTACCTGGCAATTGGTTGTACTGTACATGTCTTCCAAAGCAGTAGTGTTACGTTCAAATTGAGGTAAATACATGGTTCATAATATGGTGACTTTATCTGGACCTAGAAGGTAAACCGCTACACATTCTTGATTGCGTTACTTAAGATAATTGGCGGAAGGCAGCATCTTTTCGGATAAGGATCGCAATCCCACCGCTGGCTCTTGCAGTTATGTGGTCATCTAATCTTATAGTATGGTATTGTTCAAGGGAGAATATCTCTTTTGGTCTTAATCAGGTGTCCTGCAAGTAAATTCAGATTGAAGAATATTTTGTCAATAGGATTTGTGGCTTCAGCAGATGCTAGATTAAGTTGTTACAATTCTACTGAATTGTTATTCTAGTAATTGTTAAAAAAGATTTATGCATTATCTATTAGTAAAAGTTTATTAGCAAAATATCACAGAAGACTATTGCAACACCTAATGGAGTATTAAATACTAATTAAATGTCTCAGACCAATATCAGAGTTAAGTGCCACAGGTTACTATTGATGGGGTTGTCGTTTCCTTGTCCCTCTAGATTTTCTTGTAGGCGAACCTTTTGTAAGCTTTTAATTTTGCTGTTGGATTGTTGACTCCATGCTGTTTCGCGATGAGTCAGGTACACTGGCACCTGCTTGATCTCCAACATCTTCTTCTTCAACTGAATAGATGATAATCCGAGATGACAGGGTGTTCGCTTTGTACTTTTCGGTTCTGCAGTAAGCTTCATGATGTCTTTGTGTATGGTGCTTTGCTCGTTATCCATTAATAGTGTGCTTACAGTATCAGCTAGTTTTGGTAATGGCTCATTTACGATGTCCTCAGTTTTCAGATTACCTCCTAGTTGTGATGCATAAGATACACCTGGTACTTTAATTTGCGCTTCACATTTATACCTAGCTTCAAATTACGTCCGTTTGTCAAACTTAATTTTTGAATTTCATTTTGTTTTTACTTAAAGGACAATTTCTAGAAGACACGCAAAAGACTTTTCTTTACAGTTCACAAATGTTATAGGTTGCTCACAATCAGTCCTAGTTGGATTTGTTTCCCGCATATGCATATTTGAGGTTTGGTACGGCTCTTGGATGTATAACTAAACTTCCGCCATCCAAGACATCTGATAGGTGGGGTGTGTAAGGTTTTACTATAAACGATTCATTGCTGCATTTATTCTTTGCGGCACCACACACACACACGCGCACATACACACGCACACACATACACACACTCGTAAGATTTGTTAAATGTAAGTATGTGTAGCTGGATGTCTTTTAGTGCTCCGCTTTTTCTGCTTTGAATTCGTCTAACGTCAATTAATCCCCGGCTTTACGAATTTTTCCTTAATTTCTATCGTGTCAATAAGTGACGCATTTGGACGTATTAAGCGTACTATAAAGAGTGACGGTGATCCGCACAATTTGTTGCATTTAGTAATTTCATCAATTGTGCTCTCAATACAACTTCAACCAATAATTCTTCTCTTGTCATCTTTAAATTTTTTACATCTCTAACCATTACAGACGTTGATTTATATATTACAAAGAGGTTTACTTCAAGGAAGTTGCCCTTTAGTCCAAACCCAACCAGGAACTGAGATGCCGCTATTTTCTTTTCCAAGTTCACTGCGGAATATATTACGGATGCATGTGACAAAAACGTGCGCCTTCTCCGCCATTTCTCGTTTCATTGCTAGCAAGAGAGACGACCATTGTGCTTTTAGTATTGTCAGCTGTAGCTTCTGAGTCGACATCAGTCGACATTACTCCCTGATGCCCTTGCAGGTGTCAAACGTAGCTCTTCTTCAACAACCGTTGTGCTGCTGGTATTGTTAGTTGTAAGTTTGGAGTCGAGATCAGGTGCAGCCCTACTCCCTGATGCACTTGCAGGTGTCAAACGTAGCTCTTCTTCAATGATAGTCAAAACAATTTCATTTCTCCAACCGTCACGAAGTCTGACAAGGGGACGACGCACTGTCGTCAGGGCTACTAGAGAGATATTACCCTCAAATGACAACTTACAGAGCGGGTAAAGGTTCTCAAGGCCGACAACCACGCGTATGCTTACCAACTTTTTTCACTCGCCCTACTGGTAGTCCTACATGGGTGGCTCCGTGGAGTAGTTGGTATGCGTGTGACTACTACGCCCAAGGTCTCGGGTTCGAATTCCGACACGGTCCGTTTGAAAAGTGTTAGGCGAGCATTTTTCACAAAAATACACCCTCGTTCGTCTGAGAGGTAAACTGGAGGTCTCGTGTGCGAGTGTTGTCATGCACGTTAAAGATCCCTACCTTGCCTGGAACAGCAAGGGTTCGGCAAAATTCAACATTTTTCAGGAAAAAACTCGCTTCCTGGCCAATGTATAACCTTCGGGTGGAGCATTCGCAAATCGCATGTAGGATAGTCCTACATGAGAGCACAGCCGATTGATCAAGTGTGAGCGACCCAGATCCATCGTTTAAAAAGAATGCCAGGTCAAAATGGAGCACTGCTCTTAACGGGTATTAGAACTTGCCCCATGAGAGCTAAGTTACTACGCTCCCTTCATCCTCATTACGCTTCTCCATGCACGGCACAAACACGCGGATAGTAGTTAAAACTCAAAGTAACGTCACTACTGGACTACTCTGATGAACAGTTATAAAGGAAAATGGTCATTAGTCCGTGTTTGTTATTCTAATAGCCATAGTGACCAGAAGAAATAAAGTGTTAGCTGATAGTAAAAGGGTTAAAAGAAGTTTGGCCAAATAGGACAGATTGTAGATTAGTAGACAGCGTGGAACGCTCCCCAAACTAGCTGAAATTTAGAGAGACTCAAAAATAGGTTCCTCTTTCTTTATTCGGGCTTAGGGCCGACAGTAACCATATCATGTATATCACATACCCAGTCTCCGCTCTAGGTGAACTTAATATTTATTAATATACGAATAAAATATTTCTTTTAGAACTCAATTTGAGTTATGGGTATGTTGTATATTACAATTACTGCAATTTTATGAGTGAAGAATTAAATAAAAGCACTAAATTCTGCAATAATCAAAATAAAGTTGAATTGGTAATGTTGCTTTTCCAATAAAACTTCTCAATGAATGTAAGTGGATGGTCATTTTACTTCAGAAATTCATATTGATTCAGACGAATACAAATGATCACGTGATGGTCTTCTTTCCTAGTACCAACTATACTACCTTCAAACCATTACACTCCTAACTGCTTTGAGGTAAAAAAGTTTTAGTTGTTATGAACTATTCTGTACAGGCAATCGAATGTAAGTAGGTTTGGTGCATAATTAGCAGAAACAAATACAGTGATTGTGCCAAATTATAAAAACAACTAGTTAGTTAAAAATGTAAAAGTTTATCTACAAATAATATTAAAAGTTATCATTAAACAACAAAACAATATTTATACCGTTCGTATACTAATGGAAGTGCAGTATATTTTAATTATGGTTTGCATGTTCCAATGGTGCTTGCGCTAATAGATATAAAGTTTACAATGCCTACTCTTAGTGATGCAGAGCACCTGATACTTAATTGGCGACTAAGATGATTCGTGAAGACAGTGACCGAGAATACTTTCAGTGTACGAAAGTTGATGTTAGATTTACATAAAAGTAGCCACTATATACGTCGAAAAACATTGGAATGCTGAGAAATTGAATTAAGAAATAGTGTTTTGAAACGTCAATGTGGCTGTTGCTAGAAACACTGAAAAAAAATCTTTTTAGAAGCTTAATGCTATTGTAGGTTCCTGTTGCGATGGATTGCGACGAACTCTAATGGTGCAGCAGGAAACGGTGCCTTGAATGGGCTGGCGGTTGCAATTTCCTTGACGACCAATCCGAAAGTGGGTTGAATCAACCTACTGGAAAAGGTTGTAGCACGTCGCGCGATCCATTGTTGCGTTGGGATTCCGTATTACTTTAAAGCATAGTCGCTTCAGAGAACGATAAGGAACCAACAAAACTAATCAGTATATAAAGACACTCTTTACGTTGGCTACTTTACTACAATTTTCAGTTCTAATCGTAAGATAGTTGTAAGGGGACACCTGATATTCCTTCCTTGTGCATCTGGTGATAAAGACACTGTGACTTTTACTTGGTACGACTAAAAATTGTTAGTTAGGAGTGTTGCTATGCCGTTTTTGGAACTAGTATTTTATTGATGCACCTACTAAGTTTGTGCGTTTTACACACTTGTATGCTTTGTGCATATACGATAGCTAGTCTGAATATTGCAGTTTTCATTTCTGTCAGAAACATGATGTTTATATAATTAAGTTATTTATTTAACGAAATAATGTTTTTTTATTTTATTGCCAAACGTTTGTAATATCCACTCTTACTAATGACCAGGTTCATTGCAATAAACAATGACGTATTTCTAGTAACGGTATCATCCGTTCATATTGTAGTGATTATACACGGTGTTGTTTTCTTAAAATCATTTATACCAATTTCATATGCTGTCAATTCAAACAATTCTTCCATGTGCTTCTTCCAGGCAGTGATAGGTTTGATATTTTTGAACAACTGAATAAAAACCCTCATACCCTTCAGTAGAAGTCATTTGCTACATCTGTAGTGTGCTTGGTGATGTTGAATTCTTGAAACACAAACAATTGTCCTTGATTATGCGTTGTTCCGTCAAATGTTCGTCGTTTTTAAAAATAAAAATGAAATATAGTTGCTAGCCTGACTGAGTGAATTGGTTCCTTTTATGCGTCAGACAAGGTGAATAATTCGCGTATTAGATACATATGTTCAACAAATGTTAAATATGTTTGCTTAAATCTTCTTTCCATTAGCTTTTAATACAAAAAAGTGATGAGCTAAGTTCGGGTGTTGCCATAGTACTTGCACTAATAAAAGTAAAGTTTAAGATGCGTATACTTTATAATGCAATACACTTTATGATTAGTTGGCCACTAACATAGTTCCAGAAGACGGTGACCATGCCTACTCTTACACTAACCTCAACCGAATGGAGACGGTGGTGTAGGTGGTAAATGTGTAGTGAGGCGCTCTTGACTTTAGCTAAATACACTCCGTGTAATTGAAAAGCAGATAAGTTGAATAAGGAAGCCGCTATCCTGTGGCCTCAATGCATCTAGTACTGAAAACTTCCTGAAAACCAAAATCTTCTTAGAAAGGTAATGCCGACACAGATTTCTGATGCGATAAATCGTGACGAACTTAATTGCTGTAGCGGGTAAATGGGTTGGCGGCAGCTTTTTGTTTGACAACCAAGCCAACAATGTGTATGGTGTTTATGAGGAAGCATCGCTATGCGTAGGCAAAGCTTATTGTACGTGGAAGTTCCGCATTATTTTATACCATTGCATTGCATTGGCTGCTGCAGCAGATTTAAATACTGCTCCTTTTGGATTCACGCTAGTCTTAAATGGTGGTGATACTGAAATAGACTATGGCTTTGAGCGTCGTGTAAGCGTTCAGATTTCGCTGATTTAAAGTTCTTTGGAAGTCTTTAGAAGCAGCCGCTCGTTTTTCTCCTGCAGAACTAAACATAAGCTATTTTTGGTAATTAGTGGTTTCCATGCAAACATAGTTGTGTAACAATTTGGTTTACAACTGACAACTGAAATAATAAATGTCGTGCTTGTGATTCAATACAAACACATATCTAATATGACATATTAAAAAATTGATCGTTTATGGAAATAACGGTTTATTTAAAATTTTACCATGTACTGTTATATTATTTATAGTCACTGATCTAGAAAACACATTACATATATCGCTATGCAAAATAACCTTGTATTTAAAAAACCGGACCACTTAGTCAAAATTACATCACGTGTATTCAACAATATTATTATTACTAATTATACAAACAAACTAAAGTAAATAGAGACTACAATTGCTTATTAGCTCATTCAGGCGAGCATAATTCTAAATGTCTAGGTTAGTGCTCACCTTAACATTGACCTAATAAGCAGTTACGTAAGTTTCTTGAATTTATGATGTCCTTCGTTTACGATTTTGCCTTGATTTAACAAGTTACGAAGAATATGTTTGCTTAGTGTTTCTTGTAATGTGTACGTGTAGTAAGAATAGGTTTGTTTTTACTTTTGTATCCTGCGGAAGTCAAGCACAACGCGATATTATGAGTTCTCTAAAAAAATATTTGAATATGTAATTTCTGAGTATTTAAATGGTTCCCAAGAAGAAACCATAACCTAAGTTAACTTATATGCTCTTTATTTACATTTCTAAATCCGTCACACTCCTTAAGATGAAACTATTTTGTGTTTCGTTTGATTTCATATGTCGAGATAAACCATGAACTTATAGTGCGTTTAACGAACAGATTCAGTAATTAAAATAATAGGATGGGCTTAGTTGCGCAGTACAAACTGAGCATAAGCTTGATTTACAGCGATCAAACCCTGTTGATCCATGTTACACGTAATTAATTGTAAATAACCTACACAAATGTAATAAGTACAAGAGCAAGAACTACGAAAGACGAGTGAACAAAAAATAAAGCAAAGACAAACACGAAAAACTAATTGACATTTGCAGGTTAATGTTACAAATTGAAATGTGTGGTTGTGCGAATCCGGCCAACCAATACAAAATCTTTATTTAAACTTGGCGCTGATTTACTGAATCTGTTCGTTAAACGCACTATAGTACCAACCGTTTTAGAAATTGAAAGCATGTGTAAGTTGACAAAAATAACGGTTTCAAAACATTTAACAAACTAAAAGGATAATAGACAACTAACTGTCATCTGAATTTTTAGACTTTATTTTACCATGTAGTAAAAACAAAAAGACTTCCAACTATACTCCATGGTTTAATAAACAACTGATCAGTCTGTTCAAAAAAAAAATTATCATCATGTTCTAAAGAGTACATCTGAGTATCATTCAACAAAGTATATAACATTGCGAGTTCATACTAAAATAAAAATTAAAGAAGCATATAAAACCTACATAAAAGATGAGGAGAATATTAAATAAGATCCTGCAGCTTTCTGGAATTATATTTCAAACAATAAAAAACATTGGGCAGTATCAATATCATACTTTTATAAAAATCACGGGTTAAATAATTCTGGACCTTCTATAATCAATACTTGGACGGAATATTTTTTATCTGTGTACAGTAGTCATTCAAACTACAGCACTAGCAATATAAACACTATCTTAAATAAAAACCCACATGACATATTTACTTTACACGGCATCACAATTGAAGAAGTGGAGCAAGCATTACACCAGTTAAAACCAAAAAGTGGTGCAGGATCTGATGTTTTTAAGGGATGCTGCGGTATCTTAAAATATCCACTTTGTACACTTTTTAATTTATTCTTAAAAACAAAGACTTTTGCCCAACAATGGATAATTGTTAAGGTTACCCAAATACGTAAATAAGGCGCAACAAATCTAATTGGTTACTATAGGCATATTTCTGTTCTATCGTGTGCGGCAAAAGATTTTGAACAAATTATTTATAAACTGTTACTTCTTACTTCTTACTTCCTCACTTGGTCTTCATCAGCACGGCTTTATGCCAAAAAGGCCAACCACCACAAGTCTCTTCATTTTTACAGATTTTAACAGTGACGTATTAGATGGGCAGCGGTAGGTTGGTGTGATTTATACAGACTTTGCCAATGCATTCGACAGTGTAAATCATGTATCCTGTTAGCAAAATTGGCGTTTCACGGATTTTAATTACAACCAATTGAATAACTTGCATCTTATTTGTCCAACAGTAAATCGTTTGTAACGTACAAAAGAGTCTGTTTTCAATGCTTTAGTCCAACTGGTGTACTACAAGAAAGCAATACTGGTTCTCTTTTATTCCTTATCTTTTAATTACCTACCACAGTCCATGTGCAATAATAAATATCTATTATTTGCTGACGACTTGAAAATACAGGGTATCTCAATTTCAAAGAAATAACATGGGTATTTTAGTTATTATTAAAGATACAAAATGGGCGAGCTGGACAATTTTGTACAGTTTTTAGTCCTGGTTAATAATCTTCTTCCAAAAATTTACAGCCACATCAAGTTTTATAAATATCCGTGAAGAACAAAGAAATACTATTTTCTTCAATCCTGATTCTATGGCTACCTGTTGGATTTGGAGAAAAATGTTTAAAGCAAAAGTTGAGAAATATAGCAATGGTAAAATATGCTTGCAAAATTATAAAGTACATAAATATTAATTTTGAGCGTTACATTTAAGTTCAGATAAAGTGTTTCATGTCACTGGAATTGTAATTTTTTTGTTATATTTAAAAAAGGAAAAATCCAGTATGACGGCCATAAGAAATAAAAAAGTTGACTGTTAAGTAAAAAAAATAATTTTGCATGCATATGATTACTATAGATAAATCTCACAACTGTTTCAAACATTTTTCTCTAAATCTATCTGACTCTAGAAGACAGAAAGCCGAGACAGCGTGGATACGTGATGGTATAAAAGCCTGGAGTAAAATGAAAAATCTAGGAAAGAACGTTAACTTCATTTTTCGTCACAAGCACATAAAAGTGCGTTATCTGACTATTTGAATTTTTTACTGAAAGCAAAACATGTGGTTGTCATTTTGGATTCAAAAAAGAGAATAATCATGATAAAAGAGGAGAGAATTTTTTCATTTAATAAAGAAGTAATCAAAATTCTTCTAGATATCTCTTATACTTTGACTAAGCAAGGTGTAAACTTTAGAGGTCCTGGAGATGACAAAACTGGAAATTTTAAACAAACTGAATCAATAATAAAAATTATTGCCCTTATCATGTGTCTTATTTAAGCAGTAAATCATAAAATGAATTTATTACTTCAATAGCCAATGATATTCGAAAAATCAGAGAACTAGAAATTGATGATAGTTCCTTTTATACTATCATGGCTGACACTACTCCGGATAGTTCACATAAAGATGTACCGTCGAAAGTAATTCGTACAGTTGAAAATGATTTGCGCCCTAAGGATCTATTAGTAGGTATTAAAGAGGTATTGGATAAAACTGGATCTGGAATGGTTAAATCTATTATGAATATTGTAAATCCTACATGTATTAATTCTACTAAAATAACTTTCCAGTCTTATCGTTGTGCAGCTTCGATGTCTGGAGCTTTCAATGGCGTGTAGAAATTGATATCAGACATTGTTGTTCACCGTGTATCGTTTGTAGCATGCCAGGCACATCGTGTTAATACTGCTGTAGAGCACAGTATGAATTCTAGCAAAATTGTAGTTAATATGTTTGATATTTTTGAACAACGTGTTACTCACAAAAATACTAAGAGAGGACAAAGCTATTGAGGCGGTCAAAAATTCATTTAGAGTTATCGCAGAATTGTTAAAGGAAATATCAAAATCAGTAAATGTGGATTCGAAAACAAGAAGTAGGGCTTTCTTGGATTTTGCCGGAAAATACTAAGCTTAGATTTTATTATCTCGGCGATGTTCATGAAAACAGTCTTGTTTAAAACAAAAATTCTCATTAAAACGATATAGAGCATAGAGATTAATGTTATTGAAGCTGTGGTTGTAATAAAATCAACTACAAATTCGTTAAACATTATAAGAAACAATAAATAACAAGCAATAATCTAACTCAAATCAGTAAGCAATTTTTTTTAGAAATTGGCGTAAATCCAGAAGATGATTTCAATAAACACCACATGCGAGTATTTCCTCCGCTAAAAATTGATAACAACCTAGAAAGTCATGTTAATTTGAATTTGAAAGAATTCTATCGCTTAGAGTTTATGAATGTTTTGGACGGTATAATCAATCTTTTGTTGGATAATATCAGCACTTGTATTAAGAACTTAAAACCAATTTTTCAGGTGTTCAAATTACTCTTAAAGAGAGATAACTGCTGTTTAGAAATATTGGAAATGTTTCCAAATTCTAAAGATAAACCGAGTGTTCATGCATGAAATCCAAATTGAAATTTTATTTGATATCTGCAGTGAATGCGCTACTATGAGCGACATTATTGACAAATGTAGATACATTAATTTTCTCAAGACAGCAAAAAAGATAGTACAACTTGCAGTCAAAGCTGGATACATCACTGCATCTAATGAGAAAAAATTTAGTACACTAAAATTCATAAAACATCAAATTAAGTCGAATATGAGTGAGGAGTGTTTGTGCGACTTGATGACTATGAAGTCCGAAAAATACATCACCAAAAACATTTCATAAATACAATAGCCGAATCTTGGTCCAAACTGAAAAACAAACAATTAAATTTAAGTGATCAAATATTAATTGTAAGACGGATTACATTTTTTTTTAAATAAAATTCTGAAAACAAAAATTATTCAATAAATTTTTTATAAAAAATAACTCTAACTCAGTTGGAAATTTGACTGCAGAAATGGTCAACCAAAACTAGTTCCTCCACCAAAAAGAGTCTTGGGTTCGGCCCTGGTTGTAACTATGTCAGGGAGTTGGTCTTAGGTTGAATTTAAAGGCAGGTTCAATTATCCCAGCAATTTATATTTTTATAACCAGAATATGTGAAAACGACATGTTCCAAGCTCAAAAAATTTTGGGGGTGGAGCTTGATCTTGAGCTAAAAATTCCTAAAGATTAAGATTCTACGACAGGTTATGTATTTAATAAAAATCCTTAGATATTCAGAAATTTATGTTCTAGATCGAGATAAATAAACCGAAATCTAGATGTAACGTAATTTTATATTTAGGGCTCATAAGGTTTGCACCGATTTATAATATTAGTAAAGATTTGAATTCTCAAAAAGTTCTTGATTAAAATAAATGCTTAGGTTGAATAAGTTTTAACCCCACAGGAGTTATACGGATTTCAAAAGTTCGAAAAGATTTGAATTCCTCAGGAAATTGTGGGTCAGATGTATATCTTAGACACCTGGAGAAGCTCTGGAAACTAGGATAATGAGCAATGCGCAAAAACTGTCCTGGTTCCTTTATTCTCTTTTTTCTTAACTTTTAATTACAATCAATTTTTAATTACGGTGTTTAATTATACTGAAGCGGTACTACTTTTGCAAAAACCAAGACATCCAGAGCCGTAAATTTCTTAAGCCTTTGAATATATCAGTTGAACTATGGGTTTGTCAAATTACCAATGCAATTATAAATCCTTATAGATCCGTCTGTAACGTACGTTTCAACTTCACAAGTGTCATAACCCGCAATATGCCCTTGCAGCAAGTGCTTTGAACATATATGTACCAAGTTTAGTTTTTGTTGAATAAAAAAACTTGTAGAATAGATGAAGATGTTAAATCTGCATAATAATCAGTATACTGGCATTCTTGATTGCTATATAAATAAATACAGGTGTCAGTTTAATTCGTGATTCAAGGCCACACATTATAGATCTTTGCATATATTCAAACTGGATTATTCAACATACAATATCAAAATATTAATTTAACCTCCAGTTACTTTCGTTAAAACTAGGCAGCAAGGGTTGATTATGTACATAATAATGAAACCATTTATTATTTTTTTTAAACTCGAGCTTTCAAGGTTTATTTACCTCTTTCTCAAGATCAAACTACATGATATATTGGTCATACAAAAAGGCTCTGGTTTACACATACTTAAGATATTGAGATTTTCAGTTTATACAAAATAACTGGTTTAAAATTTCGTTAAGTAGATAACATTTTGGATTGTAACTCGTCGATATCAAAATCTAAAAATTGTCAGAGCATTATTGTTTTGAATATAATTCCCCCTCAAAAGACCTTTAATTTTTTTTTTCATTATCACCGACGTATAAGCTTTTGTAGTGCTTTAGGAATACATAAAAAACAAGCTGTGCAAATTTTGCTTTTAAAAGTTTCAATATAAGTTTGAAATATTGACCTACAAATTTTATGCGTCAGAAACATTATAGAATACAATAAAACAAACAAATGTAATATGCTGCATACATTTCACACAAAATTAAACATATCTAAGTACACACACAACCTAGCGCTTGTACACACCCACAGCTACATACACGCATACGCACATGTATGCGCACATGCACGCACGCAAACGTACGCGCACTCACACACAAACATGTACACACGTACACACACATATACATTTTCGTATATACATAAGCACGCGACACGCCTATACACATACATACGCAAATAAGTTTTAAAGTATTCATATTTTTGTATATTTCTCGAAGTTGTGCGTAAATGCTATTAAGGTTAATGATATATTTTCTCAGGATTATTTCTCGTGACTTTTGTGCAACATCACTATCGTATTGAATTTTCTTTCTTCTTTCATTCAATATTCAGGACTTAATCGTTTCTATAATACATGTAGTAGTCAGTTTCTATAATCTGAATTGATGAAACTGAACAATAAATTCTTGTCTACCTATCACTTTGGTGTGAGATAATTCTTTGGTGAAATGCCTTTCACGTTTCACAAACTTAGATTCATTCACTTGCAATTGTAACAAGGAATTCTATAGACTGCGTTTGATTTAAAGGATTTTTGATTAATGTCTGAAGACTTTTAATAAGTTTTATGTTCTTTATTGATATTTTGAGAACATGTTTTTTAATGGTAGAGGATATGCTTTTGGTTAGACCGTTCATATAAGGCAAGATTACAAACGTTGTTACAGTGGTTTTGTATGTCCATGTTTTCTTTGGATGATATGAGTTTTTGTTGAATGTGTTATACGAGAGCCTTTTTGAAATCGTTGGGGCATAACCATACTTAAGTAAAGTCTTATTTTATAATTTCAAGGACATAGGAGAAAGAAGCTACTTATTTAGGCATTTACGTGTGTAGGAACATAATTGTGAAATGCCCTGTATAAATG